>CM021105.1:254572709-254934777 GCA_007115665.2 Sequoiadendron giganteum
GTTCTACTCCTGGGTCATTATTTTTTCGCTATTGGTTTGTTGTTGGTTGCTTCTTAAGTTTTAATTCTTTTTTCTGATACAATAGCATTTTCATCTAAATTTTTGTAAAGGGTTCTAGGTCCCTTCAAAACCTACTTTTTCAATATAATCAAAACAATGGTAGAGCAATTCAATCTTTCAATAGTTATTGTTATACATGTTATGTATTTAGGCATAAATATAATCAATATAGATCTAGAATGAATGGAAGGAATATTGGTCAGACGAATATCACTTTTAACAACTATAATAGGGATAGACACATTGCTAAGTTTTATAGAAGTAGAAACATGAGAAAGGATAATTCGGTAAAGAGGAATGAATCCAGATTGAATTCCATATTGAACACGAAGTAGAAGCCCCACCCTCAGAGTGGGTTAAAATTAATTTTGATGGGGCAGCCAAGGGTAATCTCGATCCTATAGGTTGTGGGGGGTGTTGACAAATGAAGTTGGTAGGTTCTTGAGAGCGATGGAACTACCATTGAGAATCCAGTCAAATCGTCGTGTTAAGGTCAAAGTTGCATTTATCAGCATAAAGCTTGCATTAGATAAGGGCTATTCAAAGGTTTAGGTGGAGGGAGACTCCCTCAATATTGTTAATTTCCCTACTTGACAATCAAAAGCCTAGATGGGTTGTCGATCATCTTATTATGGACTCCATAATGATGCTAAGATCCTTTGCGGAGATCTATGCCATGCATATCTATAGTGAAGGTAATTCCCTTGTTGATTGGTTTATAAATAAGGATATTAGCCTTAATGATTCCAAGGTCGTAGAGGAGTACTAACTCCTTCCCAAGGAAGCCAAACTATCAATTCAAAATGATAGCTAATTTAGAGCTAGCGATTTAGGGTGATTGTGCAATTATCACCCTCCTTATTGCCACACATTTTTTGGGTTATATTTTGCCTAATTCTTTGTTCATTCTTAACTTTGCAAAAATGAATTGGCTTTGGTATTTTTTAATGGTGAATATTGAAATGGGTGGAGATAGGAGTAGAGTTGAGCCTCTATCTTGTGAGGGTTGTAAGAAGAAGCAAAAAATCTGGAGAATCTTGAGGCATGGGTAGTTCACGTCTTTCTTGGAGAGGCTTCATGGCCTTGATCCCAAAGCCTCTACGGAGTTTGTCCACTATTGGCACAATAGATGTTTGAAGGTGAATGGAGTGGATTTTTTTATTAATGAATATTTTATTTCCTTTATCACTGGGCTTTCGACAAATGGTCAAAAGTTTTTCAAGGAAAGGAAGATAACCAATGATGCTATGGACAAATTCTTTAAGGAAAATGATCGAGCAAAGTTGATTAAGGTAGCTGCTTGGGGGTATGAACATAATTCCTTGAAGCGTATCTCGGCAGAAGTGGTTGAGGTTATAATGTGGTACATGACTCTTGAAGGTTGTTTCACTACTATTCTTAGACACCATTTCACCCTGCTTAATCATTTTAGACATGGGTTACATGTTTCTTTCCCATTTTTTCTCTTGTCATATTTGGAAGTCTCAGTTTATACCCATTTAAAGAACTGTAGGGCCCCTGATCTACATGAGCTCCTTATTATTCATTGGGAAGCCGAAACTGTTGAAGGTCAATCCTCTTTCTGAGGATTTATCTTATTTGAATGATGACAATACCTCCATGTTTGAACTGGTGGATATGGATCGATCGGGTCGCACATGCACCTTTAAGTTTGCTAAATGGGTGTTATAATATTTTAATAAATTCAATATCAAGATAAGGGGCTTGAAGGAGAATATGAAAAAATAGCAGAATGGCTCTTCTTTAGTCTTCTCATTGAGAGGCTAGTTGAATTGGAATGTTCCTTCTCTGATTTTAAAGCCCAATGTGAGAGCCTTGGCGAAATGGAGGGAAGGATAAAACAGACAAATGAGGATATTAGGAAGTTACTACACGTAAGCCATAGCTTAGTCAAAAAAAGTGTAGAGTCCCTCAAGGTTCTATTTGGTAATATTAGTCAACTCAAGGAGGATTAGATATATTTTGCGGATATTCTATAAAATGACTAGACCTCTAAAGGTAAGGGGAAGAAGACTGCTAAAGATGAGGCTAAAGGCACTCATACAAGGTGGAACCTTAGGAAGTCCTTCAAGGAAGAGAAGAAAGAGCTAATGGATATGTTGAACCTACACTACAACTAGGAGATCGAGGTGGCCAACACCTTAAAAAATATGAAATAGATTTGGTGTTTTTGTTCTTTTTTTATTCTATTTCTGCTATTTTACTACTAGGTTGTTATTTCTTGGCTATTGGTTTTCTATTGGTTGTTTCTTAATCTTTAATGTGTTTTTCTATTATAGCAACATTTTGGTCTATTTTTTTGTAAAAGGGTTTCAAGTCTCTTCAAAACCTGTTTTTCCAATATAATCAAAACAATGGTAGAATGATTCAATATTTCAATGGTTACTATCATACATGCTATGGATTTGGGCATAAAGCTAATCAATATATATCTAGAATGAATGCAAGGAATACTAGTCAGAAAAATATCACTTGCTACAACTATAATAGGGCTAGAAACATTGCTAAGTTTTATAAAAGTAGAATCATGAGAAAGGACAATATGGTAAAGAGGAATGAATTCAACTTGAATGCAAGATTAAACATGAAGTGGAAGCCCCCACCCCTAGGGTGGGTTAAAATTAATATTTATAGGGAACCCATGGGTAATCTTGCGCTTATAGGTTGTGGGGGGTGTTGAGAAACGAAGTTGGCAAGTTCTTGAGCATGGTGGTACTCCCATTGGGAATCCAATCAAATCATCATGTTGAGGACGAAGCTACATTTACCAGCATAAATCTTACATTAGATAAGGGCTATTCAAAGTTTTGGGTGGAGGGAGACTCCCTCAATATTGTTAATTATGTACTTGGTAATCAAAATCCTAGATGAACTATCGATCATCTTATTATGGACTCCATAATGATGCTAAGATCCTTTTTGGAGATCTGTGTCACACATATCTATAGGGAAGGTAATTCACTGGCTGATTGGTTTGCAAATAAGGCTATCAAACTTAATGATTTGAAGGTGTGGGAGGAGTACTCACTCCTTCCCGAGGAATCCAAACTTTTAATGCGAAATGATAGCTAATTTAGAGTTTGAAATTTGGGGTGATTACATAATTATTTCCCTCCTTATTACCACACATTTTATGGGTTATATTTCACCTAATTTTGTGTTCATTCTTAACTTTGCAAAAGTAATTTGGGGTTGGTATTTGTTAATGGTGATTGTTGAAATAGGAAGATATGGGAGTAGATTTGAGCCTCTATCTTGTGAGGGTTGGAAGAAGAAGAAAACATGTGGAGAATCTTGAGGCATGGGTAGTTTACACCTTTCCTAGAGAGGCTTCATGACCACAACCCCAAAGCCTCTACGGAGTTTTTTCGTTGTTGGAACAATAGATGTTTGAAGGTGAAGGGAGTAGAGTTTGTTATTAATGAATATTTTATTGCCTTTATCTCTAGGCTGTCGATGGATGGCTATAAGTTTTTCAAGGAAAGGAATACCAACGATGATGTTATGGACCAATTATTTAAGGAAAATGAATGGGTGAAGCTGATTAAGATGCCTTCTTGGGGGTATGAATAGACTTCCCTGAAATGTATCTCGGAGGAAGTGGTTGAGGTTATAATGTGGTACATGACTCTTGAAGTTCATTTCACTACTATTCTTGGGCACCATTTTACCCTTCTTAATCATTCTAGACATATGTTACATATTTCTTTCCCTTTCTTTCTCTCTTCATCTTTGGAAGTCTCAGTTTATGCCCATTTGAAGAACCGCATGGCTTGTGTTCTACACGAGGGCCTCATTTTTCCTTGGGAAGCCAAAACCATTGAAGGTTAATCCTCTTTCTGAGGATTTCTCTTATTTGAATGATGATAATACCTTGATGTTTGAATTGTTGGATATGGCTCGGTCAGATGCAAAATGCACCTTTAAGATCGCTAAATGGGTGTTGTAGGAGTTTAATAAAGTCAATATCAAGATCAAGGGCTTGAAGGAGAATATGAAAAACAACAAAAGGGCTCTTCTTCAGATCTTCTCATTGAGAGGCTGGTTGACTTGAAATGTTCCTTCTCTGATTTTAAAGCCCAATGTGAGAACCGCCTTAGGGAAATGGAGGGAAGGATAAAGGAGATAAATGAGGATATCAAGAAGTTACTATAGTTAATCCATAGCTTGCTCAAAAACATTGTGGAGTCCTTGAAGGTTTTGTTTGGTAAGATTAGTCAAATCAAGGAGGATCAAATGTATTTTTCAGATATGCTAGAAAATGACTAGACCTCTAAAGGTAAGGGGAAGAAAACCACTAAAGATGAGGCTAAAGGCTCATGCACTTGTACAAGGGGGAACCATAGGAAGTCCTTCAAGGAAGAGAAGAAAGAGCTAATGTACATGGTGAACATACATTGCAACCAGGAGATCGATGTGACCAACACCTTGAAAAATATGAAATAGATTTCGTGTTTATGTTGTTTTTTTTTTCTATTTCTATTGTTCTATCATTGGGTCATTTTTTTTTGGATGTTGGTTTGCTATTGGCTATTGCTTAAGCTTTAATGTGTTTTGTTGTTATAGTAGCATTTTGCTCTAAAACTTTGTAACTAGTTTTGGGTCCATTCAAAACCTATTTTTTCAATATAATCAAAACAATGGTAGAATGATTCAATCTTTCAATGGTTACTGTTATACATGCTATGGATTTGGGCATAACGCTAATCAATATAGATCTAGAATGAATGGAAGGAATAGTGGTCAGAAGAATATTACTTGTTACAAGTGCAATAGGGTTGGACTCATTGCTAAGTTTTATAGAAGTAGAAACACGAGAAAGGATAATCTTGTAAGAGGAATGAATCCAAATTGAATGGAAGAATGAACACAAAATGGAAGCTCCCACCCCAGGGTGGGTTGAAATAATTTTGATGGGGCATCCAAGGGTAATCTTGAGCCTATAGGTTGTAGGGGGTGTTGTGAAATGAAGTTGGTAAGTTCTTGAGTGTGGTGGCACTTCCATTGGGATCCAGTAAAATCATTGCATTGAGGCCAAAGATGTATTTATCAGCATAAAGCTTGCATTGGATAAGGTCTATTCAAAGGTTTGGGTGCAGGGATCCTCCCTCAATATCTTCAATTGCCTACTTGGCTATTAGAAGCCTAGATGGACTTTCGATCGTCTTATTATGGACTCCATAGTAATGCTAAGATCCTTTGCGAAGATCTATGCCACATATCTATAGGGAAGGTAATTCCCTAGATGATTGGTTTGTAAATAAGGCTATCAGCCTTAATGATTTCAAAGTGTGGGAGGAGTACTCACTCCTTCCTGAGGAAACCAAAATGTTAATATGAAATGATAGCTAATTTAGAGCTTGCAATTTGGGATGATTGTGCAAATATTGCCCTCTTTATTACCACATGTTTTGTGGGTTATATTTCACCTAATTTTGTGTTCATTCTTAACTTTGTAAAAGTGATTTGGCACTGGTATTGGTTAATGGTGACTGTTGAAATGGGTGGAGATAAGAGTAGAGTTGAGCCTCTCTCTTGTGAGGGTTGGAAAAAGAATAAAAAAATTTGGAAAATCCTAAGGCATGGATAATTTATGCCTTTCCTAGAGAGGCTTCATGACCATGACCCCAAAGCCTCTATAGAGTTTGGCTATCATTGGCAATATAGATGTTTGAAGGTGAAGGGAGTGGAATTTGTTATTAATGAAGATTTTATTGCCTTTATCACTAGGCTACTGATGGATGGTTGTAAGTTTTTCAAGGAAAGGAAGACCAACGATGATGCTATGGACCAATTCTTTAAGGAAAATGAACAATCGAAGTTGATTAAGATGCTTTCTTAGGGGTATGAATGAAATTCCCTAAAGTGTATCTGGGTGGAAGTGACTGAGTTTATAATGTGATATGTGACTCTTGAAGGTCATTTCACTTCTATTCTTCGGCACCATTTTACCTTTCTTAATCATTTTATACATGGGTTACATTCTTCTTTCCCATTTTTTCTCTTGTCATCTTTGGAAGTATCAGTTTATGCCCATTCCAAGAACTATAGGGCCCTTGTTCTACATGAAGGCCTCATTTTTCCTTGGGAAGCCAGAACCATTAAAGGTTAATCTTGTTTCTGAGTATTTATCTTACTTGAATGATGACAATACCTCCATGTTTAAACTACATGGCTCGGTTGGGTGTCATATGAACCTTTAAGCTTGCTAAATGGGTGTTGCGAGAGTTTAATAAAGTCAATATCAAGATCAAGGGTTTGAAGGATAATATGAAAAAATAGCAGAAGAGCTCTTCTTTGGATCTTCTCATTGTGAGGCTAGTTGACTTGGAATGTTCCTTCTCTGATTTTAAAACCCAATGTGAGAACCACCTTGGCGAAATGGAGGGAAGGATAAAGGAGACAAATGAGGATACCGGGAAGCTACTGTAGGTAAGCCATATCTCAGTCAAAAATAGTGCAGAATCCCTGAAGGTTATGTTTGGTAAGATTAGTCAACTCGGGGAGGATCAGATGTATTTTGCAAATATGCTAGAAAATAACTAGACCTCTAAAGGAAAGGGGAAGAAGACAACTAAAGATGAGGCTAAAGGCCTATACACTCGTAAAAGGGGGAACCTTAGGAAGTCCTTCAAGGAAGAGAAGAAAGAGATAATGGACATGGTGAACCTGCACTGCAACCAGGAGATCGAGGTGGCCAACACCTTGAGAAATATGAAACAGATTTGATGTTTTTGTTGTTTTTTTCTATTTCTGTTGTTTTGTTGTTTGGTCATTTTTTTTGGCTATTGGTTTTTTTTTGGCTATTGCTTAAGCTTTAATGTGTTTTTCTATTATAGTAGCACTTTGGTCTAAAGTTTTGTAAAGGGTCTCAAGTCCCTTTAAAACCTGTTTTTCCAATATAATCAAAACAATGGTAGAATGATTCAATCTTTCAATGGCTATTGTTATACATGCTATGGATTTGGTCATAAAGCTAATCAATATAGATTTATAATGAATGGAAGAAATAATGGTCAGATGAATATCACTTGTTACAACTGCAATAGTGTTGGACATATTGTTGAGTTTTACAGAAGTACAAACATGAGAAAGGATAATCCAGTGAAGATGAATGAACCAATAAAAAAGGTTGATTCAATAGAAACACAAAATGAAATGGAAAAGGTTTGGAGAAATAAGGAAGAGACATAAGTCAAGGATTGATGAATTTGTACCATAATCTGGTGCAAATGTTTCCTTTAAAAACTAAGTTAAGAGCTTTGGCTTAGGGGGAGCTTAAATGAACACCTTATATCCCCTACCAAAGAAAAGGTGTTGATGCATCAGTACGAAGATATGTGATGAAGAATGGCATGCTTGATTTGTTGGTGAAAATTTCAAAACAAAATATGCCAATACAGAAGTTTGTGGAGCATCAAAATTTGACTGTGTACATAGTGAAAGACTTGCCAACTTTATTGATTGAAGCATTTAATATAAAATTAGGTCAGATCAAAAGGATTATAAGTAATTTCACTAATGAAAACTCATTCATAATGAGCATTAAGATGCAAAGTAGAGAAGGATTTAGCAATGTGATATGTGATTTGGTGTATCAAAACCCTAGTTTAGCAAGCAAAGGAAAAGGTATTTACAAATCTTGTTTACCCTAGTTTTTAGAAAACCTTGTTTGAAAGTAATTTGAAACTATTTTGCAATGGCTACACCAAGGGTAATTGAAGTTACAGAGAAACCTCAACCTAAATTTAAGAAACATCTTGTGATATCAATCTAGAAGATGACCCGTTAGGCACTTTTTCACATGTTCCATATGGGGTTTTGTTAGTTGAGGATATCAATATCTATATTCATGAAAAAATGGAAGAATTTGATCACACTAAGCTAGAAGATATATGGATGAAGGAATTAATGGGACACAATGTTTCCCTAAAACTAGAGTATCAAAATCTAGTCACAAAGAAATTGGATGTATGGGAATGGTTTCCAAATTTTTGTTTTCATGGAAAGTGGGTTAGAATGGAATTAAGCAGAATCCATGAAAAATTTATTTGGACCAACATGATTAACATGATGAAAAAGGAAGTGATTAGAGAGCTTACAGGTCTATGCTCCAGCGTACCCATTCCTGTGTTGAAGTCAGTTAAGAATGAATTGGTAATGGAACTCATAGGTGCAACATACGATAAGAGAGATTTAGCAGTAAATCCCATTAGGAATCTAGCTATGAGGTATGTAGAAATGTTGATTGGATACAAAATATATTTCACTAACAAAGATAATTATGTGTCTGCCACCATAATTAATGTGGCATATGAGATGGTTGAAAATGGAATGGAATATGATCTTTTTGAGTTGCTAAGGCAACAATTGATAGATAATTTGAAGAAAATAAAAATAAAAATATTATTTTAAGTATGTTACATTGGTTATGTGCTTATTATTCTATTTTCTAAAAGAACTCCATGGAAAGAAAGGAGTGAACTAGTTGCAAGGAAGACCAATTTCCCACCAGAGCAAATATTTAATGAGTAGTCTGAGTGATGGGAATACACAAGATGAGGAAATTTCTACCTTCTTTGTATTCTTTAAAAAAATAATCCATGAGAGAGACAAGATTCTAAGGTAAATGGTAGAGAAATATAAGAATGACATCATATTATTGGTCAGTATTGATGAATGCATCATGGAGGAAATAGAACCAAGGACCATGTGGATCCTTGCATTGGGCTATGGGGTTAATGAACAAGAGATAATTGGTTTAGCTCACATCTTGTTGAAAAGTGCAAAGAATACAACTAAAGAAAGAAATAGCACTTATGAAGATAAATCCATGGAAGTGCACATGGAGTAGAGGAAACTAGTAATATAGAATAAGGTTAGGAAAATGATTGAAGAGATTGTAGAGGAAATGGGCATCTCTAAGGAAAAAATGAGGTATGCAAGGTAAAAAGCTAAGGGAGAATCTAGTACTATAGGAGGATCGAAAAGAACAAGAAGATCTAGTAGGATAGTTACCAGTCCTCCTTCTATTCAAAATTCCTTTGAAACCAAGAAACCTATTGGAGAGAAAAAGAAAATAACTATTAGTCCTTCAGTGATGGAGAAATCCCCTCTGATTGTGCATATGAAAAGGACATAGAAGAAGAAGGCTACTCTGGTAGCACCACCCACCACCCCTGCAAATAAGAGATAAAATAAAAAGGTAGTGAGAGAAAATATTGCATAAGATATTGTGGTAGAAGAAGAAGAAATCGAGGAAGAAGGACCATAGTTGATCCGCAAGAGGAGAAGTGATTCTTCACAAGGTGAAGCCAATAATAAAAGAAGAAGATTTCAAATAGACAGTGAAGAGGAAATAGAGGAAGAAAAGAAGAAATTTGTTATTCAAATGAGAGAAAAGAAGAAAGAAGCCACTGAGAAGGCTTCTCTAGAAAATAAGAAGAGAGAAAAAAAAAAAAAGACTTCATATGATAGAAAAAATTAAAAACAATTAGAATTAGTAAGGCCTCACTCTCTTATGGAATTAGAAGCATTATTCAATAACATTTTGCAGAATGAGATGTTAGGAGAGATTTCAGCCCTATAAAAAGAAGAAAATGAGGTGGATAAGGCCACCATTTTTGAGGCAATTATCAAGTATATATTGTTGTCCTTGAGGTCGACATGAGAAAAATTAAGAAGCAAATGCTTGAAGATTTATGGAATATTTTGATTGAAAGAAGAAAATAAGTTGTAGAAGAAGAAGCAAGGCTAAGAGAAGAACTAGTGGAGAGGATTAGTGATCCTCTCTATGAGGAAAACAAAGCCACTTTGGCCATAATATTCAGTAAGGAACTCAGGACTAAGAAAGGGGTGACAACCCTTATGGGTAAAGATTAGAATGATCTTGAAAGAATTAGAAAGGAATGCATTTAAAAGGAAGAAGAGATAGCACATAAGTTGGGAATGACACCAGAGAATAAAGAAGAGGTGAATGTGGAGACCCCTACTCTAGAACAAAATATTAAAGGAGATGTGCAAATAGATGATGTTCAACATGAGCATGATGCAAATGATGATGCTACAAAGGATAATACACCTACAAAAGTAGAAGACATGACAAAAGGAATATTGAGGAGGAGTGATTAGAGAAGACATTGAAAAGGAAGATACTCCTCCTTCGATCAACATAGAGAACCCTACAAAGGAAGAAAATGTAAACAAGGATGATGATAAGGGTGCATCCAGAGATACAAAAATAGGAGAAGAAAAATTAACAAACTTCAAAAATACTGAAGAAAAGGACTCAAAGGGAAAGGTTGTGGAAATAACAAAGCCTTTTGGTGAATCCTCCAGATCCTCTAGAGATTCCTTAAAGAATCTACTAGGCATACAACTGAATTTCCAACTTCTTGTTTCATCTCAATTGCTACAAAATTGATGCAATAGGGTAATATAGATCTAGACAAGATCTCTCCCCTCCACAAGCTACAATTGGGAGATGTATTTCATGCATCTTCCTAAAAGGAGATCATAGAGACTCACTAGAACAATGGAGAATTAATGGAAGGAGAAGACAAAGCATTGCAAGAGGTCATACGTGGAGCAAACATTGATACATCTCTCTCTAGTATGGAAAACTTAAAGCTTTTAATTGATTCCTTTAAATAATATGCATTATTCCAATATTGCATGAAGTGGCTTGGAGCCACACAAAGAATAAAAAGTGATATGGACTCTATTGAGTCCCAAATCAATGAAGCTTTTAGTGCATATGATTTGGCAATGGACTTGTCTGGAAATACAAGGAATACTATTGAAGATATGAATAAGAAGTTTTTCTAGCTACAAGTACAAAGGGAAAATTTCATCTTACAGTTTGGAGAGATAAGGGACTTGGTGAATGAAAAAAATATACATGTCTCAAATGCCCTTATGAGTACCAATAAGGCTATGTAGATGAATCTGATACTTGACACTTCAGAAGAAGGAGAAGAAATATTAATGGAGATTGAAACACAATGTAGATTGCTTGGGCCAACATTGAAGACATGGTAAAATTGCAAGCAAGCATGGAAGACCCACCTGCAGAAATTGTAGGCATCAACTTCATCTAGTTGACATATTTTTTTAATCTTTTATCCATTTCAATTTTTAAATTATTAGGTTCTTTGTAAGTATGCAGAGCATATAGTGTAGTCTCCAATACATATTTTTGGTTTTTTACTCTAGTATATGACTTAAGGGGATTCAATTCTATCTTTTTTAGTTTGTACATATGCATATATTTCTTAGGGGGAGATCAGTTGAATGTCAAAAAAATTGGTATATGTGCTATTTTCCCTTGATGTCAAAGGGGGAGAATGTTTTGGAGAATTTTGGAGATATTTTTAGCATGTTGCAATCAATGACAAAGGGGGATATTGTTGGAAGAATGCCATTGATGATGTTGGAAACATGAGAATGAGGGATAAGCACAAGGTATATTTCTATGTGTTGTAGTGTTGTTATTGATGTCAACATTGCATCTTGATATGAATACCTTGGTGCAAATCATTTTAATTGGTCTTGAAATGATTATGGTATACAATTTCACTAGATGGTTTGATCTAGAGAAGTCAGATGTGTTGCAAATTGACTAAGTGTCAATTCTGCTAATTTAGTGTGATAGAGCATTCATTTTGGGTTTGCACTACTCCACAAATGAAGTTTTCGCTCTACGCTTCTAACATTTTTTTTGGTTGTTAGAAGTATATGATTCAAAAATTTCATCATTTTTTGGCTCTTTGATTGAGAGATCTAAGTAACTGAAGTTCAGTTTGGCAATTTACAGTTATTTTTAGTACACTACATTTGATTGGGAGAGTTTGCACTTCTCCGTGGATAAGTCTTTTGTCTTTGCACTTTTAAGGATAAGTTGAAAGTGGAAAGAGTGTATGAATTCCAATTGGCATTGATTTTTGAGGTCCACATGTCTGAATGTGGATGCATAGTTGAATAATTTTGGTATTAGGTCCTCTACAGTGCCGACCTAATAAGTTTGAAGGCATGCAAAGGTTAAATAAGTGTTTCAGTCTTATGAGGGATCTATTATAGGTCCATGTCAACCTATTTCAAGTTGTTTTTAGTTTTTTATTTTGGCGTGAAGTGTTTATGAAAAGGATTGAAGCCAACAAGCTATGTTTTGAATAATACATCTAATTAGGCCAAACTAATTGATGTTATGCTAGAAGTGGATATATATTAGATTTTTTTCGGTGTTTTGGTGTGATTGGTGTGTGTTGCAAGTGTCCTACATGCGAATATTCTCAAAGAGGTGCAAATTTAAGTTGTGAATGTTGAGTAGAATATTGAAGTGATGCAAATGTAGAGGAAAGCAGGGTGTTAGATCATAATCAAATGAAATGTGTAAAGTTTGTTTATTGAGCTTCATTGGAATTGTATTTCATGCATACAATAGATACAATTGTAACAGTTCAACATAGGTTGTGAGCCACCATCTCTATTCTATATTTTTCTTTGTGGGTAGTAAGTCCGCCTACACTGAGCACTTCTGTAAATATACTATAACTAATTATAATATATTGTGAGCTAATCCTCACCGTGGTTTTTCCCATTTTGGGGTTTCCACGTAAAAATCCTAGTGTTCATGTGTTATGTGGTCTTGATGTTTCATGATTTCTTCCTTTATTGTAGTTGAATATGCTTTGGTAATTGGATGTTTAATGTTTGAATGGTTTAAGAGAATACTGATTCACCTCCCTCTCAGTATTCTAGGTGTTCAACATAGAGAAAAAAATTTAAAAGAGGAGGAGCTAGGAGTATAAAGAGGCATTATCTGAAGAATATAATTTCTAGAGGCAAAAATCCAAGGAAATATGGATAAGGGATGGAGATAAGAATACTAAGTTCTTTCACAACTCAATTGAAGTTCAAAGGGACACTAATATAATTACAAAAATCAAGAAATCAGTTGTCTTGACCATTGAAAATCTTGAGGATATTGTTAAGGAAACAATTAGGTTCTAAATAGTAATTTTCTCAATAACTAGGGGGTCTAAACGAATATCCCAACAACAAATCCTATAGGGAATTCCATGGCTAGTCACAAGAGAACAAAATAAAATACTATCAGAAAGTTGTATGAGAAAAGAGATTAGGGTTGCTTTAAGCCAACTCCATTCAAACAAAGCCCTTGGACTAGATGGGTTCCCAAATAGTTTTTGTCAATAATGCTAGGATATTATAAGGAGTGAGAGTGGCAACAACGATTGGGGACTCGAGATGCTTAGGAAAGGTGCTAAAGGAAATCAACAACACATTTTTTCCCTCATCCCTAAGAAAGAAAATCCAATTTATTTGGATGGTTTTTGACCCATCTCATTATGTAATACTATTTATAAGATAATGGCTAAAGTGACTACAAATAGATTGAAGCGCATCCTATCAAACATAATCTCAAATGAGAAAACAAGTTTTGTGTCAATAAGTTGGGTATTGAAAGGGGTGATTATATCTCAAGAAGTAATGCACTCTATCCAAAAAGTTAAGCAAGAAAGTATGATGATAAAGTTGGATATCAAAAAGGCTTATGATTGAGTGGATTGTATATTCCTATGTAAGGTGTTAGAATCATTTGGATTCAATAAATGTTGGATAGATTGGGTGTTTAATTACATTGCTTGCCCAAAGTTTTTGGTGCTAGTAAATGGTTCCCCATAAGGGCTTTTTGAATCATCTAGGGGAATTGGTCAAGGTGACCCACTTTCACCCTTCCTCTTTATCATTATGGTAGAGACTTTGGGCAAAGTTATAACTAAGAGTACCACTAATGAAAAATTGGAAGGAATTCAGGTCACGAGTAATGTATTGACCATCACCCACCAACAATTCATGGATGATAATATTTTTTTCAGGGTTACCAAAAGAAGTGAAGCTCTAAGAATTTTAACGAGCTTTTGGGTCTATATTCAGCTACCTTGAGATAGGAAGTCAATGACTCCAAATCTAAGATCTACTTTTTCTACACAAGTTCATAAAAAGAGAAAGCAATTATCCAAATTTTAAATTTAAGAGAGGTCAACTACCATGCAAGTAACTCAGACTCCACCTTGCAATGGGTCAGAGAAGTGGTAAACTTTGGGACCGATTAGGTGAAAATATTAGCAACAGGTTGTCTTCATAGAAAGGGTGTTGGTTGATTTGGTTGGGAGAATAACCATTCTCAAAGCATCCATCTTAGCAATACCAACTTACCTACTATCCTACCTTTCTCTCCTAGAAGGGGTCAACCAGAAAATAACTTAAAGCATGAGAAAATTATTTTATCAAGGATCCTCGAAGCAAAGAAAAATTCCAATCATAGCTTGGAACAAGATTTGTAGAACAAAAGAAGCTAGGGGAGTGGGGTTGAAAGATATGTTAAAATATTTGAAGTGTTGGGAGCCAAATTAGTATGGAAGATGTAATTTTCAAGCCAAACCAAAAGTGGGTAAAGATTCTCCAACATAAATATTTAGGCAACTATGAAATTAATAATATTATGATCTCAAGTAGCTTGCCACAAGGGTCTCAAATATGAAATTTTATGAGAAGGATGATGTCTCTCATCACCGACTATCTCACTTGGGACATTCATGATAGGAAATCTACCCTCTTTTGGGAAGATTCATGGGGGGAAATCCAAGCTTGGACAACATTGTGGACATGGGATAAACAAAAAGAATTTTAAAGCAAGCTTGGGGATCGTATGTTAATGATTATCTACAAGAAAACATCAAGGATGGGTTTTCGCCTTGTTAATGAAAAAAATTAAGAAGTACTAGGCTATTGGCTATAGAAGTGGAACAATTATAGTTCATGAGGGAAATGACACAATAGTTTAGAGAAATTCAAAGTCTAGACCATGTAATGTGAAAGATGGATATAAATTCTTGCAAGGGGATGAAATAGTGATAATACTACCTTTGTATCTGTGTTGGAATAAGTTATGCTTAAGAAAATGAAGAACATGTGTATGGGTTTCTTTACAAAATAAGATCTTAACAGTAGAGAAATTTGTCAAAATGGGATATCAAGGACCCTCTGGGTGTGTTATGCAAAGACAGTGAAGAAAATGCAAATCACTTGTTGTTAAGTTATCCTTAATCCCATGTATGATGGAGATGGTTGTGTGTTAAATTTGGTTGTGTGAGTACTTTACCCAATGATATCATCAGTTTGTTCAAGTCTTGTCCTATTTGAAATAAGGATGCAATATTCTCATGCTTATGGATCATAAGCCCATCTATTCTTGTGTGGGAGATATGGAAAGAATAGAACTAGAGATTATTCCAAGAGAAGGAAATATTTTTGCCTTCATTCTTAAACAAGCTAGAGGCTGCCAGTAGTGGTCAATTGCAAAGTGGCAGGACAAGTCTTTTCTAATAATTCGTTCACTGAGTAGGATAATCAAATGTGAAAGGCTTGGTTTGGTCTCTGTATCCCACCCTTAATTGGGTTGGGAGGCTTGAGGAAACTCATTTACTAAGGAATGAGGCTACATGGACTCCTCTCGCTCATGGTTGGTATAAGATGAATTTTGATGGAGCATTTAGAGGAAATCCTAGCCCCTCAAGAGCAGAATGTATTTTGAAAGACTGGGAAAGACAAACGATGGGTAGCCTCTCAAATTCCCTTCCTATAGGAACAAATAATGAAGCTGAATTCAAGACCCTCATTTGTGGCATATGTTTGTGTTGAGTACCTAAAATTGCAAACATTGAATTTGAGGGAGACTCATTTTTGGCAGTGAACACTATCAAATCTAATAAAGTCATGAATTTGAAGCTTCAATATCTGTTGGAGATGGCGACTGAGATTTTAAATAGCTTCAATAGCTTCACCATAAATCATGTATTTAGGGAAGCTAATCGTGAGGTATATGGATTAGCAAATGTCGGGACCGATGGTATCACACATAAATTTAAATTGGACAAAAAACTAGTACAAGTATTAATGAAGTAATGGCAACACATAACACCATAATTGGCACATTGGGCAATAGCAATATTTAATTTCATTAAGGATTGCAAAGTCGAAGCGTGTGGAATGAATGCCCTGCTTTTAAGAGGAGAAAGATGGATTATAATTATATGCCAAGAAAGAATAATACAAACAAAAATATTGTTAAGAAATTTAGATGGATACTTTGATTAGGCTAACATGCTCAAAAAGATAGATGGCATTTCTTAAGGCAATCTCAGACCTAAGATTGAAATTGGTTTTTAGGGTGGATGGAAGGTTGGTGATGGAGGCAATAAAACTAATCTTGGGGAAGGAATTTCTAATGTTTAAGGAGCGTTACAGAGTGAATTCAGACATATCTTCCAAGTTTCTCGTAAGTATTTTGAATCTGAAGGTGTTGAAAGGGATGGTTTTAGCTATGTCAAAACTTCTAATTAGGCAATATTTCTTAGGGGGAGCACAAGATGTGTTGGCGATGGCTTGGTTTGGCGAAGGGATCAAGAGAGATTCACAAGCTCTTCATCCAAGGCGATTGAGTTCTAAGAATTTGTTTTTTAATTGACATACACAATGCAACGTTAGTGAGCCACAAAATTCGGGCGGACTATGCTTTTTGTTTCCTCAAGAAACTTCTGCTACTAAAACCTATGCATGATTGGGCTTGGATAGGTGATTTTTTTATTATATTCAAGCAATTGCAAAGGATTGAAGATATGTAGTCTTGTTGGCTCGAGGGTTTTGGTTGGTAGTGTTTTGATCGATTCTAATTCAAGGGGAAACATCTCAGGGCTTTCTATCATAGAACAAGCCAATTTATATGGGAAATTTTTTGAAGGAGGTTCAAGAATGTCTAATGGGCTCTGCGAGGCCACGTCTTAAATAATCTTCAAATCTTTTTTTTGGATGAACTGTAACTCTCTTTGGCACTAGTGAGGCTCTATAGAAAAACACCACCTCATTAAAGAGATGATATCTACCTGTTATTAATATAAATATTTTTCTTGCACATAGAAAAACACAACTTTAAAGAGATGGTATTTATTCAAAATAAGTTGGGAAGTCAAATAAAATAATAAATGGACATCAAAATATTCTATGATATCAAATCATCATGAATAAAATTTCTAAGGGACTCTCAAATATAAAGCTACTATACTTCGATGTATGGGTAGCGTAGGCAATAAGTTCCAAACAAAGTTCATACCTCTATAAATACTGTCTTAAAAAAATAATTTAGCATACATAATGAGGAGTACATACCAAACCATGTTGAGAGATCACATAGACCAAACACAACTTTCATGCTAGCAATGTCTCTTGAAATTATACAAAAATAGTTTTCACTAAAATAAGAATAACTTTCTCAAAAAATAACATTTTACAATATTTTAAAATGGTAAGAAAGATAACATAAAGGTATACAAAACCCAATTATTAGTTTTTGCAATAAATATCTTCTATATAATTTTTAATCAAAAAAATAATTCCTAATACAACATAATTCTAAAATAGTAGCACAAATAGCCAACCATATTCATAAATCTATATCTCATACTTCAAAATTTAGGTATGACTTATTTTTTGTAATAATTTAGAAATATTGATGCAAACCTAGCATAAGAGTTTTAGGGAAACCCAATTCTTTAAAAAAAAATATTATAAACATAGCAAATTGATTTTTCTCATGACAATTTTAATAGTTTGTAAACATTAAAAACATAATTTGAATTCTCTTAACATATAGATTTATGATGTCCTATGACTAGAAAGAGAAGAGATAACAAATCATTTTAAATAGTCAAAATGGTTCTTCCTTGAAATAAACAAAATTAATATCAAAATTAGAGACAAGAGGAAATTTCTAAGAGGAAAGGGACAAGCTTGAACTAGAGGATATTGAGGTGAAGGGTAGGATTTATGAAATGGAGAAAAATATTACTGATTTAAAAAAGGAGTTTGAGAAAAGAATGATTGACCTAGAGGAGAACTTTCAGGACACTAACCAAAATCTAAAAAAAAAAAATTGAACATCAATCATTGTTCCATCAAAAATGACATTAAGGGGATTAGAATCTTAATTGAAAAAATTAAAGAGTTGAGAGAAGAGAAAATTGTTGAGTTGAATCCCATGGAGACAAAGAAGGAGGAAGGAATCATAAATAAAAAATGTAAGAAGTTGATGCAAAGCGATACAAAGGGGCCTAGCTCCAAGACTCGAGAAAGCAAGAAGAAATATTTTGAGTTAGAAAAGAGAGTTGTTAAACTTTGCTAATCTCCACTAGAACTTCTACAATTAGCAATTGGGAGCTGTTGATACTCAGAAGAAGATGAAGTAGAAGTTGAATCTCTATGCTATTTTTAATTTTTTGTTAGTTGTTGTTAGGTTATTGTTCAAAGCTATGCTTTATCTTTTAGCATCATTTTGTATGTAGGGCTTCAGGTCCCTTCAAAACCTATTTTACCTTTAGTCAAAACATATAGATTTAATATTGAATCATATTTATATTTTCATTCCATTAATCATGTGCTTCTCCTATTTTTTCTAGGTTTCTTCTTCCCTAAGCAAGCCTAGTTTTCAACCTGCAACTAGCTTTTTTTAAGTTGAATAATATGAAACTTAATTATTTTGGTTCATATTCTCTTATTATTTGTAGTGTAGTAAAATGCATACCCTTTCATTTTCACACTTGTTTGAGCCCACATTCTTTTATTTATCCCTATTTATGTCTTAATTGGTCCTATTTTACATCTACAAGCCCAATGAATTATATCATTTTTTGGATAATCTCGACATTCTCCAATGCATAAATGATAATTTGATGTTTTTGTCTGAGTGTCCTTGATTTTTGGGTCAGGACTAAAACGCCACCTAGGGTGTCTTTGTCCCCCAAAGGTCTTAGGACCCTAATTTTGAGGCTTCTTAATCGGGCCCCTTTTTTGTGTCTGTGCCCCAAGTTTCATGCCTTGGGACTAAGACACCACCTAGGGCATCTTAGTCCCCCTTTAGGTATTTTCGGGATTTAATTTGAAATTCTGGCTGCGGTGTAATTTTGGGATATTAAGCATGAATAGGTATAAATACAAGGTTTATTCATCAATTTCAATCCAAATGTTTTGTGAGAGAATTCCTAATATCATAATTGATTTCACGAGAGCATTCAAGAGCAATTCATCAAGAATTTGGAGCCATCATCGAGATTCAAGTATCATATCAAGGAGATTGTGGTATCATGTGTGTTTTTGAGCTAACATTTGTGATGTAGGGTTTTGATTCAAGCAAGAAATTCAAGTCAATATCTATCAAGCATTCATTGGATTCAAGTTCTATATCCAAGCTAGTCATTTCACACAAGTTTACAAACTTCATAGCAAGGGTTTGGTGAGTTGTAACATTGCATGTTGTTCATTCATCATTTCCCTCCATTTCCTTCTATTTCAAGGTTTAATTACCAACAAGGGGTTTGACCAAGGCAAACCCCCATTTACTAACAACCAACAAGTTTTTCATCCCTTGTGTGTTTGTGATTGCAGATTTAGGTCAAAGACTTGAAGATCATTTGAAGTGCAAAGTTGCATCACAAATTTGTCATCTTCATAGAAACTCGCCTACAGGCTAGATCCAGAAGATTCAGGACCTTAGATCTGAGAAGAAGGAAGTGCAGACATTGGACCTCAGGACCACATTCGAAGATTTCAAAAATTTCAAGCAAGACTAAGTTGCCACCTAGGGCATCTTAGTCCTCCCAAACATATTTCTCAGAAATTCTTTTAGATTCAGTTCGAGCATCCGAAGATTTTGCATCTTCCCCAAAAAATAGTAACGAGACTAAGACAATAGTAAGGGCATCTTTGTCCTCCATAACATATTTTGACAACTTCTTTGCATTTCCAGAATCCTTGTTACATATCCAAACTTCTTAGGTACATACATCATAACTCCCTGTAGCTTAATTTCATCATTTGCATCTCTCATTTAACTTGCATAACTAGGTTTTGTGATTTGAATGTTCATTTTTCTTTTCCAAGCATTTGCTTGGTGTTGAACCCCTAAAAGCTTAAAGAACCCCCTCCTAGGTCCTCCTTATTGAGAATTGACTCTTTTTGGGTTGATAGTCAATCCAATTTGGGATCCTAGGACCTTATTGAATGTCAATAAGAGAAGAGTGGTGTTCTATGACCTAGGTTATAAAGTACCCATTTTCTTAGGTTTCTTCTTCCCTAAGCAAGCCTAATTTTCAACCTACAACTAGCTTTTCTTTTAAGTTGAATAATATGAAACTTAATTATTTTGGTTCATATTTTCTTATTATTTTAAAAATATAATATGATCAATACAAAATTATTTTCATAAAACATCTCAAATTCATTGATTAACTAAAATAAATATTTATTATATCTTCATGATAAGAATCCTACATCAATCATTGTAAAAAAATTGATAATCAATAGAAATGAATAAAAAATAATTTACAAATATCAATTCTTAAATTTTTTTTACAAAAATACTTTGAAATCCTTAAGCTTTCTTTATTACTTTTTAAGATGTAATAATTAAAGATAAACCAACTCAAATTCTTTTAATGCATCTCATTCCCTCACAAAACATAAAGCCTAAAAAGTAAAATGTAATACTATATTTATATAAAAGAAAATAATATTAAAACATATGTATTCTTCTCCATGCACATTCTTTTAAAAAATAATATTAAATATATTATCTTTCCCAATTCTATTCATTTAAAAATAATTCACTTAAAATTAATAATAGAAATTTATATTTCTTATTCATAAATGAATTAAAAAATCTTTGTCCATTATATGTATTCTTAATAAAAAAAAATTAAATTTAAATATTAATTCCTTAAATAAAGTTAGAGATAGGAAATCTTTTTTCTTTCTTTTTTCTAAATTCAAATAAAAAAAAAATTATTTATTTTCAATTCTAAAAATAAAAATTGTATATAAAATGTATTTCAATTATAATAATTAAATAATTAAAATGCATACAACATTATTCTTGTATCTATTTTTTTAATTAATATTAATTATTAAGTTAATAAATAAAATAGAATTAGTTCTATGTACTCAAATAAATTAATCAAACAATTCTTTAATTTATAATCTAAATTTTTTAATTTTCTATCTTAATTTAGTTATTCAAATTTTTTTCCACACCATTAGATCACATCTTGACACTTCAATATTAGGACCTAGTTTGCCTTCCCCAATATCTATGCCTATTGCAGAGCATAACATTGGCATGCATACCTTAGCAATATTAAGAACTAAAAATATATTATAATCACCTTTAATCAATTAACCATGGCAATGCTATCACACATTATATTCAAATATTTTAAATTAAATTTGCATCTAATATAGGTTAGTAGAGAACATTCAATTTTATCATAAAATTATATAACATTGTAAAATAATAATTGGAATAAAAAATTAGGGATGTCACACCGCATTTATCATTATTCTTGCTAGACCCCTTCTAAAGTCTCTTATGACAAATTAGAACAACTCCTTGAGGATTTTCTCTATGCTTCATAAAAAATAGTAAAGGCTTTCATGGAGTTGCTTACCTAAATTATGTTGTCGCCCATAGGACTATGGTGGTCTTGGCCTAATATACTTATAGATAGGGCCTAGCTTTGTGTATAAATGGGTCATCCATACCTTAAAGGGATAAAAATCTTGGAAAATTCTTCTCTAACATTGTATTGCTTTTGTCACTCCTAGCCATAATTCTTGGCATGGCCACAAATTTCATACCATCCTCATCATGAGGAATATTGTGTGCATCCAAGACACCCTTTTTGTCAAGAGTATCTATCAAGCATGAGAATTTATTAAGCCTTTTCTTGTCTCAAATGGGGATTACTTTAGAATTGAGATTTACATCAACCAACGTTCCTTATGGTAGTCTTCTATGATCAGTTTCCAATATCAACCATTTTCCCTAATTTCTTTGTTTTTTCTTTAAGGATTTTTAGACATGGTGTTTGTATTGTGTCTAATCTCTTCTCAAAAATTACCAAGAGTTGTCTCTCTTAGATAGATTTTGAGGATAAATTTAATCTTGGCAATCAAGATCTAAAATCTTATTGGACTATTCTAGATTTGGTTCCTCCTTAAATAATTCTCAAGGTTGGAATTCACTATACAAATCCACAGTGGAAAGACTTGAAGTGGTTTCCAAATGCTCATTTTTAAAATTGCAATCCTTAAAAAGGATACTCATGGATTTCTCCTTATTTTCCTATGGTTCCCAAGCTTAATATGAGAAGAAATATTTACTCTATACCTCTCAATGATGTCTTAGATTTCAAATAGTTTGGTCCACCTTGGTGGAACCTAAAATAACTTATTTTTCTTAATGATTTCTTTAATAGGGTCTTTCCATGGGAACCCAACTGGCTCATGTGGGTAATTCTCCTTTTTTGGACAAATAGAAACCATCAAACACTTCTTTCGACTATGTCCTTGTGCCTAGGTAATGTGAGACTAGATTAATGAGTTCTTCAACCTTAGGGTTATAACTAAATATACCTATATTTTGTATGTCTTTAGAGTGGAGATATTAATTTAATATGAAAAGATGGAAATTCTATTTTTCTTTGTTGGTTTGGCTATGGATAAACACTTTTCCATGTAAAATAAAGATAATTTATATTCTACTGTTATGCTACAAATCTAGGTCCAAGTACTAAGGTAGATTTAGAGGTTCCTCATTTGTAGAATTTAATAGAACATTAGGCCAATGCTTCTTATACGGTGGCTTGTGTTCCTCCTTCCCCTACACACAAGGTTGCTTATCTATCATAGGGTTGTGCCTCTCCGCCATGTGGTTGTCAACTTGCTCTCAACCATAGCTCTAGATGAGGCCAATGTAGCTCTCAAGTCCCTCTGCATCCTTGTTAGTACGGGTGGTCCCCTCAACCATGTGGACATTCCTTTGCTTCTCAACAAGATCAAGTTGTCTGCTTGATTGTGGAAAGTTCCCACACTTAGGCCTTGCCATCTCTCTAATGTGTGCTATATTTAGCCTAATAAAGACAAAGAACAAGACAATGCTAGCATGGGTAGGGGGCATTGTTGATGGCTAGGACCTCCTAGACGTGTGCCTGCCCTCCCCCCCTCGCTCCTCCCTCCCACCACCTCCTACTAATCATGATCGCCCTCCTTCTCCTACTCATATAACCTTGCCAACTTAATAATTTACTTTGTTATTTTTCTTACCTTGACTTTTGCATAGGTTTCTTGAGTGTAATCTCATTCTAACCATCTTTTGTGTAAATTATATATTATATTTTAACATATTAATACAAATATATAACACTATTCATCATAAAAATACATATTTAACTAATCTATATAACTTTATATAATAATTTATTTTAAAAACTCAAAAAACTTGTACAATTATACTCAATCACTATAATAAGTAGAAAGAAATTTTCCTAAATTTTATTCTCTTCTAAATATATATTATTTTTTTCATGTGATCTAATAATATCTCCAAAAGATAACCATCATATCTAATCCAAAGGACTTACCTTAGAAATTGAAGGTGTGAACTTTCCCTACAATTCATTAATAGTCGAGGAATGTTAAAATCATGGATCAAATCCAAAAAAAAAAAAAACAAGTGATGTAATTTCAAAATTGTAATAAATTTGATTAAAGTCAAAGAATAATTAATAAATAAACGACTGTTTTTTTCTTTCAAGTACCTATTGATAGCTCATATTCATAATAACTTTACTTTTTTCAATATAAAAAAGAATGAACAGTCTATTTGTAATTTTATGTTCTTACTACTAGTAAAGGCAATAAATAGATCAATTCAATTATCCTTCTTAATCAGTACGATCTGGACTCATTACAAGCGTTTCTATGAAATAAAGTATCCTCCTAAGAATTTTCAATGTACGAGGGACGTTCCCTATTTAGTTCGTCCTCTGAACGGCAATCACTTTTCCATTGTCTCGTTGATTGATATATCACCCATACCAAGAAACATTGGGATTAGAGGTACCCACATAATTTATATTCATTCCAGAGAGCTTCCAGTGGGTGTACATTGGGATTACAGGAAATTTGGATCACTTTAGATAATTCTGTTTTGATTGAATTCAGAGCGTATTGTAGTGGAAATTTTCAGTATCTTAATGGAATTGCCTAAAGTTGCGGCAAATTTAGTGTGAGAAACGCGTAGGGGGATTGAGTTATTTTTCTGTGTAGTCTTTATAGAGAGTAGAGCAGTGGGAGGAGTGATGGGACGCAATGACTTTCCTGTGAATTTGCGTGGAAAAAGATTAGAGTGTAGCGTGCTTTCTAATTCTTTCTACAGATTACAGCGAGGAGTGATGTGAAACAATGGCTACTTTTGTTTTGATTTGTATTGGGTATCAATCTTTATAAACAGGAGTTTTGAATTGATTAGTTGCTCTCTGTGTTTTGAAGTCTACACTTATTTAATACCTGACTCACAGATTAAGACTTTATTCTCTTGTTTGGTAAGATTTTATTCTTATAAGGATTTCATATATTTGAAATTTCTGTCACAAATTGACAAAATATATATGTTTTGAAAATTTTAATGTTATTTGTTGGTATTTAAAGGCAATCATCAACATTCATTTTACAAATTTGGAATCCACAAATCATTTCTCATTCTAGAGCATTATAAGAGTAGTGAATAATGAAACATTTAGATTTGATACATAATCCCACCCAGTACTATAGTTGACATTTATTCAATATTCAATAATAAAAAAATAGTGCTTGATTTAGAAACAGGGAAATTATGTGTATACTAAAGTCTCTATTAACGAGGAGACCACTTGTACACCACTTGTACAGTAGAATCTTTTTCTATTTCATGTCTTGGTTTTGGGTTCTATCTTCCCTATTGTTCCATTCTAGATCACTTTAATTCTATTTATGATCTTATACCCATATTTCTAAGGTTTGAGGGTGATCCCACAATACTAGTTTACAAATTTTAGTCAATCTGGACATTGAATTGATTTTTTTAACTAAATCTTCACTTTCTAGCACTTATAGATGCTAAACCATGAGGAATTGAAGATGATGTAAATCCAGATTTGTATTTTTTTCAGAGATTTTAAATATATATATATTTAAAATCTAATGACAAAATGTCACAAATCACTAGTTTGCATCATATATATATATATATATATTTAAAAATCTACGCACAAAATGTCACAAATCATTAGTTTGCATCATCTTCAAATTTTAAATTGGATCGATTGCATTTCTTTTTTTCCATCTCCTTCAAAAACTAGTTTTTATCAAGAAACACCATTTTTAAAGAGATGCTCACCATAAACAACATAACCTTTTTTTCTATGAAAGATAAAATTCTAATTTTTCAATTTGCTTTGTAACTATGATATCTAGCAAGTTCATTTGGTTTTATAGTGTTTTATTGAATTTTTTTTCTTAATCAAGTTTTGAAGTCAAGCCACATAATTTAGACATAGGCTTTTATAAAACAACATAACTTTTTTTGTATGTATCAAAATTCATTTTTTTTACTGGATCAAGGACATCAATACCTAGCCCAGACATATTTTTTTATTTTTTTTATAATCTACTATTTTTTCAATTGTGCAGAACATAGAACTTGATTTTCGGTGAAAAACTTGTTTAATTAAATTAAACAAAATAATTAAACCAAAATATATTAAAATTATATTCGATGGGTAGCTCGTTTTGAGGACTGCCATCATCCAGTTGGGTTTGTGAAGTTTCCTCCATTTTCATCCTCAACCCGAGCTTCGAAAGGAATTTTTTTGTACAAATTTGGTAAAAGAGGAGGAGAAGGGCAAAACATGAGGGTTCTAGGGAGGCCCCCTTCACTAGAAGGGGGAGTTCACTAGAACCCCCTTCTAGTGAATCCCTCTTTAAATACAATTAAAAAATAAAACCCATTAGGGGGGTTCACTAGAAGGGGGGGTTCTAGCGGACCCCCCCTTCTAGGGAACCCTTTAGGGGGTTCTAACGAACACCCCCTTCTAGCGAACCCCCTAAAGAGTTTTTCATCTGAAGATGCATTTCTCCTTCCTCAATGAATTTGTAAACAAGTTTTGTGGTTTTACCCTTGATCTCGGAGAATGCATATCCATGCAACACAATGATAGTCTTTCCAATGTGTTTTAAAATATAACTAGACTTAACTTAGCAAAAGAGGCATTGTAAGCATAGAAAAATTGGATGAGAAAAAAGAGTAGAAGCACACATTGTGCAAGGTCAAATCTAGACTTAGAGGATGAAACCAATGACTATAGATTAGACCCAAACCTACAAAATTGATTCTAGATAGATCAAAAATTTAGTATATCTAGTAAATCAAAAGGATACTTTTTCTTTGTGTGAAAATGTTTGAGAAAAATAAGTTTAAAGTTAAATTTATTCATTTTGCTTGTATACTTAATTTGTGAAAAATGAAGAGACTTTTCCACCTTGTCTAACACTAAGTGATAACACTAGAGCTAATATTGACAAAATGACTAAACAAGAGGCTTGGGGAAAAATAAATCACAAGTAGAAACACAATACATAAAAAGGAAATGGAAATGAAAAAATTAAAACTTTTGCAACTAGAGTTTGACTTTAAGCTACAAAAAATGGATTGTAGATGATTCTAAGAGACTACACATCACATTTCAAGCCAGGAAAAGGCCAAGACATTAGTTCCAAGTGTTAGGACTTCATCATTTATATAGAAATAAATTAAAAAATTATAAGAGGTGTAGCTTTATATATTTCTAGGCCACTATCAATGAAATTAATTTCTTATGATGAACAATGGCATAAAAATTAGAGAAAACTTTCTACCCAAAGTTAGTGTAAATAGGAGAGATAAAAGTAGATAAATTGGAACTTATTACATGAGTCCAAGAGTTACAAGCATATTTCTAGAAGATTCAAGACCTTTTTCATGAACTTGTCCATCCAAATTCACTAAAGGATAAAAATTACCTACTAGAGGATGAAATAATAACTCGTAGAGTCCACAAAGGATAACCAACTTCTACATATCAGATATAATTTTGTACACCTCTTGCAATGTCATAGATGTTTTTTAAACATCATAAGGAAGGTCTAAATTCTTGGTCCACTTTGTAACTCTCTATACTCATGCTCTGATATGCATCATATAATTTTTCATAACTAACTCACACATCTTGCAATGTCATAATGACATTAGATAGTTTTACAACTTAGATTACACACATCATACAAAGACATACACATAAAATAATGGTCAATTCGTAAGTGAGATGTCACAGTTATCAAATGAGACATAAATAATAAATAAATATAATAGGAAAGTGCAAGAAGTTGGATCAATTTTCTTGCCAAAAAGTGGAAGTCATTTTCCAAGAATCAAAGTTTATCATAATAGGAGTAAAAATTTGAAACTCACTTACACATAGAATATTAACATAGTATAAAAATATGAAATGTATGTGTGCACATTAAATTTTGAGCCTAATAGAGAAAACTAAAATAATATTAATCTTCTTTACTCAAAACATAAGAAACACTCATATTAAACATAAAGGTTAGAAAATTTTGATAAAAACATGAAAGTCCCAGTTAAAACCAACTCTTGTTGCACAAAAGAGAGGTGGTTTCACTCATGGATGGTTGGATGTGAGTGCTCTTGATAGCTCATCATAAGATTGTGTATCAAGATGATTGATGAAATGACTTTGGTTGAGGCTGATTTGCATATTGTTGGCCCAAGGAATGAATGACAAGGATGCACTTGAAATCTATCAATGGCTCATGTTGGTTGAGATTTGTGGGGATATGGGAGGAGGATAAGTTCCCTCATCTTGTTTGAGGATATGGAGGGAGATGGATCAAGGAGAGAATCAAGGGTGGAGACCCTCCTTGGAGGAAATGAAGGGATTAGATGGAAGAGATACTTTAGAGTATGCTTGGATGAATTTTTAAAATTAGATTGGTGCTATGGGCTTGAAAACTTGACCCAAGTGACATGGTACCAAAGCCATGTCACATGTACAAAGACCCATGTGTTTTTACACATGTGGGCAATGTGGAGGATTTGATGGGGGATTAATAAGTATTAGGTTGTGCAAGTGGGTGATTAGGGGAATAAGTGGATTAGCCCACTTATAAAATATAGGGAAATTAACTAAATAAAATATTTATTTATTAGGAAAAGGATGGGGGACTTAGGTAGATAGAAAATTAGATTTATTTATCTAAGGTGGACTATAAGACAAGGGTGATTAAATAATAGATGCAGGTGAATAGTGATTTTATTAATTAAATAATAAAATGGTATTTTAATTAACAAGGGGATGGGAATGGGTTGATTAATTAAATAATTAGGGTTGTATTCAATCAATTGTAGAGGAAATAGTCAAGTAATGGTAAGACATCAATTTTAGGTGTTACATTTTACCCCTTTGAAGTGGGGTTACAAACTAGCATCATTTCAAAGAAGATCAAAATGTAGTGCTTAGAAGAAAATGATTAGATTTGGAATATTGTTCAATCATTTGAAGGAGTGACTAGGAGAAAATATGATAAAAGTGAGGATGAGGATGAAGATTCCCCCTTGAGAGGACATGTGAGTTAGGGAGAGCACATATGTGCTCTACGATGGAAAAAATGGAGTAAAGGAGAAAATCAATGGAAAGGTGAAGAGACAATAGAAGGAAAAAGAGGGATGTGTGAAATGCATCATTATTTTGCATTGGATTAAGATCCATTTATTTAATTTAGTACTAGATATTACGAACCAAGGTATAAGGAACCAAAGTGATAATGTGCCACATGCGTAAAAAATAATTAATCATGAGAAAACATATGTCATATAACATTATGATATGGAAGGCCATGATATTGTTACACCAAGTAGATTATAAAGACCTATATAGCTATAAGAAAAATGATAATGAACATAGAAAAGTAAGCAAGCATACACAAAATGGGTCAAAGAAAAACATGATGTTACCTCAGTCAAATTTAAAAGCCAATATTGATTGATGATGGATGGAGTGTTGTTGATTTGGGAAAAATATGTCCATAAATAACACAAGGATTGGGAAGGATACATCCCTATAATGATGATTGGATGCAGATCAAGGCTTGTAAAAAGGATAGGAAAAAGACAAATGGTTGTGATTTAAAGATTTATGTATATTGTGTTGCAAGGTGTGCGCCCTTGGTCTCCTTGTGTTGTGCAATGCAGTGCTCAAGTTTGTGACATGGCTTAACCGCCTCTTGTGGGTTCATTTACTCTAGTGATTGTATTAGGTAATAATAGGTCGATATTTTGGTGCAACAACAACCATATTTCCAAAAAATGGTATCATAGCCTAGGTCATGGGTTTGAACCCCTTGCTTGTGCTAGGGGGATTGTTGCAAGGTATGTGCCCTTGGTCTCCTTGTGTTGTGCAACATAACACTCGGGTTCATGACATGGGTTAACCTCCTCCCATGGATTCATTTACTCAGGTGGTTGTATCGGGCATTAACAGGTCGATCTTTTGGTGCAATGACAACTTTCTTTCCAATAGATTGCATAAATAGTTTGTATGTATTAGGATTTAATCATATTTTTGGATTGTGGGGAGCAATTGAATTTCGTGGGATTGATAGGATGGATAATATTTGATTGCATGGAGGTGGATAGCCTATAGATCAATATCAATGAAAATGGATTATGGGATGAAAGGATGCAATGGTAGGAGGGATTGATGGATGAAGAATAGGGATATAAAGATTGGGAGATGGAAGTATTATGAGATGGAGGAATAATTTTTTTGGATAGAGAATGGGTAGAATTATTGGATGGATGGATGGTTCAGATGTGATTTCCAAGGATTATGTCATAGAGGAATAATATGCCCACTCTAGATATGTCATCTATGATAAGGCACTATATTCTCATGATAGGATGGATGATATGATGATGGGAGGATAAGAGATATGAAGGTGTGTGTATGGATAAAATGGTGGGAATCATGATTATAGAGTGTACTATATTATGGGTGGATAAGATGGATGGGTTAGAGGGGAGGAAGGATGAAAGGATATGAGGATAGGGATGAAATGTGTAATGGAGGAATATATGCCAATAATTTTCCAAAGTATGTATGTATATTCTCCCTTGTATTTATCAAGATCAAAAGAAGGATGCAATAATTGGAATGGATAGGATATAATGGGTAGGGTATGTGGGTGAGATGGAGGAGATGATGGATATGTAGTGGAATAAACTTTCCCAAAGTGGAGAGAGAAAATAGATGGGGGAATTTATTATATATGATGCTTTTTTTCCAAGTTTTCATCATATTATGTGTCTATGGTGTTTTTTGGTCAGGTTTTCACCATTGGATAATTTTTTTCCCTTTACTATATTATTTAATTTTTCTTTTTCTTTTCTAATTTTGGGGAAGTTTATGGATTTTGGGTGAGAGGAGGAAGTATTAGGTGGATAAGGATGGGAGGGGAAAGACTAGGGATGGGAATACAAATGGAGAAATTTGATGGAAGATAGAGGACATAAGTATTTAGTTGATAGGAGACCATGTGGAAGTGATTGCTAGAGGTTGTACAACCTTGTTAGGAGCCCATGTTTGTGTGTTTCCACCTCCACAAACAACCAAAATAGTAATTGTGATCCCTTAAAATGTTATGTCCTAATATGAGATGCTAAACAAACTAATGATGCAATAAAAAAAAATAACACAAAGAGGACACCTCAACGATTAGCCTAAGGAATGATAAACATGAAAGCAAGATGAAAAAAATTGAGATTGATTATACCTTCATGCTGCTTCTTCCATGGATGGCCCTTTGATCTTTGAAGATTTGTGTTCTCTTTGGATGACAAGTTAAATTAAATATGCAAAGTGATATGCAAGATGGGTGAATACATGGTAATGGTGAGATGCTAAATGCTATAGTGGATGAGAGCTTCAAATGACAATTTTGCAAGAGTTTTGATAAAAAAATATTGATTCTCCCCCCAAAATGAGAGGAAGGAGGGGGTATTTATAAAACAATTTTAATTCTCTAGAGAATTCAACGGTTGAGATTAATCCAACAAAGCCAAGATGAAGGGCTATGGTGAGTTGAGGACTCACAAGCCCTCACATCTTGACATGTGGAATGTGAGATGGCCTAGGGTGAGATGATGTGGGAGTGAGGTGGAAGAGAGGTACATGAGGTGGAGGAAGGACAGGTACCTTGGGGGATGAGAAGATTCCTTGGAGGAATAAAAGTGAATTAAAAATTCACAATGATTGGAAGAATCTAGTGGATAAGAGAGGGTTTCCAAAAAGGTGGGGATTTGCCACATGTGAATGATGTGACAAGTCCAAGGTTCTAGAATACTTTGACACATGTGATGTGACAAGTCAAAGGTTCTAGAATTTTGCATGGGGAAGAGAAGATTCCTTGGAGGAATAAAAGTGAATTAAAAATTCACATGGGGAAGAGAGGAGCCTTGGATGAATAAAAATGAATTAAAAATTCCTTAGGGGATGGGGAGAGTTGACCAAGGTACTGATTAGGCTAATGACCTTGATTAAGGTTGTGCAAACACAAGATTAGGATAATTAATGAGATATTAGAAGCAAGTGGGAGATTATGGAGGATGTGACACTAATCTTGATTAAGTGGTGCACATCTTAATCATAGATTAATTAATTTAATCCAGATTAAAAGAGGATTATGGAGAATGTGACAAGGAGAGAGAAAAAGAGGGATTAAAAATTGGTTTTAATCCAAATAGGTCAAATAACTAAATTAAATAAATTGTCCTATTTATTTAATTTAGAGAAGAAAAGGTATAAGGTAAAGTATTTAATTATTCAATTACATAATTTAGGAACCTTAGGCAGAAAATGAAATAATGATTAAATAAATTATTTAATCACTATTAATGAAATAGATGAATAGAGTAGACGATTTTGATCATGTGGAAGTGATCAAATTTAGATGTCTACAGTAACGATAGAGAAAGTATGATAAAGAAGGATATTGAAGTAGAAGTGCTATGTGTTATGCTAAAAATAATATGCTACAAAAAATTACAACGATGCTAAGTGAATGGATATCATTCCCCCAACAAGATTCTCTCAAGGCACGTGAAGGAAGATGTGAGCTTGCAAGATTGTGAATTCCAACATTGCCACAACAACAAACGGAGTAAAACCAATAGAATATCAACTTGCAGCTTCAAAGATAGTGAAAATGTTGTGAATGAAGTGTGTAGAAGTGAGAGTGATCAAGAAGTGTGTAAGAATGAAGGAGATAGGAATTTCAAGATGAAATTGGAGGCAAAGGATCCATTCGAGGTCAGTCAAGGGAAAAGGAACATTACACTTCATCGCCAATAGAGAGTTGTAAAGCCTCTACGGATTCTAGAGGCCAAAATCCTGATAGGATGGTAACATAGCGCATAGACATCTGTGTGTCATGCTAGATTCCCCAACATAATATCCTCCACTGACACTAAAGGCAACTTCCAAGTGGATGGGAAGTGAATTAAGGACATGGAATAACATCATCAGATTTAATTTATTTGAGGTAAGAGGTACATAAAAAAGAATTTGTGAGGGGTGCAAATTCATGCCATTACACAAAGATATACCAATCTATACCAAGACAGTAAGAGACCTTTGTCTTAAGAAACCAGGGAGAAAGAGGAAGGACCCTCAAATAGTTCATGTCCTAGGGAACCTTGTTTATTTTATGATATGGAATATAATTGTCCCTAAATATACCGACCCTAGAAGTCTAGTAGTGGATGTTAAGATAAAATAGCCCCTTATCAAGAACACCTTGATTGACTTAGGGGAAGCCATTAATGCCATGACTAAAGAGACAATGCAGCTACTTCAGCTAACTAACTTTAGACCTACACCAACTATTTTACAGTTGGTAGATAGGTCAATAGTAAAACCTAAGGGAATCATTGAGGACTTAATCATAACATTAGATTCATGGGAGTATCCTATAGATTTTATAGTCTTGCAGCCAAAGGTCAACCTGGCAGGATATCCACTTATTTTAGGCAGACCATGGTTAGCTACAACTAATGAGTTCATAGGTTGTAGGTCTAGGAACATGATAATATCAAATGGGATTGTGACCAAGAAATTGGTTCTCTATCCACCAGACTAGCCTCATGGAAATCTAGAGAAAACTATATGGCCTACCTTGGATTAAGAAGACCACTATTCCCTACAAATTCTCATGACTATAGAATGCAACCCTTGTTAGCAACCCAAGATTAGGATGACTTAATTGACCATAGAATACATAATAACTATGGTCCTAGACCCACATCAACAAGACTATCTTTCATGTCTGTAGGATCCACTACAGAATATCATACCTACAAATTCATCATAAGAAGTATCCCAGTAGTTCCATTATGTTTTGCCACAACAGTGTGTCCCCAACATTAGTGGACTTGAAATATCATATGTAAAATCATAATCCAAAACATTGGAAATTATGCCAGGAAAAATACTGAACATCACAATGGATTAATTGAGGAACAACAAATTCCCTAAAAATTGTCTTACAAGTACACACAATAGCTTTTGCATGAGACTACCATGACATGAAGGCGATTGATCCAAAGCTATGCATGCATATGATCTACATAAATGATGGTTACAAGCCAATTAGATAGCCCCAAAGGAGAATGAACCCTTCCTTAAGAGAAATGGTTAAAATTGAGCTTCAAAAACTACTTGATGTAGCCCTCATTTATCCTATTTCTGATAATCAATGGTGTCACAATTAGTCATTGTCCCTAAGAAAGGAGGAAAATGGGGGGTATGTGTGGACTATAGCGGGCTAAAAAAAACCACTAGAAAATATCATTTTCACTTACCTTTCATTGACCAAGTGCTTCATTCCCTAGCAGGAAAAAAGTACTTCTCCTTCCTAGATAGATTTAGTGGCTATAACCAAATAAAGATAGCTCCAAAGGACTAGGATAAGATTACATTCACATGCCCTTGGGGTACATATGCCTATTCTATTCTTCCCTTTGGACTATGTAATGCCCCAACTACCTTCTAGAGGGAAGTGCTAAGTATTTTCTTTGATTATGTACATGATTCCATGGAAATCTACATGAATAAATTTATCACCTATGGAGAAACCTATGATGAAGCACTCAAAAATTTAGAAAAGGTTTTAAAAATATGTCAAGAACATAATCTTTCATTGAGTCATGAGAAATTTTTTATGATGATGACTCAAGGGATTGTTCTAGGGCACTTTATCTCAAATGAAGGAATTCAAGTGGATCCCAAAAATATTGAGATCATCTCTACACTTCTTGTGCCACAGGGACAAAAGGATGTAAGGAGATTTTTGGGACATGAAGCTACTATAGGAGGTTCATTCAGGACTTCAGTAAAATTGCAGCACCCTTGTTTGTTCTGCTCACCAAAGACATATAATTTGAATGGACTATAGAATGTCATCACTCCCTTGAAGCACTTAAGACAACTTTGATAAAAGTACTTGTCTCGAGGGGGCCAAACTGGACACTACCTTTCCACATACACATCGATGCTTCTAATTTTTCTATAGGAGTAGGATCAATACAAAAATAAGGTAGCAAGGAGTATGTTATCTACTATATGAACAAAAACTTACAAGGAGCTAAACTTAACTACATTGTCAGAGAGAAAGAGATGTCGACAGTTGTTTATGCTATCAATAAGTTGTGTCATTACATTACTGGCTATCCAATATTTGTCCATACAGATCATACTACCATAAGGTACTTAATGAAAAAACCTGTAGCTAGGGGAGACTATTTAGATGGTTGCTCTTACTACACGAATTTGATATAACAATAGTGGATAAGCTTGGGGAAGCTAATGCGGTGGAAAATTTTCTATCTAGATTCACCAAACAAATAGAAGAAGGTTTTGTGGATGACTCTTTTCCATATGAGAATTTTTTTTCTCTTACTATACAAACACCATGGTTTGTTGATATTACAAATCACTTAGTGGAAAGGCAAATACCATCACATTTCTCTCCTAGAGAAAAGAGGCAGTTGGTACATAAAATCTTTCCATACTCTTGGGTAGTTGGTTATATATTCTATACTAGTCCAAATAATATCATGAGAAGATGTATAAGAGAAGATGAGGTCTTTGACATTCTAAAATCTTGCGATGATGAGCCTTGTGGGGGTCACTTTGCAGCCAAAAGGATAAAATTTAAGATCTTAACAATAGGTTACCATTGGCCAAGTCTCCATAAGGATTCAATGAAGTATACCAGGAGCTATGACAGATGTCAAAGAATGGGAAAACCAACAAGAATAGATGAAATGCCTTTACAACCACAAATAGCACTAGCACCATGATTTGACAAATGGGGGCTTGACTTCATTGACCCAATTTCACTAGCCTCTAATAACAAAGGGTATATTTTGGTTTGTATAGACTATCTGAAAAAATGGGTTGAGGTCAAGGCATTACATTTTGCAAGAGATGGGAATGTAGCTAAGTTCTTGTATGAAGACATCTTTACAAGATATGGAGTACCTAGAGAAATTGTAACTGGTCAAGGTCCCTAGTTTACTTCTGAACTTATTTTTAAATTGGTTAAAGAATATGCAATAAGACATATAAAATCAATACCTTATCATCCCCAAGCTAATGGGAAAGTAGAGGTTACAAACAAAGAGATTGAGAATATTCTAACCAAAATAGTGCAAATTCACAAAAAATATTGGGCAATAAGATTACTTGAAGTAGTGTGGGCCTATAGAATAACATGGAAAACAACTACAAGTTTCACACCTTATGAACTATTATATGGTAAAAGAATAGTTCTACCAATAGATTTTTAGTACAAGACACTTAGGAAAATAGTGGACTTCAAAATGGATTTGACAACAACACAGAAGGAGAGGCTACATGGTCTAAATGGATTGGATGAAATTAGAATGGAGACCATACATCACATAGAGATAATTCAAAAATAGAGGACTAAATGGCATGATCAATTTATCAAGACTAAAGAATTCAATGTGGGTGGCTGGGATTTATTGTATGATTCTAGATTCAAAGATTATAAGGAGAAGCTATAGTCTAGATGGTTGTGACCCTATGAAATTCAATGTGTCTTTCCTAATGGAGAAATCAAGTTACAAACCATAGATGCAGTTAGATTCAAAATGTTAGTCAATGGACATATATTGAAGATATACAAGTAGCCAACTCAGAAGGATGCTTTTCTTGTTTCTCTAATGCATCTATATGGCTAAAAAAATGGTTCAGATATAGATAAACTATCATAATATAACAACTTAGTAGTAGATACTACAGGTTCTCATAGTGACTCTACAGATGAGCTAAACAACTCACCTCCTGAGAGAACTCAGGTACATAATTTTGTATCCTACTTCACATGCACACACAACACATGTGCCACAATCAATAATCTTCTTGAAGACTGCTTGATTATGTAGTAGGGACTTGTATCATCATAAATAAAATTTCACTTTAGGACCTATTTCTGAAGGTACCCGTAGCCACTATCTATCAAAAAATTAAAAAAATTGTGCCAAATTAATTTCAATTCCTCCACATTCACTCCACTTTTTCTACACATGTAGCGTAATTCTTGACATATCATAACATGCAGCTTCATCACTCCACTCCATGTTTCCAATCACAATTTTTCAAGCATTCGAAAATTCATTTCATAACTCATATACCATACATTACACAACCTTTTAATTTTCACATGCCAAACCACATTGCAATTAACTAATGTCAAATCACACTCATGTTGTGGGCACTCTTCCAATAGCTTCAAATGTGTGGAGTTACATTCATCTCATCTAATAGGTATGCATACTAACTTCCATAATTAACATGTATCTCCAATGTTTTCATTATGTACTTGCATTTAAATTTAACATGTTTTGCACTTATTAAATGTATTTCCATATTCCTTAATTATACCCTCTGCCTAGTCACATGTATTACAATGAGGTCACTTCAATATTTTAAGTGGTGAGGTAGTATATATCCCAAAATTTTGTTTTCACTACCAAAATAAAAACACTGAAAAAACATACAAACCCTTTTTTCCTTCATACCTTTTTGTACCTACAACCTTTTTGTTGTTGATTCCCTAGATTTTGAGCCAATCTGAAGCCAATTCAAGCTAAGTTAAGCTGAAATAGAGGAGGAAGGGAAATAATAGTTGAAGTTATAGTGTAATAAGTACATGCAAGTGTAGAAAATAGAGAGGGTTTGTGGGTGGTTGAAATCAATTTCGAGCAGAATTTCTAAATATTTGAGTAGAGTTAGGATATTTCACCATGGGAGGTGATATTGTTAGAAGGGGACCTTCAACACACAAGAAAATATTGGAGGACATGTTAGTTCTGCCCATTTTCACAAGGTTGGGATGGTTGGACTACTTCTTGAAGTTGATAGAGTTTAATGAAGATATGACAAGGCAATTTGCAACTACATTACAAAATGATGAAGCCATTGTCAAGGGATTGAGAGTGGATTCTTTAGAGGCTGAAATTGTAGAAGTGTTTGGTCTACCAAGTAATGGAGTTGAATTACCTATTTGAGCGAATGCAATAGCTTCCAGGGATGGGTTTAGGGAGGTAGGAGAAAACCTTGATTCATCATCACAAGGTATGAAAATATTGTCACTTCCTCGAGTATGGACCTCTTGTTATTCTTATATTATTAAGTATATCAATTGTGATGGTAGAAAATCCCTCTTGTATATTGTGTATTTTAATTTAATAAGTCACCTATGTCACAATAGATTGGTCAATGTACCTAATTTCCTTTACAATTTGCTAAAAATAATGGGGTTCAAATACTAAAGGAAGATAAATGATTCATCTTTGTCACACTATTGTTTGGTAACCTTGATAGTGAATAGGAGCCTTAGAGTTCAACATCCAAGAGTGTCTTGGGATAAATTTTTAATTTGTAAAGATATTAACCATATTTTTGAGGAACCAACAGTTCCTAAAAACCTGGATTCACCTATTGCATCCTTAAGGGAAATTCCCCTTGTTTCACCTGCTACTTCATCTAACCACATCAGAGGTGAACTAGAGGATAAAAGTGTGCAAGGATCACCACATGTAGCATCTGACTAGCTTGTAGAAAAAGAGACCCCAACTACCTCTAGAACACCTAAGACCAAGAAAAAGAGAGGTAGTTCTTCTTCTACACCTTCAAAGGTGCAAAAAAAGAGGGATACCCAGAAAAATAAATCTACCCCACCATGGCATTCAGGCCACTTAAGAAAGAAAGGTGCCATGAGGGAAGTGTTGAGAAACCAAAAGAGGAAACAAGTGATAAGAAATAAAAAGAAGAAGATGTTGTGACATTAGGCACTGACTCAGAATTGAAAGATAATGTGTTTGAAAATGTGCATGTTCCTACAAAAAGGAAATGGTATATATCTACTACCTCTAACTTAGATTTAGAGGATTTTTTTTTTTCCAATAAAATCAGGAAGAGAACCCCAATTAGCCCTAATAGTGAGGGTTTTGAATAAAAAAGGGTTGGTGATGAGAATTTTTTGAAAGAGAAGGAATTTTTTTTTGAAGAAATAAATTTCAAGAAAGAATTGCAAGAAGCATTAGAGAGGGTCAAATAGTTGGAAGAACTGGTAAAGACTTATGAGCAAAGGGACAAAGAAGGGAAAATGAAAATACAAGAATTGGAGGAAAAGTTACATACATATGGGCATGGGACTAAGTTAGACTTATTAACACAACTTACCATGGTCAAAGAAGGGAATAAAGAGCTTGCAACATAAAACAAGAGGCCCCCCTACCACAAAAACTCCAACTTATCATACAACTCTATTCCTAGGATATTTTATTGTGGAAGGTTACTCAAGATTTTTCTAAATAGAAAGAGAATTGGAAGAAGGAAAAAGAAGATAATTGTAGAGCATAGTAGAATACTAGAGGGTAAGGATATTGAATTAAAAGGGTTATCATTCAAGGTGGAAGAGGTAGAAGATAAATCTGCTTAGATTGTCAAATGCAGACCTCCAGCTAAGACCTATGCTTTGCTTTTACAAGAAAAATTCTTAAGTTTCCAATTCAGTAGACTGATAAGTAACTGTAAGAATGGATTTCTACAAGATAGAGTTGTTAGTGTCTAATGCATGCAATATTAAATAATTCAATCAAAGCAATGAAATGCATGGGAGATAAACGAGAAAAGAAATTAATTTAGAACAAGCTCACCCATTCTTCTCCCCTTCATGACTAATTTCCATTGTACCTTCTTAGATTGTTGTGATGAAGAGTGTGCCCTTAGATTTGATGAGAAAATTCTATAATGCCTAGTCCTAAACAAAGCTTTGAAGGATTTGTATAAACTAAATGCAAATAGATATTAGATCTAGAATGCAAATAGTTAAAATGATAACAAGGATGCAAGAAGAGATAATAATAAGAGATGTCGAAAATAACGACAAGATTGCCATTTTATAGAAAATCCAATCTTGAACGGACAGACAAGATTGAAGATTGAGAAAATGCCCTAGAATCAATTATCAAGATTCAAAATGACAACTCTCAATTAGGGTTAGGGTAAAATTCTCAAATGTGTGGATAAGATTTAATTTCTCAAATGTGTGGATAAGATTTCATTTGGGAAATTAAATCAATGATGGAGAATAAACGTGACATTGAGATGAAATTAGTAAAAATCAGAAGATAAGAAGATGAGATTTTTAGAAAATCAGTAATTTTAGCAATTACTTGATTTGTAGAAGAATATTTCCATTTTGAATTAAAATTACTTCAAAATAGGGATTTTGTGAGATAATAAGTAATTAATTTTGAAATTAATTACTAAAAGAAAAATCAGTTAACCATGAGACATTTTTAAATAAATTGTTTTATTTAAAAAGATGGAAATGTCACATAAAGCAATTAAATAATTAGGAATAATTATTTAATTTAGAAGAGGTAGTTAATTAATTAAATAAATTAATAAATCTATTTAATTAAAAGAGGATTTAGGGATTAATGACATTAAATAAATATATTAAAATATATTTATTTAATAATCAAGAGGACATTAATGATAAAGACGAATTAAATAAATGAGACTTTATTTAATTATGAGACAACTTTGATAATTAGTGACACATTAAATAAATAAATAAGATTTATTTATTTAATAATCATGAAGAATAGAAGATCATGAATTAATTAAATAATTATGCATTATTCAATTAATAGTTGAAGGTGGGTTAGAAACATAATTAAAATGTCATAATTATGCTAGGACGAAAGGTGGTAAAATATTGCTTGCAGGCCTTGGTCATTTTTATGTGTCTACATTTGCCCCTCTTTGTCATAATGCACTTTATCGCATTATGGCAAAGAAAACAAGTCCAGAATATGCCCCAGTGAAGGTACAAAGTGCCTATGCCCCCTCGGGAAAATTTTTGAATTTCGACCCGGGGTTAGAAAATTTTGGAAAGTGTCCCGATTAATTCAATTAATGATAGGAGACACAACGGCGTGATCAAATTTGGCAATGAAGGACACTAAGCTAGCCAAAATGCCAGAGAAAGATGGTCAAATGAGCCTCCAGTACAAACCTACTAGGTCAAAACCCTAATTTTCAGCCTATAAATAGGTTGAAAAAGCAAAACCAAGTGTCATTTGCTCATTTGCTAATATAAAATTTTTAGAGACCAGAGCCTAAAATGATGATGGTGATTCCTATGACAGACCATCATGGATACCGCGTGCAGACTTTTCGACAACCCAAGGGCGTAGAGGCACCGGTAAGTACCCCATCCCACCAGTAAATTTTCAAATTTTTATGCATTTATGACTGCTTGTGGGGAGTTAAACAAATGCCATTGCGTAAGCCACAAGTGACTTCGCATTCGACGAATTTGTTTGTGTCGCGACGTAAGTGTGCTATGTAGTTAGGTTTTTATGTCAAAGCTCGCATTTGATAGGGGGAACAATGCAAACATCAAAGTGTGATGCAAGTGTGACTTTTCGTGATGCAACTGCATTGTTGCGACGCAATTGACATGTCGAATGATGCAATTGCCACATTCTGAAGCAATTAGTTTCTCGAACGATGCAAACATTGTGAGACTACACAATTGCTAGATAGAACGACACATTTTCCATATTGTGATGTAACTGCCAAGTGAAAAGTGGCAAGTGATGAACTGCGATGCATTTGTAGTCAATGCAACGCAATTGTCGTTGACCAAAGTTGACCAGTGTTGACTTTGTGCACACTTTAGTTTTAGATGTATTTTGATGTCAATAATGTTGACCCATGGGCACTAACTCGTGTTTCTACATGTGCAAAGGCGATTAGTGCCAATATACACATGCAAGTTTAGACCAACAACATATGCCTTTAGGGATCGTCTGAGCGATAGGGAAAGACAATGTCTGATGACACTTGGGTTGTACTACATCACTTTCATGCCCATTATTCGGGCGAAAAGGGGTTTGTTGATAGCATTATGCGAAAGGAGGCATTCAGAGACATGCTCATTTCACCTGCCTATAGGAGAGGTGACAGTTACCTTAGAGGATGTCTACCGTATTATCCGCATCCCCATCAATGGAGAGAGAGTTGTATATGACCTACATCGAGGGTGACAGGCCCTATTAGAGATGTATGAGGATGTTAGTGGTGCTAGGATGGGTATTGATGGTTATGAGATTGGTTGGGATGTTGTAGCCAACCAGTTTCCACGGTGGGATGCCATGCTCATGGCAATGATTGTTCGAGTGTTGATTTCGGATCACCATGGCCATGGAATTTTGATCGGATGGGGGAAGGTACTAGTTTGTATGTGGGGTCAGAGGATAGTTTTTGCTTGGGTGCCCTGCTTGTTGGCCATGTTATACCATAAGTTCCATGAGGTAGTCTACCATCAAGGTCAAAGTATCAGTTGCAGGACTACTCTCCTTATGATCTGGGCATGGGAGCGCATTCCCATTTTTCAACCACCAGTATAGATGTAGTAGTTGGGTGATGGGATGCCATATGTCTATCTATATGCGGGTTCAGTCAGTCAGACTCGTGTGGGGGATACCGATTATTGGTAGCATCAGATTGACATTATGATCAGTTTTGTCTGGAGGCCTTACAAAGATTGTGGTCAGTGGCCAAATGAGGATGGTCACTTATCATTGTGCAGATAGTTATGGTATTTGATTGGTCGCACGGTTCAAAGCCAGAAGATTATTACGATGTACCTTCCCCAACGGGTACGACGACAGTTTGGGGAGCAGCAGGATGTGCCAGTAGGCACCGCAGATTATGCACGGTCTTTCAAAGAGACCATATGGGGGCCACCTATAGCAGTGATAGTGGCTGAGAAGCAGGTAGATGGTCTTGTTGTAGTTTAGTGGATGTGGAGGGGTTGTCCAGTAGATGCCGGTACATTTGCCGATTTCAACGCCTGGTGGCAGATTCACAGGCCCATCCCATTGACAGATCCAGATGGTATGCCTCCTATAGATTGGAGATCAGTTATCCCATGGGTATGGAGGAGAGGTCAGGGTGGCAAGGATGGAGGCAGAGATGGCAGAGGGGTTGAGGGGCGAGATGGAGGTAGGGGAGATGAAGGCAGAGATGGAGGTAGGAGGGATGGAGGAAGAGGGGATGGAGGCAGAGGAGATGAAGATGATGGGGGTGGCGGGGGAGGAGGGGATGGGAGGGGTGTCAGCAGGAGGAGGGATGACAGAGGGTAGAGGAAGCCCAGGAGAGTTAGGAGGAGAGTGGGTGGTGCACCATTGTCACCCATTCGAGAGGAGGGGGGGGAGAGAGAGCTACCAGCCGAACAGGAGGCAGGGGAGGATCTCAGAGGGGGTGAGGGTTGAGGAGGTGGTCAGGGGTGGAGAGGAGGTGGAGATGCCCGCAGAGGAGGATCCATTTATCGGAGGATAACCTCTTGATATTGATGTGGAGGAGATTCGGGCAGAGGAGGAGAGGGATGAGGAGAGAGATGAGGAGGAGGAGGAGGAGATAGACCGAAGACTGCGGGAGCGGATGATCATCGGGGATGAGGAGGGTGACAGGTCACCAATTTTTCCTACAAATTCCACCATTGATCAGAGGATCACAGATCTTCAGAGTAGACTTGATGCGGCCTTGTCTTAGAACAAGGCCTTGGCAGCAGAGTTAGAGGTCACCGGAGTAGAGAGAGATCAGGTCATTATTCGACGGCAGGAGGCAGACCGATGGGTGATAGAGTTTGTCGAGTTGTGCATAGGATCGATAGGGGATATGGCCATGGAGCTGGCCAGGATGGCAGAGAGCAGGGGGTGGTATAGGTTGTTATATGAGCAGGTTATTCTACTAGAGAGATGGGACCCAGGGTTGTCTCGATCATACAACAGGACAGGCAGTGGCACCTGGACACACAACAGCAACAGGTCACATAGTGGTAGTCATACTAGTGCTGGGGGGGTCGACTTCATCAGGGAAGTCATTAGGTCATAGGTCACATAGCTCCCATAGGCATTCATCAGGCCATAGCCATAGTTCAGAGCATGGGTACAGATCAGTGTCATCAGGACACTAGGCAAAGTAGAGCCAACCTCTTGTTATTGATCCCTCAAGATCTCAGAGTTAGACTCAGGACAATACTCCCATCCAAGTCACCTTTCATGTGGTTGGTCAACCACAACTATCTCACAATTCACCTCCACGAGACGAAGGAGGGACATCATAGGACTTGTTTTTTAGACACTTTCATATTTTGATATTCGAGCCTGCAAGCTCCATTTTTGGGATACCATATGACTCTATCCTGTGACATTACATTTTTGAGATTATATATATGCGATGCATTTTTTGATGTGGCCTATATGATTTTATGTGTTATGGTGGTTTTTTAGATGTTGTGTGATGCTTTTATGATGCTATGGGATGTATGGATGTTATTCTTATGTTTATGAATGCAATTACGGATGTGCTTATGTATGTATGTATTGTATAATGTGTTGATGATGTGATGCTTATATGTTAATGGAAATGTTATTTATGATGCCTATATGTTGATACAAATGATGCTTTTATTTAGGATTATAGATGGATGTAAATGCATTGTGAATATGATATTTGATTTATGCAGATGTGAAATGGGAATATGAAATGCTCGTATGATAATGTATGCAACTTTGATTTATTTTTTTGTATGTCATAGGATATCATTAGAGAATGAGAGAAGAGAAGACGAAGATGGATGTTAGTGCGAAGAAAGACATGCATGTTAGTGCAAAAATAAAAATCTTTCAAAGATTTGTTGTAATGCTATCCTAGTTGTTGCTCTTTAATCATCATTGGGCAAAAATGTTATGACAGACGACAAACACTATGATATGACGTAGATCAATAGTGTGCAAGGTCGAACCATCACGTAGATCAACAGTCGCAGAAAAGGGTGATCATGACTCATACGAGGAACATAACTGCCCTTAGTCATTTTGTTAGGACCAACTGCCAGAAGAACCAGACTAATCATGAGACATTGTTGCTTCTCTAAATATTGATGTCAGGACATCTTTGAGAAACTATCCACATGATAGTCAAAAACAGACAGGAAAATCACCATACTATGTTGTTGCTTCTCTAAATCCTGAAGTCAGGACATCCTTGAGAAACTAGTAGCAGGGTGATCATAAAAAGACAAGGATAATCATCATGATATGTTGTGGATCCTATGACATAAGGAACTAATATCATGATAACCATAAAAAAGACAGATAAAGTTTTCCAAGTGTTTGCCAAGTGTTTTAATGTCAAGTGTTGCCAAATGTCGAGTGATATCAAATTCAGGAAGGACACATCTGAATGACATTGATATCCAGAAGATCAATTCTCGGATTTAGGAGAATCCATCAAAATGCCAGATGATGATGCTGATGCTTAAGAAGGACACATCCAAAAGCATAAATAAATGATGAGAGTTGCTTTTCAAAAGGATGCATCTGAAGAAGAACCCAAAAAAATTCCAGGTTGAATTGTCTTGATAGAATTTGATTACATGTCATTGCTGACATGTTGAATTGACTAAAAATGTTGATGACACAAATTGTTGATAGAATGCCTGCTTGAGATTTGATAGAAGATTTGTTTGATTTGAAGATAGTTTGACATGTGTGAAAGTGTAATGCTATGAACCCTAATGGACTGACCTAGTGCAACCTCAGGGACTCATCGATTGATGGCCTTGTCTACGTCATGCACTCAGAGACCTCATAGTTCGACATGACCAATGACCTTTTCCAAAGGATAGAAGTTTGAATCATGATTTTATTTTGACAAACCTAGAAAGACTGACCTAATGTCTCAGGGATTCAAAGATGAATCTTGCCTATGTAGGAAATGTGCAGAGGAAACATAGTTTAGACATGGACAAAATATTGATTGACGTGACCGATTGAATTGACCAGACATACATTGACTTTGACTCTATTTTTTCATTTTCTTAGGACATTTTCAAATTTTTAGATCTTTTTTCAAGACATTTTCAAGACTTTTTCATATTTTTAGGATTTTTTCAGGACTTTTTAAGAATGTGGGATCATGTGCGACACCTACTACAGTTACACAATAAAGGTCTTATCCCCAGATAGATCGGGGATTACCAAAGTCCAATGATATGGAGATAGGCAGACACAAGGAAAAAGGCAAGGATATGCAAGGGATGATGTCAACCAAATGCTAACCATGATCGGAATCGACAGGACTTATGACGAAGGTCATGAATGTGTGAGGCTTTCGTGATTATGAAAAGTGGATAAAGGTTGATGAGAGTAACAATAGATGGTGAAGCAATGATCGACTACACATGGCGCCTGTTTGCCAGGTTTTCACCATGGTACTTATCCAAAGTGCCTATTTTCCAGGTTTTCACTATTGGATGAATTTATTTCTTTTTACTATTTTTGGCCATTTTTTTATTTTTTTGGTGTCACCAACATGCTTGTTTGCCAAGTTTTCATCAAGGGACAATTTTTTCTATTTTTTCTATTTTTTTATATTTTTAGGTTTTTCAGCCAAGCTCTCTGATGCTATGTGTAGAACTTTCACAAATGTAAGTTTTTGATGGGTTTTGTCAATTGTTCTCCATCAGGTGTGGCCAGCTAATAAGCTCCATAAATGAATGCTCCAGTAATAATATAGGGACCGAGCCAATTAGCCTCAAACTTTCCAGGTTTTTCACGGTCCGCCTGATTTCTTAGGTTCTGCATGAGGACCAAGTCACCGATTTCAAATTTTCTCACCATTACTCTTTTTTTATAGCTTCGACAGAGATGATTTTGATATGCCTAAAAATTATTCAAGGCATTTTTTCATCTTTCTTGTAACATTTCTAGCTCATGTAGGTGAGACTGTCTATACTCTTCATCATCAATCATTCCTTTCAAGGAGACTCAGAGAGAAGGAATTTTGACCTTGATGGGAAATATGGCCTTAGACCCACAAACCAGGAAAAATGGAGTGGCTCCAGTGGGGGTACGAATGTTGGTACGATAGGCCCATAAAGCAGGATTAAGTTGTAGGTGCCAATCTCGGCCAGTGTCGTTAATGGTCTTCTTAAGAATGCAAAGAATTGTTTTATTTAACGCCTCAGCTTGGTCATTACCTTGTGGGTAATATGGGGTGGAGAAATGATGTTGGATGTGGAATCGCTCACAGAGTTCACGAACGTCCTAATTTTTGAATGGACTCTCGTTATCTATGATGATGGACTACAGAACACCATATCGGCAGATGATGTAATTTAGGATAAACTTTGATATTTCCTTACCGATGATGTAAGTGAGAGGGATAGCTTCAATCCACTTAGTAAAGTACTCAGTGGTAGTGATTATGAATTTATGGTTGTTAGAGGAGGATGGATGGATCTTGCCCACGAGGTCAAGTCCCCATTGTGCGAAAGGCCGTGGAGAAGTGATCAGTCTCAGTTCCTGTGCAGGTGCGTGAATTAGTTCACTATGCACCTAGCATTTCTGAGATGTTTTGACAAACTAAAGAGCATATTTTTCTAATGTCAACCAATAGTATCCAAGTTTGGTGACTTTACGAGCTAACGTTGGACCACTCAAATGAGATCCGCATATACCCTCATGTACTTCTCATAAATGTTTTTGGGCTTCATCAGTGTCGAGACAACAAAGAAGGGTGTTATCAAAGCCACGGTGGTATAGGGTGTCACTGATGATGGTGTGCCTAGCGGATTTTTGGATAAAGGAATTTCTTTGGTTGTTGGAAAGGTTGGGTGGTAGGGTTTGGGACTTAAGATAATCATAGATGTCTTGGTACCAAGGTTAGCTGGGACCAACAATCTCGCAAACCATTTTTGACTTTAGGATGTCATATGCAGGCATCAACAACTATTTTACTAAGAACTCAAATTGTGACACATTTTTAGGGATGTCTAAGAGAGATCCAATAGTAGCCATTGCAACGGTTGCCTTATTTTGTGTCCTTGGGATTTGTTCAAAAGCAATCATTTTGAAATATGTCATGAATCTATCCACCATTCATTTGTAGGGAAGTAACTTCTCATCTTTTGTTTCATAATCATCATTCACTTGGTTGATAACTAACTGAGAATCTTTGAATACGAGCAATGTCTGAATTTTCCATTTAATTGCTATCTTGAGACCTATGACCAATGCTTTATATTCTACAATGTTATTAGTACAAGGGAAGGTGATCTAAAATTATTTAGGAATTGAATCCCCTTGTGGTGTGATAAACAAGATACCAACTTCTGAGCCATGACCAATGTGGGACCCATCAAAATATAGCTTCCATGGTAAGGTTGGTTCTACATGAAAGATAGACTCATCAGGAAAATTAGTTATCAGTGGATGAGTGGCTTGGATCGGTGCATCTACAAGTTGATCTGTTATTACTTGTCATTTTTTTATTTCCTTGTGCTCAACATATTGTATGTCATACTCGCTCAATATCATGACCCACTTCGCCAAACGACCTATCAATATTGCCCGACTTAGAAGATACTTTATTGGATCAATCTTGACAATCGGGTGTGTTTGGTGGCTCAGCATGTAATGTCTTAGTTTTTGTGCTGCAAAGACAACTGCAAGGTATGCATGTTCAATGGTTGTATAGTTCAACTCATATCCTATCAGTGTGTGATTGATGTAGTATATGGCTCTTTCTTTTTCCTCATTGTCATTTTGCGCCAATAATGCCCCTAATGCATTTGTAGTTGCAGAGACATACAGGATCAACGACTTGCCTTCAATGGGTAGCATCAAGACTAGTGGTGTCAGTAGATATTCTTTAATTTGTTTGAAGGCTATGTGAAATTTGTCTGTCCATACAAAGGGGATACTTTTGTGTAACAGATATTGAAATGGTTGACACTTGTCTGCAAATTGTGTGATGAAACAACGGATGGACTGCAGTCTGCCTTGAAGTGTTCTCAACTCGCTGATTCCTTTTGGTGGAGGCATGTCTAGAATTGATTTCACTTTTGCGGGATCAACCTCAATGCCTCGTCGTGAAACTATGTATCCCAAAAGCTTCCCTGAAGTGACTCCAAAGACACATTTTTTTGGGTTCAAACGAACCTTGTAATCCTCTAGCCGTCTAAAAAATTTGTCCAGGACTTTGAGATGATCTTTTCGTGTTAAATATTTTTCCAATAGGTCATCCAAATAATCTTCCATTAGGATATGCATCATGTCATGAAATATTGTTGTCATAGCTCTTTGATATGTGGTGCCTGCATTCTTTAAGCCAAAAGGCATGACATTCCAACAGTATGTTCCCCATGGGCAGGTGAATGCCATTTTGTGTTGATCCTTTGTTGCAATTCATATTTGGTTATAGCTCGAGAAACCATCCATGAGAGATAGCATCTCATACCCTGTTGTGAGATCAAAAATCATGTCTATATTTGGTAATGGGAAATCATCCTCTGGGCAAGCCTTATTCAAATCTCTGAAATCCGTGCAGATACGGATTTGTCCATTTGGCTTTGTGAGAGGGACAATGTTGGATATCCAATCAGCATAATCTATTGATCTTATAAATCCAACATCCAATAACTTCTTTAGTTTAGCCTTTACCAGTAGTGCAATTTGTGGATGCATTTTTCGCAACTTTTGATTGACTAGTTTGATATTTGGAATTAGCAAAAGATGATGTAATACCAATTCTAGATCTAGGCCTAGCATGTCACCATATGACCATGCGAAGTTAACCTTTCTTTCTATGAAGAATTGTTGGAACTCGGGTTTTTCTTCATTTGTTAATGATGCGGCCAGGAGAACCATTTTGGGATTCTCTAGTGTGGCTATGTTTACTTCGATGGTGTCATCGATGAGCATTGCCAATTTTTCCTATGTTACGGGAAGAAATTCCAATCCTCCATCCTTAGGCGCTTCAGAGAGGTTTTCACCTTCGAATATGTCCTTTATTTTTACTATTTTGTTGTCAGAAGGTGCCTTGCATTTTTCACCTAAAGACATTTTTTTTGTCGTATTATTTGCATTTTTGTGTCTAGAGGATTGCACAGTCTCCCCAAAGTAAGCTGCACAATCTAGGTCAATGGAAAATCTTGTTTTGTGATCACCCCATGGTATGCCTTCTCGGAGCCCCATGAATTCTGCTATTGCCTCATCATTCTAAAAGATGTCCATCACTGGTGGATCTTGTTAGTCCCATTCAATCAGTTGTTCGTAAATAAGGGGAATCCCATCATCAGTGTTGGTAAAAGATGGGGAAGATGCAGAAAGTGTGCAAATTGATGCCTCAAGTGTGAAGGAAAAGTTGTCAATTTCAACTTCTGTGTCAGATGAAATGGATGGACCATACTCTGATTCCGATGAGTTGAAATCAAAGTCATAATAGGGCACAAAAGTAATAGCACCATGATTACTAGATGGAATTTCAGAGGTATGGACAGTGGGCTCAGATAAGTTAGGCTCATGGGTGGGCTCAGGAATGGGGTGGGATATTGCTGAGGACACCTTATGTTCTTCTGGATCCCAAGGAATGCTTACCCATTCCTTATTTCTAGAATGTTCATCAATGGGATCAATATTGTACTCTTGTTGAAATCGTTCTTCAAAGGGAAGTTGACCAGGATCCAAGAATAGTTCATCAATATCATAGTCACTTAGGGTTTTATTAGATCCCCATTCCCATTCATTAGAGTCAGTTTTGGTAAGGGATTCTTTGCTTATCTCGACACTTTCTCGAGCCATTACATCCTCACTTGAAAGTGCATAGGTACGTTGATCGTCAGTTCCGAGTTGGTCAAACCCTAGCCCCATGTACCTTGGTCTTGCATTTATGATAACAGGTTCCCTCCTTCCATTATTGTCCTTTCCAAGACAACTAGTGGCATCAAAACCTAGTGCCTTGCATATATCATAGCCTTTTCCATAGAGATGCACTAGTAGTGGAGGTAATTCTTCTGGGTCTTTGTAGATCCAGTTAGCTATGTCAATGATGACTTCATTACCCATATCCCCCCATAGTGTGAAAACACTTTTTGGTGGAACCTTGAAAGTTGTTTTGGGCTCAACTACAAAACATGTTCTACCATAGACTTTAGGTGACTTAGGTATTGTGGTAATACAGTAAGCCATATTCAATTTGAATTCTCCACAGCCAAGGTCCTAGATCTGAAGGTCTTTACTTGGTATGGAGGCCGAGGAAGATGGTGTGGCAGAATTTGGTGGGATGGATGATTTGGTGAGTGCATATGGGTCAATATATTTGGAAGAGGTGGAAGCTGAGGATTGTCGATTGCTGGGTACCTAGTGCTCAGCAGTGGCTCGTAGATTGGTACAATATTGAAATGGATCAGGATCTCCTGGGATAGTGATTTCAGTACCATCAAAAGAGAATTTCAGGCATTGGTGGTATGTGGAAGGAATGGCCTTTAGAGCATGAATCTAGGGGCGACCAAGTAAGATATTGTAATGTATGTCATGATCCAAGACTTGGCATGTTGTATCTATGATAACTGGTCCCACCCAGAGTGGAATTGTAATGACGCCTTTAGAAGCATGTTCTTCATCATCGTATGCCTTGATGACAATGCTCTTGGTAGCATCTACACATGCATCAGAGAAGCCAAGAGCTTTAACCAATTTTAAAGAGCAGATGTTCAATCTTGCTCCACCATCTACTAAGACTTGTCTAACCTTATGTTTGTGGACAAAAACCTCAATATGAAGGGCATCATTATGAGATGGTTTGGGCGAGGAGTAGTCACTGTCCGAGAAGGTAATGTGATGAGGCGAATTCAGATATCCGACCATAGTTTCAAAATGGTTGACATCAATGTTGGTTGGGACAGACGACTCTTGCAAGACTTTATCCAAGATGGCCTTATGTATGGGTGAGATACGAAGCAATTCAAGAATGCATATTTGAGCAGGTGTTTTATTCAATTGCTCAATAAGGTTAAACTCAGGTTTAGGGTTTGATTGTTTGGCAGATGGACCAGGTATGGTGATTTTAGGCTGATGTGTAGAAGGACCTGGGATAGTGACCTTGCCTTTATGCATGGTTACATTGCATTTTGGGTCCTTTTTAATGGTAATAGTATTAACACACTCATCTTCATCAACAACACGAAGATTGTTAATAATGGTACCTCTGGGATAATTGTAGGTAGGATGAACGTTATTGTAGGCAGGACGGATGTGATTGGCTTGATGATTGTTATTCTTCATGCTAGATGAGGAGGGTTTACTATGATCCTGCAGTGGGTTCTTGTGCATAGTAATATTTGCATTAGACGTAAATAATTGACCAACTAACTCAATGGTGTGGTTCTCAATAAGGTCTTGTACAAAATTTCACAACTGACGACAAGAGGAAGTTTATGCCCTTTGACATGGTGGTAATCACAAAATGCACTATCATCCCACCATGATGGTTTGAACTGACCAGGGTCATACGGTTTAGGTTCTTCCAGCATTATGACTCCTTTTTGGAGAAGTTTCTTCAAGACAATTTCGATAGGTTCACCCAAAGGGGTATATGTGCATTTTTGGAATTGTCACGGTTGATGCAACTGCCTTTGATTAGCTTGAGCAAGATTGCGTTGCATAGCATTGGAAGTTGGTGTCGGTTTAGTTATAGGTGCATTTTTATTTTGTACTCCTTTGATGGTGAGTACATGACTTGTTGCATTTACAGGTTTTGCATCGACCACACCATCATTGGTAATGTGTTTGTTCTTAACCCAGTATTTGGTTTTGTCATTGGAGCTACTTGGGTTATTATTTGTGGTGGTGTTGATGGTTTTTCCACCATATTTTAATTTGCTTTTGGCGATCAAGGCTTTCTCAAGTTGAACACCCTTTTCAACAAGGTCAAAAAAGGTGGTGCAACAATGGACTTGTAAGCAATACCTTAGAAGTCCTAGGAGAGTTTGTACAAACATGGTAACTTTCTCCTTTTTAGGTATTTCTACCAAACATCTGCTTGCTAAGGTTCTCCATCTTTAAAAAAATGGGATAAAAGTCTCTCCTACATCCTCTTGGGTAAGTCTGGATAAGGAGGAAATGTCGATATTTGTGTCAATTGTATAGGCATAGTTTTCAACAAACTTGTTTGCCAATTCATCCCATGTTTTGATTCCTTTAGGCAATAGTGATAACCATTCCAGTGCATGACCTGCGAGACTTCTATAAAAAAGTCTCATGAGATATGTTTGCTCATATGCAATGTCCATGCAACTAGTAGTGAATTCTCTTATGTGTTCAATAGGGTTTGTTTTGCCTTTGTATTTAGGAAAATGAGGTACCACATATCCATGAGGAAAAGGTGGCATATACAAGGTTGTGTCGAATGGATATGGACACAAGTCATGTGACATGTAAGACTTTTTGTTGGATTTTTTCAAGGTCTCCACTTGTGTTTGAAGAATAGCGAGTTGGAGTGTGAGTGCTTCCACATTTGGGTTGTTGGTAGCATCACACATGTTGGTGATAGGGATGGCTTGAGTGCCCACCTATTGTGATGAGATGTGTTGATTTGGAATTGGTTGTCGATGGGAAAAATGAGTGTTTTGATGAGGGATGTGTTGTTGTGTATGAACTTGAGAGGCATAAGTGGGGATATGAGATCCTACCATGGATTGAATTTGAGGGCCTTGTTGATTTTGAGCATGTTGATGCCCAAATGGAGTAAAAGATTGGGTGCCTTGATTGCCTTGCCTAAATAAGAAATTATGGCCATGAGGAATGTTGGTATTAACCTATGAGGAATTAGGTTGGGTGCCTTGAATGAAAAATCTTCGTTTATTTCTCCCAAAAGGGTTGGATGAGTTGGTTGTCATAGCATTTGAAGAACCTAATAACAGGTTTGTTGATGTACTCATGGAACTCGATGAAGAGGTGGTTGCACCCATTTTTTGTGAAGGGATGGTGGATGTTTGTTGGGGGATGGATTGTGATGTGGTGTTGGTTTGGGTAGATGATCCCCCAATAGATGTTGTGTTGGTTGTGGTGGTAGTATGACCAAGGGAGGTAGCATTGATGGTGTTGATGATATTTTGTGACGAAGCTCCCATGGAAGGATTGTGTGATGGGGGATTGGGGGATGTTTCTCTAAGAGTGTTAAGATCAAATCCATTTGGTAATTTAGCCCCTTGGTCAAGGAGCATAGCTAGGAATCTGGAGGAGTCATTTAAGACTACTTCTTCCACAAAATCAGCAACTTCTGGGTGTTGGGCAGCAGCTAATATGTCTTCTTCAAAGACTTCCCCATTTGAGTCTTTGCAGATAAATTGTTCAAAAAGATCTTGTGGAGAGGGTGGGATGTTCATCTCACTCAAAGGATTGATATTGGAATTTCCCATGTTATAAGAAGGATTGTTCATGTCATTAGGGAAGGAATCCATGCCAGTTGTGAAACCAAGAAAGTTGGTGTCTTGTCCAAAGGAATCCATGAGTCTTTTCTTTTTCTATAATCTAGTTTCAACCATAAAAGTTTTGCTGAACTTTGGGATGATGGGGAGAATGATCTAAATATGACACTATGTTTTTGGGTTTTTTGGAATTTTAGGAATATTATGAAATTCAAATGAGACCAAAATGAGGCTAAAGATTTGTGAATACAAATGGTGTGACACTAAAATGGAGATGTTAAATGGTATGAAACTAAAGGGAGCCTAAGATGTACTCACTATTGAGAAATCTAAGGAGATGACTACTTGAGCAAACCAAGTGTTGGCAATGCTTCAGGTTTGGAAAATCAATGGACCATAAAAGGACTAAAAGAGGACAAAGCGAAGTTTCCACACTAGAATATTGAGTGGGAAATAATTCACAAAAGATTTGACTAAATGACAAAGGTTGATTGGGTCCAATGGTAACCTACTATTGAATGCAAAGTTTTGACAATGGATGTTAAGATTCTACTCCTAAAATCTACAAAGATAAGTGTCTAAGGAGATGGTAGAGTTAACAATGCAACTAATGGAATGGAAATGGAACCCTATTGTGATCCTAAAAAATGGTATCTATAATGCAACGTTTAAGGGAAGTTGAGCATTTCAGTGTCTGGTTTAAATAGTAACAGTAAAGGAAGACTTGATGTAATTCTGGAAAAGACAAGTTTTGGATTTCAATTTTGATAATGGGAAGATGGTTGTGAAGTTTTGGCAAATGCGTCGTAGCGAATGCGGCACGACAAAGAAAATGCGGCTTAGAATGGAAAATGCGGTTCTAGAACTAGTGAATGTGACTCAGAATAGTGAATGCGGTTTGACAGAGCGTTTGCGTCGCAGGAAGCAATTTTTGGAAAAAAAGTTGTTTTTTTGCAGATTTTACGAGTTTTGTTTATGATTTTAGCAAGTTTGATGTTCAGTGGTGGAAGTTTTCTGAAAATAGATTGGAAAACACTTGGTGTTGTAAAAATTAAAAATCAACCACATTAAAGACATTGACAAAAATCCTAGGGTTGCAAGGACAATATTCTTATGGATCTCGTGAACCACATATCCTTAGCGAATGAATCCAGAAACTTGGCCCCACGGACTCCCCCTTATAGTGCAATCACTTCTTAGGGAAACCAAGCTTCCAACCTCCACGAAACTCCCATGGCAGATTGATCATTTCTAATAAGAACTGCACAGGTGCGGGTGCCTTTGCAACGATCGTTGTTGCACCAAAGAATAGAAGGTTTTTGGTTTTCTAACACAAAGGATTTAATTCGAGAATGTTCAAAAGGCCATGCGAGAGGCATTATCATCCCAGTCTACAGAGGTTACACTCTACAGGTTTTGGCATACCACAAGGGTACTTGGGGAGTCAATTGTTGGTCTGTAGGAAGTTCTGTAATGCTAATCTTTCCTTAACATTCAAATTTATATACCTATTGGGCGTCGCTTGGCTTTAGCACGTTCCTGGTTTGAGTCGCTTTGGGGTGAGTACTTTTTCCCACCAAAGCAGACCCAAGATCTAAGGCTTAACAAAAGTGAGCCAACATATTCATAGTTCAATCAATCTTTGTTTAGAAACAAAGAGAGAGCACATGAATATGCTAACACACACTCGCATGGTGTTCATTTTAAACCCAAAAAGAAATGTGTACAAACAAAAAATACATGGTGTTCATTTTATCCGTTTGTAGTTTTTTGCAAGCAAAGGGGTTTATTTTAACCGTTTGTAGTATTTTATAACTAAGATTTAATTTTAAGCCCCATGTAAAACAAAGTGTATTGTTCTTTTTAACCTTATGCACTTGCGTGTTTGTTTATTTTTAACCAATGAATGAAAAATGCAAGGTTGTAAAAAAAAAATTAAAATAACATCTAGCTAACTCCAGTTGGACACATGCTGCAACAAACAGATCAGTGACACGAAAACCTCTAATCTAGAAAAATAAAAAATAAATACAAAAGAATTGCAAATAAAATTTTACCAGTCGCCTGTGTCGCAGCAGAGCGAATGCGTCGTAGCAAAGCGAATGTGTCGCAGTAGAGCGGTTGCGGCTCAGTATGTCAAATGCGGCTTTCAGATATGCAAATGCATTGCAGTAGAGCAATTGCGTCACTGTGGTTGGCGAATGCAGCGCAGAAGAGCAGTTGTGTCGTGGTGGTTGGCGAATGCGACGCAACAGAGCAGTTGCATCGTAAGCAAAGGGGGATGCGTCGTTTCGTACCTATTCCTACAAATGATTAGAAAAATGTATGAAAACCTGCAAAAAAATGGGTCGGGTTCACCAATGTAATGATGGATTTCTACAAGATAGAGTTGTTAGTGTCTAATGCATGCAATATTAAATAATCCAATCAAAGCAATGAAATGCATGGGAGATAAATGAGAAAATAAATTAATTTAGAACAAGCTCACCCATTCTTCTCCCCTCCATGACTGATTTCCATTGTACCTTCTTAGATTGTTGTGATGAAGAGTGTGCCCTCAAATTTGATGAGCAAATTCTATAATGCCTAGTCCTAAACAAAGCTTTGAAGATTTGTATAAACTAAATGCAAATAGATATTAGATCTAGAATGTAAATAGTTAAAATGATAACAAGGATGCAAGAAGAGATAATAATAAGAGATGTCGAAAATGAGGACAAGATTGCCATTTTATAGAAAATGTAATCTTGAATGGATAAACAAGATTGAAGATTGAGAAAATGCCCTAGAATCAATGATCAAGATTCAAAATGACAACTCTCAATTAGGGTTAGGGTAAAATTCTCAAATGTGTGGACAAGATTTAATTTAGGAAATTAAATCAATGATGGAGAATAAACATGACATTGAGGTGAAATTAGTAAAAATCAGAAGATAAGAAGATGAGATTTTTAGAAAATTAGTAATTTTAGCAATTACTTGATTTGTAGAAGAATATTTCTATTTTGAATTAAAATTAATTCAAAATAGGGATTTTGTGAGATAATAAGTAATTGATTTTGAAATTAATTACTAAAAGAAAAATCAGTTAACCATGTAAGACATTTTTAAATAAATTGTTTTATTTAAAAAGATGGAAGTGTCACATAAAGCAATTAAATAATTAGGAATAATTATTTAATTTAGAAGAGGTAGTTAATTAATTAAATAAATTAATAAATCTATTTAATTAAAAGAGGATTTAGGGATTAGTGACATATTAAATAAATATATTAAAATATATTTATTTAATAATCAAGATGACATTAATGATAAAGACTAATTAAATAAATGAGACTTTATTTAATTATGAGATGACTTTGATAATTAGTGACACATTAAATAAATAAATAAGATTTATTTATTTAATAATCATGAAGAATAGAAGATCATGAATTAATTAAATAATTATGGATTATTCAATTAATAGTTGAAGGTGGGTTAGAAACATAATTAAAATGTCATAATTATGCTAGGACGAAAGGTGGTAAAATATTGCTTGCAGGCCTTGCTCATTTTTATGTGTCTACAGTAACCCAGCTAGTTTCTATGAGTGGAAAATTTAATTTCCTAAATGTCATTGTTGATGCCACACTAGAAGAACATGATCAATTATGTGAATATTATTTGCATAATTATGTAGTGTTAGAAGACACATAATGGAATCCCTTAATATTTGTAAGGGATTTAAAATTAAGGGCATTATCATCCTATTTCAAGAATGAAAATTTCAGGGGTGAACTCATGGAAGAATATATGGAGAGAGACAAATCAGTTGGTCTTCCAATAAGGAAGAAATCTAAAAACCCTGATATGAGATCATAGAAGAATAGTTAGAACTTTTGGATCACAAAGGTGTTAGGTGGGAAGATCATGAATTTGAGAATGAAGGATTATAGAAGGATGCAAATATTAATGGTTGGACTTGTTCATCATTGCTACAGGTTTGTGCAAGAAAGATGTGATAGTTTAACCCTTGAGCTACAGAGAAAAGAGCCTCACTTAGATTATAATTTTATGGCTATTCTTGAGAGAATATGTAGGTACATGGATGTTGCCTAGGACAAAGGATTTGAATGGGTACCACTCACTTTCCAGCCACCAATATTTTTTTACCTAGTACCACATTGGATCTAGGGGATAAACATGAGGAATGTGAGAGGGCTGAAATTATTAGAATGAAAAGACTTGCATGTTATAAAGGATGTTATTTAAAATAGGTCAAAGGAGCGGATATTGTTGTAAACTTCAAGGAAATCACTTTGCACTACAACCTTTAGCCCTAGTTAATTTTCTTGAGGACAAGAAAATGGGTAGTTGGGGGGGGGGAATGATTAGTCCAATCATTAGATAGTTTTCTTATGTTTTTATGCAAGTTCATAGATATTACCGAACATTTATCTTATACATATTCCTAAACTATGCAATCTTTTATGCTTATTATGCAACCTTGAACCTAATTTAAAGTATATGAAAATATGGTTATGATGTGATGCTTATTGCATAATTTATGTGTGGATATGTATGGAACACAATTGATATCTATGCTTATTTATGGTTGTTAGTATTGTGTGCATGTTTTGTGAACTAAATATTTGCAGCTAGGAGAGGTAGACTATAGCCCAGAGCAACTGTGTGGTGCAACTCGTAGCCAAAAGAGTTCCTAGATAGAAAAATAGGGGAGGTTCCAGAATAAATGGATCACAACAATTACACCATGGAGGCACTTAATAAAGATGATTGTGCATCATTATGATGTTCAATAAAGATATTGGAGGAGAAGAACCCTATTACAATTGGGATTCTAACATAACTAATTTGAGCATTTCATGTTCCAGTTTTGTTACAATAGAGTCACAATCCTACTTGGACTCTTCTTCCTTTTCAGCTGCAATTTAGATTACTGAGTCTTTATCATGCTCTGATATCTAGGGAGTGGTGATTTATGGTTTCAATTTAGAGTCCTATTTTAATAAACTCCCCTGTTTCTATATGTATGGCTTGGTGGTTGAGGTTTGAGTTAGCTAGTCAGTTAGTTGATTTTTATTCAAGAGAAAATATAGCTACTAGATACTTTCATTTAGTTGTTGTTTCTTATGCAAAAATTGTTTATTGTTCAAACCATGGTTTCATGAATAAGATATCTCAACAAAATCTTATGTGATATTTTGAAGTTGTGCAATTAAAGGTTTGAGTTATTATGATTGTGTTAATCTAAGAAGCTAGATTAGTGAAGGAAGCCACTCAAGGTAACTATCCTTCACTCCATTTTCTGTTATTTTATTTCTATTTTAGTAACTTCACTTCATAAATGCAAGTTATGTTAAATATATTCTTTGTGTTATAGTCATTAATGAATTCGTGAATAATTCTTGTTTCACAATTATACTGTAATTGCTTGAGTTTGTTGTACTCTAGAGTGTAGTGTAGGTTTATTTATTAGTATTTGTTAATTCCTAAAATTCATATCTTGATAGTAATTAGTTACAACCTTATACTATAGGTACTCATAGCAATAGTGACAACATTACTTTCTTTATTGCTATAGAGTTTTATGATTTTTCAGCAAGTGTAACATCTGTACTAGGATGATTTGGGTAGTTTTAAGTCTTTGAAAGAACATACAGTGCCAGTACCATCACAAGCTTACTAGCCCTAGTCGATAATTCAATGAATGTCTTTCCAAAGGTTCAAGTGGATTGTTGAGTTGGGTTTTTCCTCTAAATTGTGTGATTACCACCAATTTTACTAGACATTAGTAGGGACTCTACACCAAGGATGGCCAAAGGATTCACCCAAGGTTAGCTCTATCTCAATATTTGGAGGTACATCATGAGTAGCTTTAGGCTAAGATCTACTTCCCTTGCACCACAATATACATGGCAAGAAAAGATTCTTAAGCTAGGTTAGTATAAGGATTTTGGGGAGTCTATCATTTAAGGGCTCGTGTACATGCATGAAACTATGAGGGTCTCTCTTGGTCTCTTCAGCTCACAAGTCTTAGTGGACCAAGGGTCTTGAGGCTTTGCTAGACATGACAATGAGTCATTTTTGAGGTATAATTTTTTCTCTCATGCCTTTATAAACCCCACCAAAAAACATGGTTAATTTCATTCCTTGGGGTGATGAAATCCCCAAATAGGCATTCTATAAGGGATGGACCAAGTGTTTTTTGATCACCCAAGATCACACAAAGAACAAGGGGAGAGTATATGCACATTGGGTTCCTAGGGATGTAATGATGAAAAATAAAGGAGACCAACTTAAAATTTTGATCTCTAAGATCATCAAAGGGTGTGAGGAGACCCTTTATCTAGACCTCCTACACCTATATAATATAAATGAAAATTTAAATAAAGTGTGCATGAGCCTTATCCATCATATTCTTAATCCCAACCTCAATAACCTTGTAGATCCTGTAAATATTGTACTAGGCCCTCCTCAACCTAGATAAAAGTAATGTGCTCCTAACCTTCATACGACCCTCTAGATACCACATCTAACCCTAAACCTAAGAGAACATATGTCTTTATTACCCCTTCCAGCCTTCCTCCTATCATTTCCCAACCATCTAACATCCCTCCCCTACTTTACATCTCTCGATTTTCTCAAATTTCATGTCATCCCCATTTATATCCTTTATTCCCTTGTTCCAATCACTTATTTTTGACACCCAAGATGTCCTGAGCTCAAACCATCGAGCCAATACATCATTATCCATCCTTCTCTTACCATAAAAATAATTTTAAAATTATCAAAAGCTACTTATCCATTGGATAAAATGTATAATAATACCCAAATCTCCCCCTCTAAGACCTTTTGCATCACTTATTAGATTAATGGAGTTGGCTCTTCCACATCATTGTCCTAGTCCTAATGCTAACATGTATTTATTGTTAGTACAAAGTACCAAATTCTTGTAGTCTATTTGCAACATGATTCCTTATCCTATTTAGCTAATGGGTACATTTATTTCTCTATTACAAATATTCTAACATTTTCAACTATGTCCACTCATGCACTAACAATCCAAACATTGATGAAATTTTTGGAAGGAATTAATCCTTCCACATCAATAGGAAGTACCATTTCCATTCCTATCACTACTCTTTTTAATCATTAATAAACATGTGTCCCAAAAAAAATTATTCATGCATCTCAATATGGTCAATATTTGGAGGCAGACTTGTTTGACTTTGTAGGTTCTAAATAGCTATTCTATCTATGTAGCAATGTTTGTATATATAAATATGTGTGTAAATTTTTGTTTTGACATCGTGTAACTTGGGTATAGCCTAATTTTGTATCTATGTCTATATGTTAATTCCCCTTAGAGGACCCATGCTACTCTTGTAAGTACATGGATATAGGATAAATATGATATTGTGGCATTCTTTCATGTTGACCCAAGGTTGGTATCTTTCTCATCACTTGACTATTTATATTTATATTTTATTTTACGTGGGGGGACGATGATAGTTTTATCCCTATTCCCTATTTATGTCTTTCTTGAACATATATTGAATCCAAGCACTACATCCCTTTGTGTCTCTTCTTTGTGATGTTGTTGACACATTTGTGACATTGCATCTATTTTTATTATGTCATTCCTTGGACATAATTTTAGGTTTACAATGATTTATCTTTGTAACATCTTATCATTTTTTTTCTCCTTAGGGGAACCATACAACACATCAATGATTCAAGAGCCATATCAAGTCATATATGTTTCTTATAAATTTCCTTTTATATCCCACTTTCATGCCTTAAAATAAATTGGATTCCTCTACTTTATGCAATTATTTTAAGGGGGAGTATACTCACATTCTCATGTGCAAAAACATACACACATCATCAATGCTAGTAACTTTTTATTCAATGTACAAAGAGTTTCGTACATGTAGCCATCATTATTAGGATTATCTAGCTATAGATTATGCTAGCATGAGTAATACTTGATATTGTATCTATACATGAGATACCTATAAATAGAGTATGATAGTGCATGTGACTCATATCAACTATTTTTTATAGTATTTTAAGTATTAGCTAGCAGCAAAGTACACTAGTGTAGACATCCAAAAGTTATCACTAATTTCCTTCATACTTTCTCCAAATTAATTAAATAATTTATTGTTCAATCAATTATATATCCATCATTATTCTTAATTCACCTTCTTTCCACTAAGGTCACTTGATTAAATAAATTAACTCTACAAAAATTACCTCCTAACTAAATTAATTAATTAACACTTGTCTAATTAGTTGGTTTAGGCTAATTAACCCTCTCAAATTCCTCTAACTTAATTAATTAATTAATTAATCCATAATTAATGATTAAGCTAATTAAATCCTTCATTAACATTTCCTCCATTATTTAATTATACATCATCATTAATCCTTAGGTTTTTAATCTTGGCCATTAAATCCATTTACATAAATTAAAATCTTGATTATTCTCATCTTGGCATGTGTCATCAATCTTCCCCATGCTCCCACATGTGTGATCATGCTAATCCATCCCACTCCTTGCTCACACATATGTGAGCATTCCATCTTGAAAGAGTCTTTGACTTCCACCTCAACCCATTTCATGCTCCCACGTGTGAGCATATTAACTCATCCCACTCTTTACTCACATGTGTGAACATGCTAACTCATCTCACTCTTTGTATGAGCATGCTAACTCATCCCACTCTTTGCTCACACATGTGTGAGTATGCTAAATTAGAGGCACGCTAATCATCCACCTCAAATTGTCACACATGTGTGAGTATATCTCCCATACATGCCACCTTTCTCAGCATGTGTGAGCATACTTATCATTTTCCATCTAACTTGTCACTTATCATTTTTTCGTTTAGTCCTACACCTTGATCAAATTACATGATTTGATCTTGATCACCTTCTCCCTATGACACTTGTTACAATGCTAGCACGTTAATCTATGAAAATCCCTATAAAATAAAGTAATTTGTGCCAATGCATTGGGATGTTTCCTAATAGTCCTAAGGCAAATCCTATTCTCACGTATGCAATTAAATGAGATAGGAATCTTCATTCATCTATGCTTCGAGAGACGTCCATATCCTCCACTAAAGCTTCTTGTGTAATATGCTTTTATCACAGACAATATAATTTGTTTGAAGGACATGTGTGCTGAAGCCCTTTGTGACTGTGAAGATCCCCTCATTATTCAAGTTTTTTCATTCTATTATTGATTATAATCCTTTTTCTAATACGTTTCTTTAGAGGTTTCTCATAGATCTAAAAATATATAGATTGGGTTTTGGTTTTAGGATATTTCTTTTTGTCTTTTTATTGTTCTCTCTTGATTTGAATAGGTACAAGATAAGTTTCTTTTTATTGGTGTAGGTCGCGGTCATAGACAACTCTTACACATTTACCTTTCACTATTAGCATTTTATGTGTTTCAATTGGCTGTTGACAAAGATAGAAAAGGCCCCAATCATGACAGACAGTCTGAGCATTTGAAGTAGCTTTGAATTGTATAGTGAGGTATTGTATGTTAGAAAAATTAAGTGTTTCAATCTTCGTTTATTTCATATCTTGATTTTTTAAATGTTAAATGTTATTAATTTTTTCGTATTGTCTTGTGAGTTATAATTTGCAGTTTCTATTCTGATGAAGAGTCAAGTTGGAATGTTGATTTTATAGGTGGAGTTGTGCATGAAGGAATATTCTATTTCCATGTTGAATTTGCATCCTAAGAATGGATTATTTATATTTTTCTACTTTACCAATAACATCTAAGAATGGATTTGGATCTTCTATACGTTTTTATGTTGAAGTATTTTAGAAGGCATTGATGCAATAAGATGTGTGAATTGTATATTTACCATTCTCAAATAATGATTATCAAACAATGCTTGATATAAGATAATCCTCTAATAAAACATTTAAATATCATCAAATTTGGTTACAAAGTACCTTCGTCATTACTAACCATTTTTTTAATATATTGTGTATATTAAACCAAAAATTGACATGAAATTCATTTTCATTTTACCATCAAGACTATGAATGGCTCTGGCTCCTCTATAATATTGTGTTTTGAATTATTTTATGAGGCACCAATACAACAAGATTTGTGATTTGCCTATTCACCATTGTGGAACAATTATGACCAAACCATACTTGATCTAAGAGCCCCAAAAAATGGATTTGGTTTGTAGAGGAATGTGGAGGGGATACTAACTTGGTTAAGTACAACATAAGGGATGATTAATATATTGTATGTATCCTTGATAATTTGATATTGTTTATATGGAGAGTTTGAGGGAGTACTAAAATTTGTATTCCTACTTACAATTTCTTCTTGATTCATATCCTCAATTGTTTAGTTTATGTCCTTTTTAATTCTCCCTTTCTCTTTATTTAACTATTTTTCCCTTTTTTGTTGGATCTTTTACACTTTCCTCTTTTGTCTCTTTCATTCTATTTCAAGCATTCCCTCCTTTGGTTTTTTTTGATTCATATGATTTTCTTACCTCTACTTTTTTCCTCTCTTCTTGTTGCTCATACATGATTATATATTGATATGCTGTAAGGATATTAGATTTTATACCTAACCTAATCGCATCATCATCTAGGGGATTGGGGTTATTTTGAATCCTTTTAAATGGTAGCTTTATAAAGTTATAAAATGAAAATATAAATTATTTTGTGTTTCTTGAGTGCATCTCACTTGTCTATTGTTTCATTAGCTTACAAAATATAAATGGTTTTTTGTATCTTTAAAGTTATCTCAATTAATGGTCTAGTATTCTATTAGCATTCAATTTTATAGTTTTCCAATCTATTGGACCTATGTAATAATAAACCAACTTACTTCTTATAAGTGGAGGACACGAAGGCAAGGAAAATGTCATTTCTTAGTTTTCAGTATCTATTTTCACTCCAAAGTTATTAGCTTCTTATATAGCCCAATATGATTAGCTTACCTTTATTGGAAAGCTTATGCCATCCTCAAAATCAATTGGTTCTTATGTTTGGATAACATGAGTATTTGAACTTGTACTTTCATTCAACTCTTTTGTTACAATTTGTTGATCAATATCAACACTATCTCCTTATAAATGTGACATTTCCATTTCTGTAAAACATTGTTGCACTTAAACCTCTTTATATCTTGCCAACCTTAATATTTTTGCAATACTTATCATCTCAACTTCTCTTTAGGAAAAAATATTTTGAATTTGACCTCAAATCATTTATTTTATTGAGTGGGCAAGTTCTATTCAATTGAATACCTACTTTGATACTATTGGGTGTAAGGAAAATATTGAAAAAAATTTCATCAATTCTATCTAGTTCTATCCTTCTTATTTCAATGTGGAGATGTTCTCATCTATTTGAACCTTGAATTTTTTAATTATGTCTTGAGTGGTACAAAAATAACTCACATCTTATGATTAGCATGGATATACAAATTTATAAGGTCAAGCCAAAATATTGAGCTCTTGGATTGTGTTGAAGGTAACATAACTTCTATGTTCATAAAAATAAGAAAATTCTTATGTTTTGTTCAAATTACACATAAGAACTAATCTATAAATATGATGTAAATAATTTAAGAAAATATCCCTAATTATCTAATCATTTGGTTGGTCTACCATGTATTTCTATAGTTCATAGTTAGCTATGTAATTTTTAGCTATATTTTCTCTTTGAAAAGATAAAACCCTTACATGTTGTACCCCACTACATTAATACAATATAATATTAATATCCTACTTGCACACTTATTTTATCATAGTTTCATATCTTTCTTGACCAATATTTATTTGTAGTATACAATTTCTCCATGTTATCATATAAATCCACCAAAATGTTTGGTCACAAGATGATTGCTTTATCACTATTAAGACCCTCAATAGTCCTTATTGAAAAATTTAGATGATTTTTTAGAGCCTAGCCCTCCATAATCTACCTAGTACACCATTTATGAAAGGAATTGGATATAACTGACAGAAATGTGCTACATGTGACTTTATTTGAAAAACTTCAATATTATATCAATTTTAACAAAATATTTGGACCACATGACTACTTCTATCTCTTTTTCAATTGATATAATAGTTGGTGGTCCCTTGGATATTTTATTATTGTCAATATTGATAATTAATAAGTTAAAATACTAGAAGGGATACCCAAGTTTTTTATCTAGCTTATTTAATGATGAGTATAGTTGCCTCTATATTTCTCATAACACCATCCATTTCCTCTTGTATTTGTTATATTTTCATGGAAATTGTATTTATCTTTTATTGGTTTAGAAAATTAACAATAATATTCATATGTATTTTTACTATTCATAATTAAATTAGAATCAATGTTATTTGTAGGTTTTTGGCTGAAGTTTCACCCTTATTAGAGTCAACAATAGTCAAATTAACTTACCATGGAAAATTGGTCCTTGTCCTTTAATTTGTTCTTTTTAATTTTCCCTTTCTTGTTGAAATAATACATATATGTGAAAGCATAAAAATTACTTCTAGAATTCAAGAGACCCTTGTGCATACTTAACTTTTTATAAATAGAAGAAACATATTCATCATATATAATATAAGAAAATATGAATAAACTTTTAAGGATTTTTCATGAAAATATATAATAATTTTTTACTATCAAACTTTATTATCCATCACCGTGATAATTTTCATTTTCTTATGTCATCCTAAATATGGATCATGGATGTAATACAATTATTTGATGATAAATATATTCATTACATATTATTTGAAAAGGTCAATGGTGTGCATGTCACTTTCTCAAAGGAAGTAAATAAATATGTATTCTCTAAATTAACTTCTCTGAAATTCTATCATCTATAAAAAATAGAGATATTAGAATGTGGCATAAAACTACATATATTATTGAGTTGTACAAATCTTTGGGTTATTTTTATCACAGTACTAGCATTGGGTTTCTTTTTTTAATAGTAACATATACCTCTAGTTAGCATTTCTCAACCATAATATTGAATCATGGATTGTATTGTATTGGGAAAATATAATCCATATACTACCTAATTATATTGCATTGGGCCTTATAATGAATTGCATGCCTTGGTATATAAAATCCTAGTTGATGACCATCAATTTAAAACATGGGCATCTACCCTCAAAAATATGCAATATACATTTCCAGCTACAAACAAAATGAATTATAATATGAATTCTCATTGTATTTTTAAGGACTTACTTCTTTTGGAGATTTGGCATGTCCCCATCAAATTTTTACCTATACATACTTGTCCCCACTACAACTCCTCATGTCTAATAAGTACAAAATTAATTTCATCTTTGTAATTAAAAATGGGAGCTATTTGGAGAACAAAGCCTTGTCAATTTTATCAATATGTATGTTTTGAAATTTAGAGTTTATGTTTCAATTAGATACTAAGACTATAGTTACAAGTCACAAACTCCATTTGATTTGTAAATATCATCAAGAGACAATATCTTCTACAAGATATGTTTCTCTTTTTTTATTTAGCATATAGAATCAAGGATTTCACATCTTATGCCATAAATTATATATAATGTTTTATAAAACCAATAATGTAGTGCCTCTCATGTTCTGATACTTTGTTACTGCTTTTGTGTGTGTATGTTTGCTTCAGTGTGATTTTTTGGCTATATTTTGATGCATATTTGATACTTTGTTTGACATATTTTTCACCATGTGTTGGGCATGGCAGATAGTTATACTCATTTGATTATGATAGTTGGACTTATGTGTGGGATACTCATGTTATGATGATGTTACTTTGTGGGTTATTTTGATGATGTGATGCTTAGATGCTATTTACTGTCTTTGATTTGGGTGAAGGAGACAGGGTGGCATCGATCATCCGTGAGTGCCCTTTCCCACCATAACTCTCCTTCACAATGTGTTTGATTATGAGTTATATGCATATGCACATGTTGTTCAATGTTTTGTGTTATGTAGGAATGCAGGTACCAAATGTCGACTTCACCCGCATTGTCAGGTCTGAGTGCATCCTATTTACCTAATTGTTTTATGTGGTTAGGGAGTTGGTAAGAAAGTACCCCCACCTAAGTCAGTAGTTGGTTTAGGGATTGTTCTTGTCATGTATGTACTTCGTTCATGTGGGTATGGTTGTTAATTAATCATTTTATTTCATGAGTTTTACAAGTATATTTATGGCTTGGTCTAGTGCTTTATGATTTAAATTAAATGTTATTTCATGGTGCAAAATATTAAATTTATGAAATGTCCAATGTTGCCTATGATATTTATACTTTGGAAAATAATGGGCACATTAGCACTTTATTGTTATTTTAAAATGTGAAGTGATTCTTTAAATTAAATAATTTTGTTACATAAATTATTATGGTTTATTTTTAAAAAGAAATTAAGTTAGGGAAAAACATTGTCATATTTGTATTTATTAAAAAAAAAAAGTGATTTGATAAAATAAATTGTAAACTTAAAATAAGAATTAAGTGGAATATGGTTAAAACTATTATTATTTAATTGTTTTTGAAAAGTTAAACAGCATTTACAGGGCGTTGTACCCCACACAACGGGCCACTAGGGCCAAAAAAGGACTAAACATAACCAAAGAACATTAATAGAAAAGAGAAAAAAAGCAAAGATAGCCTAGCGACAGCACACCAACAGCCAAAAAATAGCTGACAGACCAGCAATAGGAGGAGCTAACTGGCCTCATCACCAACCCACTCCTTATTTTCCTGGCTATTATTCCCCACCAATTCCTCTTTTATGACATTTGACAGCGCACTAGTAACAAAGTGGCTCAGTTTCATTGTGAAGCGGGTCAAGCCCCTAAATCTTTTGTCCAAGGTGTTCAATCTCTTCGCCAACATATCAGCATCTTCTCCAATATCCCTATTCTTCATAAATGAACTAGGCTCATTCACCTGCGGAGTGTGCGAGTCAGAAACATGGCCAGAAAACTTGTTGTCCATCGGAGTAGGCAGGGGCCTCTCTCCCATCTCGTCAATCTCATCATCAGACTCTTCTTCCTTATAACCCTTGTTGTCAGACTGCTCCACCTCCGAGTCCTCAATAATTAATCTCTTTTTGTTGTTCTTGGCCAGCCTCCCCGATCTCCTCCTAACACTTTCCCCACCAGTCAGCTCCCTGATCCCCACAACTGTATCCCCTCCGGAATCTTTCTCAACATCATTCTTGCCCTTGCCCTTCTTGACAGTCGTGGCCTACCTGCATTTCTTCTTACCTTTCTTCAGCTTAGTGACCTTATCTATCATGTCCACCTGGGTGGCCTTTAGCTCACAGAGCCCTTCCACCACACTGGCATGAGCCATGCCTAATCCACCCTTAAGCTTTTTGGTGGCTAAATTGGTTTTGACACTCCCCACCATGACAACTCGAGGAGGGCTCTTGGACTCAGGCGGGGAGATATGAATCGAGGAGATGGGTTCAATGTTCTCGACATGGACAGTAATGATTTTAGGTAGACAAAGAGCAAGATGGAAGTGGTACAGGCAGAGGATAAGCCCTTGGTGGAGCGGGAGAGGCAGGGGATCACTAGGATTACGACAGGCCGCCACCTTACATTTCTCTACCGAGCTTTCCAGGTCCATAAGAAGGAAAAAAGGAAAGCTAAGCAGCATTTTATGTCTGAGATGGTTAAGCAGTGGGAAATGATAGAAGAAACAAGTTTTGTACCTACCTTCCAGTGTCACATATTTCATCAGAGCCATGCAGAGCATGTCCCACGGCTTAGGGAGCTCAGCTCTTTCAAACCCTGTCGGATTCCTAACCGGAGTCTCCTCACCTCTGAAGAACGCCTTAAGGCTTTCGTGGTCTGGCTTTTTGGTGTAGATTAAAAGGGAATTTAATTAATTATTATTTAATTGTTTATTTTAAAAGGGAATTTATTAAAATGAAATATAAAGTATTTAAAAAGGGGCATATTTTGTGTAGATTAAATAGGAAGATTCTCTTCCAAATTTGGAAAATGGCAAAATTTTGTGTTAAGTTGATTTTTGCATGGGAAAGTTGTTGGAAAATCTATGACAACTCATGATTGGGTTTTCAAGAAAAAGATATATTTCCAAATGTTTCTTTTTCAAAAAAGCAAGTGGGAGAAAATGAAAAAATGGGGAAAATGTCTACAACTCAAAATTTTTTGAGAAATTCTCAAAGGAATAGTTAATTTTTGTGGATTTTCGTTGATTCGATCAAGGAAGATTCAATTTTGGATTTGCATTGGATTTTTTGTTGAATCCATTGTTTTTGGGGTTCAAATCTCTGTTTTTTTAAGTTTTCATTTGGCTAGAATTGCACAACTCGTCCTCGAATCGAGCTTTGCGTGGGACTCCAAGTAATTCAAATTCGTATTTAGATCTTTGTAATTTTGTTTTAAGAAAGAAGAAAAGAAATAATGTTTGAGGAAGGAAATGTGTTCCTGTTTGTATTTGGGGAAAAATCCCCTTTCTCTGCAATTTTTTTATTACTGGTTGTGGATTTCCCTTTTTCCTCTCTGTATTCATTTCAGAATTCTTGTTGATCTCGTTTCTTAGCTTGTAATCTCTGGAAACCCCTCTATCATCTAGAAACCTCTCTCGTTTGATAATCCTCTCACCCACTATAATTCGTTCCCCCAATTTATTATTCTGGAAATTCCTGTAATCCCCTTTGTTATTCGACATTTGTTTTCATTGTATCTTGTTGGATAATATATATATATATATATATATATATGTCTATTATTAGTTAATCGAAACCTCTATTTTTGGTTTGGCGACGTACGGTGAAGCAAAATGCAATAAAAAGAGTTTTAAAAAAAATTGCAGCCTCTATATTATTTTTGTTTGGGGTTAATGTGTTTATGAGAAGGTTGGGGGAGGCGTTACCTCCCATCACCACCCCCATATGGGGATGGCAATTTGGAGGCAGAGCCTCCACCGCCTCCCCACTCCCTTTCTTTGTGGAGAATGAAGGGGGGGTCGGTTATATACAAACGCCCCTCCCCCATTCATGCCTTTGTGTTTTCATTTCCCCTTAGACCTGCGCTTTAATGTGGCATTCAATTTTAAATTTGACCCTACATAAAATATATATATATATATATATATTATATTGAAATTATTTTGGATCGGAAGTATTTAATATATACATATGTAAATATATATACTCTCTAGAAAAATTGGTATAATCTGTTAATATTGAGTTTTGATTTTTAGCAGCGTATGATGAAATTGATATATATTTATTCCAATATTTATATACACATATGTATATATTTATATACATATATACATATATGTATATGTATATGTATATTTAAATATATATATAGTGTATAGGCAGGAAATAAGAATAAGTATTTGAAAAATAAAAGTAAATTACTCTCTCGAAAATTTTATAATAAATGAGGAAAATATTATTGTTTTAAAAATCTGTTTGAAAAATGATTTATTTTTAAGTTTTATGGGACAAAAAAATAAGTGTATTTTAAACATGACTATAGAATTTGATTTCCTTATCTTCCAATCAAACTATATTTAGGAAATATCAGATTAATTGTTTAAAAAATAGTAGTATACTCAGATTTTGAACTTAGTTAAATAGATTGAATCTTCTTTTTTTATCTTGTAACTAATTTTCTTAAATTAGAGTTTAGATTTATTTTATCTAAGAAAATCAAAATTTAGAATATGCTGTGTGGAAAAGAATTAAAATTAGAAAATAAAATACAATTGAAAAAAAAATGAATTTAGTAAATGATTTATAATTGGGTTTGATAAATTAAGTTAGTATCTTTAATTTTTAAAAGTATATTTTATTATGTTTATTAAATCATGGAATTATCATTTTTTCTCTTCAAATTAGCTTTTTAGCAAGTTTATAGACTTAGTTATTTAATTAGTGAATTATTTAAATGTAGAAAGATATTTATTTAAATATTGGGTTTTGATTAAATAGAAATATTAGTGAATTTCCTTATCTTGTTTTAAATTGATGAAAATGATAATTCGATGGAGACCTGGGTGTTTTATTATTTAAATGACTTGTAGTTAATGTTGTGGTGTTATTAAGTTAAATGTGACATTTTTAGTGTGTCTTGTGTGGATTTAGTGTATCTCCAAAGGTTAGGGAAAATGTGAATATGTTTCTATGGTTGCATTTATTTGGTTCATGTGGTTACCATGTGGGAATTAGTGGGAGGTACCCTATTGAGGTTATGATTCTTTTGTTTGAACATTGTGATACTTGTCTCTTGGTTTCGGTTTTAGGGCAACCATAGGGGAGAGTGGCTCTTCTCAGGGCCAGTGTACAAGTGATCACCCTTGATAGAGTTTCCTTAATTAAGTGAAAACCTAATTAATTTACTTAGTGGGTTGGGTTAGCTATCACATAACAAGATAAAAAAATAGACACCTCACCCCTGTCGTTAGTGCTCCCAAAGGCTAAGGATGGTGGGAAGACTTGGTCGGTAAGGTTGCTACCTTGTCTTCACAAAGGGTAGTTGGCTCCACATGAGTCATCCTATGGGGTGACACCTTGAAATAGGATGTCTAGTAAATCATAGATGGAGACGACTCCTAGATTATATGTAGTCTGGTGAATCCATGAAGGCCATGTGATGACACTCTCACATTGCACCCCTGTGTTTCCCTTGTTTTATTGTGCCTCTGGAGTTGTGTTAGTTGTTTATTTACTGTTGATTTTATGTTGTTTCGTGGGCTTGAGTCTTGTGATACATGTCCTTTATGTTTGAATTTATGGCTGAGGGTTCTTTCTTATCGACTCCTTGCATGGGGGGTGTGCCTTCGGGTTCACACGGTTGGGTGGAAATGTGCAATGCACCCATTGGGTCCCCATTTGTGATCGGGGTGTGGATGCAGTTGCAGTGATCTCGGAGCTCGCATAGAGAATATTGTTCCTTGAAGAATTATCTTTCATTAATGTACTGTTGTATTATGATTTTGCCCTTCCCAATGTTATAAGGGAAGTGGCCTTGTAATATAACTTTGATTTTTATATTGTGTAATATCTGTGGAAATATATTCCACATTTATAATTTGAACTCTGAAGTTGAATATAGTATTATGTGATTTATGTTTATGAAATTATATCTTATTCTTGATGTACTTATATCATGTTTATTCTCATTTCTTTCTTCTTCTTTATTTTGTATCACATATCGTTTATTCATTGGGTTCATTTAAGTAACTCACCATGCATCCCATAGGATTAGGTTAATGATTTTTGTTATATCTATGTTGTATAAAAGTTTAATGTTGCAATGTCTTATTGTTGTTTTCAAAAAAAAAAATTATGTATTTGTTGTAGTTGTTATATGGGGTTTGTGTGGTGGGGCGTTACAACTTGGTATCAGAGTCAAGGTTAAACACTAGGTACTATAGGTTAAGTGATCCCATTATGTTAATCTTGTTGTGTAACTTTGAACTTATGTAATCACTTTCTTGTTGCGTAGAATCATGCCTAGGGGTCGGGGACGTGGATGTGGTCGTGGTTGTGGCTGTGGTGGTTGTGGAGTTGTTTGTCATAATTCTCCACCTCATAGCTCCAATGAATCAAAGCAGGTTGAAAATCAGGTTTCCTAGAACAACCCTCCAGGTGGAGGCCCTAATCCAGAACAAAATATTCAAGGTGGTGAATAGTTGCATCAATTGTTGGAAGATGCTCTTAGTCATTTGGGTCATAGGTAAGATGAGCAATGTGTGCTTAGAGAGAGAGCAGTTGTTGAGGAGGAATATGATATTGATAGATCAAGATGCAGTGGTTGTTGGGCATATGAGAGATCTCCTCAGGGCATACCATCTTATGTATGATGACTCTGGTGGAGGTTTGGAAGCCGAAACTTGGCTCATTGATCTAGATCAATTCTTTGCTATGCATCCCTATGGTAGTAATAATAGGGTAAGGTGCACCATCATGCACCTCAAAGGATTTTCATCCACATGGTGGCTACTAGAAGAACATAAGTTACACCTTGACATCGGTTTAGTGACATGGAAATTTTTCTTAAAATGGTTCAAGACCCATTTCTTATCTGATCATTGGAGGCAGCGCCAGACAGATGAATTCCATGACTTGAGATAGATGACAATGTCCATAGAGTAGTATGAGCATCACTTCTTTGAGCTTAAGCAATATGCTGAAATTGCTAATGATGAGGCTATGCTAGTGAAAAAAATTGTCAGAGGTTTGAATGCCAGGATTAGTGGAGGTGTCTAATTCTTTAAGCCAAAGATGATGGAGGTTGTTGTCGAGAAAGATCACCTTGTGGAGGATAGTTTGACCTTGGCCTTAGGAGGTCCTGTTGGAATTCAGATCGGTAGCACTCTTGCTGCAGGTGGTGGTTCCCATGGTGGGAAATCTTAGGATGTAGGTCCTTCCAGGGCTCATTTTGCACCTGCTAAGGGTGGATAGTAGTAGTTTCATTCGAAGAATAAACCCTCTCAGTCTCATCAAAGCAATAGGTTTCAGTCTAGGAGAAACCGTCATTGGAAAAGATCGCAACATAATCTGGTTGAGCAGCTAGGACAGTCCTCACAACCTGCACCTAGCCATGATAGCTATCAACAGTCTAATGTTTCATCTGTTGTTAGTAGTTTTGGCCATGATACTGGGTGTTTCAGTTGTGGACAACAGGGACATATTTCCAAATAGTTTATGCAGAGGATCACTGTAGGATTTAGTTAGAGGTTGGCAGCATCTGAGCTAACCATTGGAGATGTTGGCAGGTCTCATCGGCTTTTCACCATGGTGGATAATCGTTAGGCCAATCACCAAGGCACTGTGGTGGAGGTATTAGGTTTGTTGCAGGGCACTCCTATTTCTATACTATTTGATTATGGTGCATCAAATTCCTTTATTTCCCCTTCAGTTGTTAAGCATTGTAATTTGGTTATGGCAAAGAAAGCCATTAAGTGGCGTGTTGAATTAGCCTCTGGGGATAAAGTGTTAGTGGAGTCTCTTTTTCCTGGATGTAAGTTGGAGTTTGGTTCAGTTGTGACTTCGGTGGATCTTCAAATTCTTCCCCTGGGTTCTTATGATGTCATATTGCGGATGGATTGGTTGATTGCACACCATACGACAATTGATTGTCATCGAAACTCTATTCACTGTCGGGATGATTTTGGAGGAGAGGTTGAAATTGTTGGAATTCAAAAGCCTATCTCCTTGAGGATTATCTCTACAATGTAATTGAAGAGGTGTTTTTGTCAAGGGTGTCAGTTGTTCTTTGTCTTTGTTAGTGACCTGGATATGGAGGAGAGTCGAGAGATAACTTTGGATTATTATCCTCTCCTGAAGGATTTTTTTCTATGTTTTCGAGTGAGATATCTGGGATGCCACCTAAGCATGACATCGACTTTCGTATTGATCTCATTCTAGGAGTTGAGCCTATCTCTAAGGATCCTTATAGGATGACAACTCAAGAGCTCCAAGAACTTCATTTGTAGTTGGAATAATGGCTAGAAAAGGGGTTTGTCTATCCTAGTGTTTCTCCTTGGGGAGCACCAATCATTTTCGTGAAAAAGAAGGATGGTTCGCTTCATCTGTGTATTGATTATAGGCAGTTGAACAAGGTGATAGTGAAGATTTGATACCCCTTGACAAGGATTGATGATCTATTTAACAAGAGAAAGGGAGAAAATTTGTTCTCTAAAATTGACCTCAAATCAGGATACCATCAGTTGCGGATTGCTAAGGAGGATATTCACAAAACTGCATTTCATATCCGGTATGGACATTATGAATTTATTGTCATTCCTTTTGGGTTAACTAATGCACCCACAATTTTCATGAGCTTAATGAATGGTATTTTCCGGACTTATCTAGACTATTTTGTGCTCGTTTTTCTTGATGACATACTTATCTACTCTAGATCCATGGAGGTGAATGAGGAACACTTAAAGCTGGTGTTGCAATGCTTGAGAGAAAACTAGTTGTTTGCAAACTTGGCAAAGTGTGAATTTTATAAGTTTGAACTGAAATACTTGGGGCATGTGATCTTCAGAGAAGGCATTGTCGTGGATCCCTCAAAGATCCAAGCTATTATAGATTGGTCTGCTCCCAAAAATGTTCCAAAAATTCACAGGCTTTATGGGATTGGCGGGCTATTATCGGCGGTTTGTACATGGTTTCTCTAGGGTTGCACTTCCCATCACCTCTTTGCAGAGGAAAGGAAAGAAATATTTTTGATCTAAAAAAATTTAGTTAGATTTTCAAGCTCTTAAAGAGAAGCTAACTAGTGCACCTATTTTTGTTGTTCCTAATCTAACTTAGGACTTTGTGGTTTCCACATATGCGTCCTTGGAAGGGTTGGGGGTTGTTTTGATGCAGGACGATAGAGTGATATCATATGAGTCATGTAAGATCAAATACCATGAGATAAATTACCCTACTCATGACTTGGATTTGGCCATAGCTTTTCATTCCCTGGTAAGGTGGAGGCATTTCTTGTTGGGCCATAGGTTCGAGTTGCACAGTGACCATCGCAATTTGTAGTACATTTTCATGCAGCCGAACCTTAATGCTAGGAAAAGAAGATGGATGGAATTCCTCTGTGAGCATGATTTGAAGTGAAATATATTCAAGGAAAAGAGAATGTAGTGGTAGATGCTCTAAGTCATTTCCATCATGAGCTATCCTTTGTGGATCTTGAGGTTGATCTAAAAGGTCAGATTCTTGTAGCAGTTCCTTCAGATAGCTGGTTTCGGGAGGTGAAGTCAGAGTTGGAGTCAGGTAGAGTGCTTGAGGGAAGGTTTTTTGGTTATACTCTTGATTTTGATGGACTTTTTTGATGTTCAGGTCACATATATGTCCTTTCCTCTAAGGGTCTTCATACCCTAATCATGTCTAAAGCTCATTGAGCTCCTTATTCAACTCATCTAGGAGTTAAAAAGATGTTTGTAGATCTTTGTCCATTGTAATTTTGGGTAGGGATGAAGAGGGCTATAGTAGATCTTGTGGTGTGATGCCTTGAGTGTTAGAGGGTGAAGGCAAAGCACCATCATCCAGTAGGTCTTCCGCAACCCAATCTCGTTCCGAAATGGAAATGGGATATTATATCTATTGACTTCATTGTTGAGTTGTCGATGACTACATGTCGGTATGATGATATCATGGTCACCGTTGAAAGGATAACTAAGATGGCACATTTCCCCCTTATTCAATCTTCCTATACTGCTTCATTTGTGGCTAAAATTTTCATGGCTGACATTGTGAGACTGCACGAGATTCCACGGAGAATCATTTCTGACAAAGATCTAATGTTCACTTTTGTGTTGTGGACCTCATTGCAACATGCCTTGGGAACACAATTGAACTTCAATTCTAATTACCATCTAGAAATAGATGGTCAGACTGAAAGGGTCAATCAAATTCTCAAGGACATGCTTCGCATGTACATTATGGATCAACAGTCTTGATGGGAAGACTATTTGCATTTGGTTGAGTTTTTCTACAATAACAGTTACCATAGTTTGATCGAAATGCCACCATTCCAAGCTTTGTATGGTCACTCGTGTCAAACACCTCTGAGTTGGGACTATTTGGAGGAAAGGATTCTTCTTGGGCTAGTGATGCTACAGGAAATGGAGAAGCAATTTGTTTGCATTAGAGATCACTTGGTAGCATCTCAGATCGGTAGAAGAAATACATCGATGCTCATAGGGTTGATTGTCAGTTTTCAGTGGGTGATTGTGTGTTTCTTTGTGTGCATCCATGAAAGAGCCCTATCCATTATGGAAAAGGCTCCAAGTTGGAGCCTCGTTTTGTGGGTTTTTTTGAGGTTATAGAGAGGATTGGACCCGTTGCTTACCATTTGGCCTTGTTGCCCAACCTTGCACGCATTCATGATGTGTTCAATGTTTTTGTTCTTAGGCCTCATTTTCCTTATTTATCTCATGTACTAGATTGGAATTCTCTTCAGGTCAAGGACAGGTAGCTCGCACTAGAGCCTGTGGTTGTGCTACAACACATGAGATTCACGCTCAGGGGCAAAGAGATTGATCAAGTGTGTGTCCAATGGGACCCAAATGATGAGAATTCAATGACATGGGAGGATGCATCCTGCATCTGATAATCTTTTCTTTATTTTTTTTCTGGTTTTCAGGAGTAAGCCTAGTTCTGGGGGGGGGGATGTAGTGCCTCTCATGTTCTTATACTCTATTACTACTTTGGTGTGTGTTTTTTTGCTTCAGTGTGATTTTATGGCTATATTTTGATGCATATTTGATACTCTGTTTGACATCTTTTCCACCATGTGTTGGGTGTGGCAAACAGTTATACTCATTTGATTATGATAGTTGGACTTATGTGTGGTATACTCATGTTATGATGATGTTACTTTGTGGGTTATGTTGATGATGTGATGCTTAGATATTGTTTATTGTCTTTTATTTGGGTGAAGGAGATGGGGTGGCATCGTTCATCCATGAGTGCTCTACCTCACCGTAACTCTCCTTCACAATGTGTTTGATTAGGAGTTATATGCATATGCACATGTTTAAAATTTTGTGTTATACATGAATGCAGGTACGGTATGCCAACTCCACCCACATTGTTGGGTCTAAGCGCATCCTATGTACCCAATAGTTTGACATGGTTAGGGAGTTGGTAAGAAAGTACCCCTGCCTAAGTCAGTAGTTGGTTCAAGGATTGTTCTTTTTATGTTCGTACTTCGTTCGTGTGGGTATGGTTGTTAATTAATCATTTTATTTCATGAGTTTTACAAGTATATTTATGGCTTGGTCTAGTGCTTTATGATTTAAATTAAATGTTATTTCATGGTGCAAAATATTAAATTTATGAAATGTCCAATGTTGCCTATGATATTTATACTTTGGAAAATAATGGGTACATTAGCACTTTATTGTTATTTTAAAATGTGAAGTGATTCTTTAAATTAAATCATTAAATTAAACAATATTGTTAGATAAATTATTATGGTTTATTTTTAAAAAGAAATTAAGTTAGGGGAAAACATTGTCATATTTGTCTTTATTAAAAAATGGTGATTTTGATAAAATAAATTGTAAACTTAAAATAATAATTAAGTGGAATATGGTTAAAATTATTATTATTTAATTGTTATTTTTCAAAATGGAATTTATTAAAATGAAATATAAAGCATTTAAAAAGGGGCATATTTTGTGTAGATTAAATTGGAAGATTCTCTTCCAAATTTGGAAAATGGCAGAATTTTGTGTTAAGTGGATTTTTGCATGGGAAAGTTGTCAGAAAATCTATGATAGCTCCTAATTGGGTTTTCTGGAAAAAGATATATTTCCAAATGTTGTTTTTTCGAAAAAGCAAGTGGGAGAAAATGAAAAAATGGGGAAAATGTCTACAACTCAAAATTTGTTGAGAAATTCTCAAAGGAATAGTTAATTCTTGTGGTTTTTCGTCAATTCAATTAGGGAAGATTCAATTTTGGATTTGTATTGGGCTTTTTGTTGAATCTGTTGTTGTTGGGTTTTGAATCTCTGGTTTTAGAAGTTTTCATTTGGCCAGAATTGCAGAACTCGCCCTCGAATCGAGTTTTGCGTAGGACTCTAGTTAATTTGAATTCTTATTTAGATCTCTATAATTTTGTTTTAAGAAAGAAGAAAATAAATAATGTTTGAGGAAGAAAATGTGTTCCTATTTGTATTTGGGGAAAAATCCCCTTTCTCTGCAAATTTTTTATTACTAATTGTGGATTTCCCTTTTTCCTCTCTGTATCCATTTCATAATTCTTGTTGATCTCATTTCTCATCTTGTAATCTCTGGAAAGCCCTCTCTCGTCTAGAAACCTCTCTTGTTTGATAATCCTCTTGCCCTTTGTAATTCGTTTCCCTAATTTATTATTTTGGAAATCCGTGTAATCCCCTTTGTTATTCGACATTTGTTTTCATTGTATCTTGTTGGGTAATATATATACATATATATATATATATACATATGTGTATGTTATTATTTAATTGAAACCTCTGTTTTTGGTTTGGCATCGTACGACGAAGCAAAATGCAATGAAAAGAGCTTTAAAAAATTTGCAGCCTCTGTATTATTTTTGTTTGGGGTTAATGTGTTTATGGGAAGGTTGGGGGAGGCATTGCCTCCCACCACCACCCCCATATGGGGATGGTGATGTGGAGGCAAAGCCTCCACCACCTCCCCACTCCCTTTCTTCATGGGGAATGAAGGGAGGGTCAGCTGTATACAACCACCCCTCCCCCATTCATGCCTTTGTGTTTTCGTTTCCCCTTAGACCTGCACTTTAATGTGGCATTCAATTTTAAATTCGACCCTGCATAAATATGTGTTTGTGTGTGTGTGTGTGTGTGTATGTGCGTGTACAAGTGTTTTCTTTTTTTTTAAAGTGGCAAATTTATATATTGAAATTATTTTGGATTGGAAGTATTTAATATATATATATATACACTCTCTAGAAAAATTGGTTTAATTTGTTAATATTGAGTTTTGATCTTCAGTAGCATACGATGAAATTTATATATATATTTATTTCAGTAATTATATACACATATGTGTATATGTATATACATATATATGTATATGTATATGCATATATATGTATATATATATTTATATAGTGTATAGGTAGGAAATGAGAATAAGTATTTGAAAAATAAAGTAGATTACTCTCTGGAAAATTTTATAATTAATGAGGAAAATATCATTGTTTTAAAAATTTGTTTGAAAAATGATTTCTTTTTAAGTATGTTTTATGGGACAAAAAAATAAGTGTATTTTAAACATGACTGTAGAATTTGATTTCCTTAATCTTCCATCAAACTGTGATTAGGAAATATCAAATTAATTGTTTAAAATTAAGTAGTACAATCAGATTTTGAACTTAGTTAAATAATAGATTGAATCTACTTTTTTTTATCTTGTAACTGATTTTCTTAAATTAAAGTTTAGATTTCTTTTATCTAGGAAAATAAAAATTTAGAATATGTTGTGTGGGAAAGAATTAAAAATAGGAAATAAAACACAGTTGAAAAAAAAATTGAATTTAGTAAATGATTTATAATTGGGTTTGATAAATTAAGTTAGTATCTTTAATTTTTTTAAGTATATTTTATGATGTTTATTAAATCATGGAATTATCATTGCTTCTCTTCAAGTTAACTTTTTATCAAGTATATAGACTTAGTTATTTAATTAGTGAATTATTTAAATGTAGGAAGATATTTATTTAAATATGGGTATTGATTAAATAGAAATATTAGTGAATTTCCTTATCTTGTTTTAAATTGATGAAAATGATAATTCGATGGAGACCTGGGTGTTTTATTATTTAAATGCCTTGTAGTTAATGTTGTGGTGTTATTAAGTTAAATGTTGACATTTTTAGTGTGTCTTGTGTCAATTTAGCGTATCTCCAGAGGTTATGGAAAATGTGAATGTGATTCTATGGTTGCATTTATTTGGTTCATGTGGTTATCATGTGGGAATTAGTGGGAGGTACTCTATTGAGGTTATGATTCTTTTGTTTGAACATTGTGGTACCCGTCTCTTGGTTTTGGTTTTAGGGAAACCATAGGGGAGAGTGGCTCTTCTCGGGGCCAGTGTACAAGTGGTCACCCTTGATAGAGTTTCCTTAATTAAGTGAAAACCTAATTAATTTACTTAGTGGGTTGGGTTAGTTATCACATAACAAGATAAAAAATAGACACCTCACCCCTGTCGTTAGTGCTACCAAAGGCTAAGAACGGGTGGGAAGACCTGGTCAATAAGGTTTCTACCTTGTCTTTATGAAGGGTATTTGGCTCCGCATGAGTCATCCTATGGGGCAACACCTTTAAATAGGATGTTTGGTAAATCATAGATGGAGGCAACTCCTAGATTATAGGTAGTCTGGTGAATCCATGAAGACCATGTGATGACACTCTCCCATTGCACCCCTTTGTTTCCCTTGTTTTCTTGTGCCTTTGGAGTTGTGTTAGTTTTTTATTTACTGTTGATGTTTATGTTGTTCTGTGGGCTTGAGTCTTGTGATACGTGTCCTTTATGTTTGAATTTGTGGCTGGGGGTTCTTTCTTATTGAATCCTTGCATGGGGGGTTTTCCTTCAGGTTCACATGGTCGGGTGGAAACGTGCAATGCACCCATTGGGTTCCCAGTTGTGATTGAGGCATGCATGCAGTTGCAGTGATCTCAAAGCTCGCACTGAGAAGACTATTCATTGAAGAATTTTCTTTCATTAATGTATTGTTGTATTATGATTTTACCCTTCCCAATGTTATAAGGGAAGTGGTCTTGTAATGTAACTTTTATTTTTATATTGTGTTGTATCTGTGGAAATATATTCCACATTTGTAATTTGAACTCTGAGTTTGAATATAGTATTATGTGATTTATGTTTATCAGATTATATCTTATTCTTTATGTACTTATATCATGTTTATTCTCATTTCTTTCTTCCGCTTTAGTTTGTATCACATATCCTTTATTTGTTGGGTTTATTTAAGTAACACACCATGCACCCCATAGGATTAGGTTAATGGTTTGTGTTATATCTATGTTGTATAAAATTTTAATGTTGCAATGTGTTATTGTTGTTTTCAAAATAAAAATATTATTTATTTGTTGTAGTTGTCCTATGGGATTTGTGTGGCGGGGTGTTACAAATAATATATCAAATTTTATTTTTTATTATATTTATGGCTAGATATGGAGTTGTAGTGTTGTTAGTTTCACACAATCGAGCCAAGAAATGGATTAGCATGTTTTCTTTCCCTTACTTTATGAGCCAATGGAATAAAACATGGCTTGAAATATGAGAGGTGAATAATGAGGTAGATCAAAAATTTATAAATTATAAATAAAATAAAATGATAAGTCTTAGTAGATCCATGATCTTAAAGCTTAAAAATACAATCATTCTATCTATGAAGGCCCTTGAATACTTGGTGATTGCTTCAAAATCAATTATGGAAGGCCAGGTTAATAATAAACTAGAACAAATTCATAAAGTATGAATGGAATATTTCATGTACCATATTCAACTTCTTTTACACAAGTATCAAAATTCTTGATAATATAATATACATACAAACCTAAAGGTATTAAGGAACTTATCTATTGAGTCATAAATAGCATGGCATCATTTCCTCTCTACTATGAATTTAGTGTTTTTTAGCCATTTGCAACCCGTTTACTTACAACTATTTTATTTTTAATACATTTATTATTTTTCCATTATGTCATGAAAAGGATAAATGTAACCTAAATTATGGACTATTTTGGTTATTCAACACATTTAACCTCTTGGGTACCCCAACAACAATTGTGTTGTATTTTATCTTGTCAAATGTGCTCGGTACATTTGCACAAATTCCAACCTAAGAATCAATGCGTGTATATGTTGGAGTTGATTGTTTAACCTCACAGCTCTTAGAAATCACCTACAACCAAAATTCCTATCACATGAAGAGAGAAAAAATAATGAACAATGAATCCTTATAAAAGGAAAAAGAAAAAAGAAACTCTAGATGAAATCCTAGATGAAATCCTAGATGAGGATCAAATTAAATCATGACAAATTTCCTCATCCTATGCTACAAGATAAAAATAACATGACCTAAATATAGAAAAAGACTCCTAAGCCTAGCTTTAATAGTATAATAAAATAGAAAGGGGACTTAATTACTTCATTGATGATTAATTAATTCATTAGGTGATTACCTATTTTACTCTAGTTCAGCATATGCATATTATTTGTATAGTTTTTAGTTAATGTCTATTCTAAAATGATAAAGCTTCTTTGATCAAAAGAGGGGAGATTAAAGAAACGTAGATTGCATTTTACACCAATCACTTGAGAGTAGATAGTAGAGTGACAAAATAGAAGAAGATAGTTCCCCTCTAGCAACTCACTAAGGTAATGTAAGAAAAAAAGTAAGTATAAAAACCACTAGTAGTGCATCAACTTGCTACTAAACTATGTTCAACTAATAAAAAAACCATGTTTATCAATACAAATAATAACTTAAGTGTTTTGTTATTATTATTTGTATAACTACTTTAAAGTATAATGCATTTCTATTGAGGATTTTTACTCTCTTTTTTTCGGTAAAAGGCTATAAGCCTATATATATTCTATATTAAAGGAGAGTTACAAAATATTGAATCTAGGTGACACCCACTAGACAAGTGTTAAAAAATTGAAGTAGAGTACAAAATGAGAGATTCCAGAATAAAATCTTTGCCCACCCTCTCCCACTGGCTATACCTAATCAAACCATTTAACATGCAAACATACCTAATCAAACATCATTCTTAAATTTGATGGTTAAAGTTAGAATTTTATTTAAATTTGTATTGAGGTACTTGATAACATTAAGTGGTACATCAAGTTTTTAACATGATATAAAATTAAAAAAACTTAAGAAATTATTGAAATATTATAATGAAAATACGCTATATTAATATAATTTTATTGCTCCAATTTCAAGTTTAAAATTTTCTAGTAGTTAAATGGAAATAATAGATAAAATATAAAATATGTATTTGATTAAAAATGAGAAAATATGATAAGCTATGCAATTATAATAATTTTATAGTAAAAAAATATGAGTATATTTTTCAAATTGAATGGAAATAATTTATTGAATCTTTATTTTAGACTATAATTATTTTTCTATCCTAAATTTCTAACCTATTTGATCTATGAAAATGAATTATATTATTTGAGAGTGGTTGGTGTGGATTAAGAGAGTTTGTTTTGAGATTTGGGTGAATATTTAAATTTCATATTTGAAATTTGTATTAAATATAATTTATGCATCAAATGGTGAGTCTTACATCTTCTCTTGCAAGTGCTTGAATATTTGGTAGTTGGGATCTCAAAAAGCAACATTAATTGTATATAACTTGGAAAAGAAGAAATCAATTATTAAAAATCAACATTTAAAAAATAATGAGTTGGAAACATATATTGTTCACTAAAAAATAATTTCTCTTTTTGATTTAAGATAATAAGCTCCACACAAATGTGTTTTGTAAATTTATGCATTTAATATGAGAGAGTTAATATGATGTTGAGAGCCATGTGTTATGTGTTTAGAGAAAAGAGTTGCATACAATTTATGAATTCATACCATTCAATGTGATGGCAAAGCCATAATATTTTGCTTTAGCAACACCGTATTTTAATAAATACTTTCTTTAAATGAATTAGATTGACACATGTTCCATGTGGACCTATTTTGACCATTATTACTTTTATTTTTAATATGAGATGATGAATTGGTGTACCTATTTTTGTATATTAATAACCTGTGTTTTTTGTGCTCGTAAAAAATGAGATTAAAGAATCTAGACCCTATTTAAAGAAAATAACCCATGAGTAGTGAGTTCAAGTCTCAGTGGATATGAGACAAAGATTTAAAAACTACAAACATATAAACAATATATAACCAAAGACCATAAACATATGCTAGGTTAAACTAAAAATAACCAATTATATGGTAGCAAATGATATTTTATCATATGCATATAAACATTTATATTATTTGATGCAAAAAATTTGTACACAATCAAATCGAGAAATCTTTTGAACAATAATAATATATTCTCTTAATACATCATAATAGAAGAAATATCCTTGGAAGACTCAACAATTAGATATTTTTTTCTAATTGACCACAATTCCTAAAAAATAAAAAATAAAAATTATATCCAATTAGATGATCATCAATAATACTTTATTATATAAATGACAAAAAATTGATCTTAACTACAAATTGAGAGTCCTACTCAAAATAGAACAAATATACTTCAAATAGAATCTCTTTCATTTTTTCTACTAATGAATCATGAAAAATACTCTCATGACTCCTTGAATTCTTTACTATTGTCTATCCAACCCCAAAAATGCACCTTTGATCATATTTATTAATTAATTGAAAATCATAATACAACAGATTTTTATCTTCAATTAATTAATACATACGATCAAAAACATATTCTCAAAACTAGATAGATTCCTTCCCCAAATGACCACATTTCTATCAAACATATAATAAAAATATATCTATACTACTTGGCACCATAACTTATTAGAAGAAAACCCAAAGTCAGAAAATTAAGCTCAACCCGGGGGAGGGAAAGGAGAAGCTGTGTGACATTAAATTAAAGGTAAAGTGCTGTTGCATACGGCTGACCCCATGCACACGCTTCACATGGCACAGTGAAGGCCAAAACCTTGTGCAAAATGCCTTCCATTAATGTCCTTATTGCTATTGTCCTGATCCAACAAACAGTCTTTAACCATGCCTCCATTATTATATCTCCACCGTCTTACTTTTATACCTCCTTTGTCCTCCGCATTGAACTTTTCTCCTTGCTTTTGGCCTCTTGTTTACCTGCAAACTTGTCATGCACCTTCACGCTTAATAACTATTGAAATACTTTTGTTTTTAATGCTGGATTCAGCCTTGAATTCATATTTTATGGTGGAGCAAAATCCAATGAAAAAAGCAAATGATAAAGAAAGCAACACTGTGGAGTGGAACCCACTCTTTTGAGCCTTCTTAAAAGGCTTTACTGACTTGTTTCGTGAACTGTTCAGAGAAATGGTAGAATACCATGATTTGATATTGCCTTCCTTTCCTATTTTGTACTTGTTTATGTAGTTATTAGTTGGAATATGACGCCACACTATAAGAATCCAATCCACACGGCAAGTCATGGAGTTTCCCAAAGAAAAAAATTACAGAGAATATACAGCAGTCATGACAAGAATCAAATTAATTTTGTATTGGATTAAGCATAGAAATTGAGATAATATGCATCGGAAACAAAAAGAATACTATTTTTCTATTGAATTAAACTTTAAAAACATAGAAAATACACACCAGTAACATCAGGAAGCAGCAGATCAGCTGCAAAGTCAAAACTAGTTGAGAGCATCAGCATTACAATTTTATGACATTCATGTGATTCCATCCATGTTCTAATTCCAAGCTTGTATGGTCTATCTTAATGGTTTTAGTGTGGGTTGATTATTAATATTAGTTGTTTATTAATGTATTTATTTAATTTGATTATTCTAAATTATTAAGTCAATTGTTTGAAGATTTTTTTAAAATTTAATGACTTAGATATTTTGGATTGTTTTTATTTTATTTTTGAGGGAGGGGGTTGTGAGAGAGGAGGATGGGGACAAAAAGGAAAATTATATTGAAAACAGTCTAAAATAGATTACAACAGAAGGATTTTCAAATAGTAATATTCATCAATAAAGTCAAGAGATGAATAATTCAGGGGGCTTTCTACTATTCCACCATTCCCAAGAATTAAAAGAGTCTCTAATTCAAACAAAATTCGCATTCCCCAAGAACAAGCAGCAAAGATAGTTAAAGTCTGATTATTATGCAGATGTTGAAGAAGTTGCCAAGATTTTTCTAGATGTAGAGACCCCAAATTAATGGCATTCCAATTGTGATCAATATTAGAGGTCCACTTATCTAAGCAATATGCACAACAACATTCCATTATCTAGGAATATGAACAAAGAAAATCGTTTCCAAATTTGGGGCGAGACGAAGAATGTGTTTAGTAAGAGAAGCCAACCTCCAAGATGAATCGTGTAGCTTCCTTTCGTTCAAATGAGAAACCAAGATCATGGAGTTTATTTCACAAATAACCTTCTTCCAACTCAACTCATAAGATTTTTCAAGCACCAAAGAAAGGCTTATGCCTCGATTTAATTATTAGTGCAAAACCCCATAAAAAAAGTGAAGAAGAAATGAAAAAAACCATCACTATAAAATACAACCCCACCAATCCCAATAGCACCCAACTTGCCCCATGAGGCTCTATTGGTATAAATATTGAAAAAAATAAAGAGGGGGAGGACACCACTCGATCATGTTCACCAAGTGTTGGAAGCCTTCAACCCAAAGCCATACCAAATCTAAGAAGAATTTGAGGGGGAAAACTCCATGAGGCATTATAGATGAGAATTAAAAGGAGATGGACTCTTTAAAAGAAAATTTATCCATAATAGTTTCCTTGATCAAATCCCTAATATTTTGATAAAACTACATGATGAGACTCTTGTGCCCTTGGAAAATTCAATGGCTCCATTTTAACTGGATTATCCAAAGAATGAAATTAGAACCAAGATCACAACCGATCACAACGAATGAAGTTGATGCAAGAGGCTAAACCAAGCTTACCCAAAACTTAGATAAAGAAGTGACATGGATGATAGGTTAATTCCACCTCTTCCACCATTGCCTCCAAATATCAAAGAAGAAGGAACCTAAAAGAAAAGGTGATCAACATTTTACTTATTATTTCTGCACAAGACACATTTAGAAGGACCTTGAAATCCTATCCTACTGAAATTATCCCAAGTGAGACATTTGTTTTGACACAATAACTAGATAAAGAGATTACACTTGGGCCATATGGATTTGTTCTAGATTTTCTCCACTAGGAAAAGTCTCTGCTCACACCTTTCTTATGCTCTAATATTTTTTGATAAATAGGCATTACTCTATATTAATTCAAAGATTAAAAATACATATTCACAAAAAAAGGGTGGGTGGTAAGAAGGCAAACCTCGATAGTCACATGGGAAACGCCTAGAAAAGCCAAAAAAATAGTCACAAGGGCCTCGCCCAGAAGTCCATGATTACAAAATAGATTTAAAAAGGAAATTAAGTGGCCAAAGTAGTGCTGACAGAGCCAGGAGAGTCTCGGCCATCCATTTTCTTCCCCCATACATCAGCGGGGTCTGGAGTGACGTCAGGAGGAGGACCCCAACCATCATCAACTTCTTTATCTTTATCTTTATCTTCCTCACGTTGAGGCAAGATTGCAAGCGCAAGCCACGAGAATCTTTTACCAAAGTCTTGCCAACCAGAGCCAAAGACAGGAGTGTCATCAAAGGGCAACCCGAAACCGCCATCGTCGCTCCCCAAAGCACTGCCAGAGGGCTACCCCTGGCTAGCCCGAGGCAGAGGAGAGCAAGCCCATCAAGGAGGGTGAGATCCCCGTCGAAGAGGAGGTTGAGAGCGGGGACACGTAGAGCCACTCTGCTGTCGGCCTCGAGAGGCCGACCGGCCACAAGAGGAAGTGGGCGAAGCGGACACCCGGGAAATAGTACACGGGGCATTGCCCCAGTGATCCAAAAGCACTTGCAAGTGAACAACTTCAAGTGCAACTTTATTCACCTGCACCTAAATCTGTAAGAACACATTAGAACAAATAATAGCTTTAGAATATAAAAAAACATTTTTATCCATTTGAGTGTGAGCAAATATGCAAGCATTTCTATCTTTCTAGATATTAAAGAGGATTTCCACCCTAAAAGTGTGCCAAAGCTGAGTATACTTAGCAGGAAGTCTGGGCGAGTCTCCCAGTAGAACCATATGCCAAGAAAAGGGCTTCGGTCTAAAAGGTCGAAAGAAGTCATGAATCTAGGTCCAAAACTATTGGTCTCTGGGGAAAAACCAAAAGAGATGCTTAAAAGACTCAACTTGCCCACAAAAAGGGCAATGAGGGTCTTGGACCCCCAGGTGGAGAAGTCGAGAATCCACAGGCAAGCCTTAGAAAAGAATACACCAAGCAAAGTGGGCAAGTTTCAACTCAACACTTGCAAACCTACTGGCAGAAAATATTTTACACCAGACATGAGCGGGAGATTGAAGAAGCCACCTCTGGTTTAGACCATGAATCATAGGAAAATGTGGTGAGAGCCACCTATAACCAAGCCTAGGCTTGTAATTCCTGAAATGGGTGTCTGGGAACCACTTCTAGTCCTTCCACCAGGGATTGGACATACGAATAACATTCACCAAACCATCATAAGTTGCACGGTCCTAGTTTTGAAGCCCGTGCAGGGCACATAAATCTTACCACGACGTGATACACATTGTGGGTCTTTGAAACATTTGTTGTAAGGTCTAAATACCTTTCTTGTGGAATCTAAGTGCCTTAAGCCAAGGTGACTTAGCCAAAGGCTGACCATTGCTAGCAAAAAGAGGAGACCACCAAACATTTTGTTGGTTGAGTGAAATCCCATCACAGAAACCAAAACGAGCCTAGCAGAGCCAGGGTTTAACTGCCTCACAAGCTCTCCAAATTATTTTAGCAACAAAAGACCCCATAATATGAACTGGTTCCTTCATGACTAGAAGGGTTTGAAAGCCAATCCCCTTCCAAGTGGGTCTGTGAGCAAGAAAGTATGATTGAATACAATGCCTGAGGAGAATTTTCTAGGCCTCATCTCCAATAAGGGCCCGAATTATCCATTTCACACACAAGGCAGTGCTTTGTCATTGGGTGGAGAGTAGCCCAAGTCCTCTAGAGTCTTTGGGAAGGAAACAAAATTCCCAGGAAACACGGTCAAACCCTCTATGTGATTAATAAAAATCCCAAAGAAACTCTAGGAGCATCTTTTCAAGCCTACCATAGGCAGCTCTAGAATGGGCCTAGTAGGAAGAATAATAAACATGAGTAGCTAGGAGGATTTTGGAGCACACCTGAAATTTCCCTACCAGAGAGAGTCTTAGTAATCCAGTAAGCGATCTTTTCCTCAACTCTGGAAAGAACAGCTTGCCATAGCTTGGCTGGAGACACCTGGAAGGAAAAGGGAATGCCCAAGAATTGAAAAAAATTCTCCTAGCCCAATTCACTTCCAACCATACTATTGAAACCAGGGAGGAGTGGGCAGAATAGACTGTCTATAGCACAAAGTTTTGTGCCATTGAATGGCAGAGCTAAAAGCAAGGCAGAAAATATTGAGACATTCCAGGGCCGCTTTGATATTATATTTGTCCTCTAGAAGAGTGAGGAAAGAGTCATCAGAAAAATGGCCATTAACTAGTTGGGCCTACAAGTTAGGCAGCGAAATTCCCTTGACATGCTACTGAGAAACCGTGTTCGCCAAAAAGTAGCCAAACTCTTTAGCTGTGAGCACGTACAGAGAGGGGGCAAGCGGGTATCCTTTCCAGATGGAATGAAAGAGCCCAAAGGCAAAGGATTGGTGGTCATTAATGGTGATACACGCAGAGGCATCTGTAAAGAGCATTTGAATAGCTTGAATGAAATTGGGCCCAAATCTCAAAGCTTGCAATATATAGCAAGAATAAAAGGCCACTCAATGCGGTCATAGGCCTTGGAAAAATTAGTTTTAAGAAAAATAGCCTTCTGGTTTGAGCGTCTGGCCCACTCCATACCTTCCCACATGCAGATAATATTATCCAGAATGAACCTAGATCTGATAAACCCTATTTTCTTCGGGTGCACAATCTGAGGTAAAAGATGGTGGATCTTTAGTGCCAAAGATTTGGTGATGATTTTTTAGGAGACATTGAGAAGCGTAATACACCTCTAGTTGCAAATATCCTTGAGATCTCCAGGCTTAGGTATGAATTTAATATTTCCTTTGTTTATTAAATTTCCCAAAGAATCAGCATGAAAAGCCTCTCAATAGACATGATGCAAATCTTTCCCAACACAATCCCAAAAGGCCTTGTAAAATTCATAAGGAAAACCATTGATCCCCGAGGCCTTGTCATCAGCCATGGAATGAACAACTTCCTTGAGATCATCCAGTGTTAATAATTGATCACAAAATTTTTGTTGGGTTGAGGAAAGCATGTTTGGCACAACAATAAGGCAATCCTGGAGGGCTTGTTGTCGCACAGGTGTGGAATCCTGTGTAGTGAAAACCTTTTCATAATGGCGCACAAAGGCTTGGAGAATGTCAAGAAGCTCAGAGAGCACCTGGACTCCATCTTTAATTTTTTTAATGTTTGGGGATGAGTGTCAGGCATGTAGGGCCAAAAAAAAACTCTTTAGAGGCACCGTCGCCAATTTTTAACTAGTGCAACCTGGTTTTGATTTGAGCACCTCTTACAGCATAATTATCTAGAACTTGCTTCTTATGCCTTAAATCTACCACCCTAACTTGTAATGAAGGGGGAAATGGGTTGGCTGCCAAAGCCTCGATGGCTGAGCATAGATCAGAAGTGGTAGCCTCATAAGACCGTCGGTGAAAGATAGCCATTTGGCACCCATAAATGTGCAAAAATTGAGAAGTGTGAGTGATAACATCATTCCACCAAGTAATCCAACCTGTATGATGAGTTGGCATGCACTCTAGATTCTAGATTCTACGAATGTGAGCCAAAGTAAGCTTATGGCAAAGCAAAGATGTATTTAAAAAGAACTTATTTTTACAAGTGCGGGGTTGTCATGTCTACCATTCAATGCGAAAAGAAATGGGGAAGTGGTCTAACAAAGTCACATCCACTAATGGCTTAACCAAAAGAAGAGAGATTTCAAAAGAAAAAATATTGAACCGAAATCATGGCACGATCAAGGCATTTTAATATCCTATTAGAACACGCCCTATAATTACACCAAGTATGCTAGAGAGAATGAGAATGGTGATGGCCTATATTGGGATCAAAAATTCCAAATTTATTACGCATGTAAAACCATGCCTCACATTCGCTAGCTACCCACTTGAATGGCAACATGCCATCTTTGTCATACGCCATCTCAACCATATTAAAATTCCCACACAATAACCAAGTGGCAACTAGAAATGAATCAACAATCCAACGCCAAAGCAAAGAGTATTCCACAACATCATTAGAAGTATAAACATTAATAATCCCAAAGGAATGATTATCAATGTTGAGAAGGATCCAAACAAGTCGATGAGTGGGATCAGACCCATGGTCGACTACACAAGTATGCCACCGTGGGGAAAAAAGGGTGACAAATCCACCACGCCCAGCTTCATGATCAGTACAAAACATTTTACTGGCTGGCCAAATAGAGCGACAACCTGAAGCAAGCAAAAAACCAGAAATTTTAACTTCTTGGAGACAAAGCACTTCAATACCAATGTATTTACTCAAAGTATCCCAAACCGAATACTTCCTGGAGAGGTCTGTCAGACCTTGAACATTCCATGAGAGGAAATTCATGAGTGAAACTCCTGCATATTGTCAGAGTCTGGCTCCTCTTCAGTTAAAGAGGAGAAGTGATTTTGTAAATACTCTTGCGGGATTGAGCCAATTTGAGTAGAAGGAGAAGAGAATCTTCGCTTTTCTTGCACATATTCGCTTTCTTCCAATGGCGGAGAAGGATTGTGTGACTGCCTTTGAGCTCCTAAAGCATTCAGTTGTGCTATCACAATAGCTGCAGGTTGAGGCGTAGCCTTTGGCCTAGGCTGCGATTGAACATTGTCAACCCCGATTGGGGCTTCCCTCCCCTTCATAGAAGGGTTTGAAACACTTTTTTTTGGTTCAGAGTCCTTGGAGGCCGACCCAGAACCATTGGACTAATTTTTCCAGTTTGAAATCATGGTCCATTTTTCATCATGTTTGGCAACAAAAGTATCAAGCCTGACAAGGCTTTTCAGTATCCGCTTGATGAGGATTTTCAGTATCTCATGGCGAAGAAGGTGTATGAGGTACTGCCAAAGGGCAGTCCTTTATCTTGTGGTTTGCGGACTAACACCTATAACATGTGTTGGGAAGGTTAAAATAAGTGACCTTTTGGGTGTGTTGAAGAGCTCCAATTTGAATGTCAATGGAGTCTTTCAAATCTTTGGAAAGGTCCACTACAACACAAACCCATTTATGGGGTTGGGCCTGAAAAAACCAATCTAGCTCAATGCAAATAACCCTCCCTAAAGAGGATGCAATATGATTAAGAAAAGGAACACACGACAAGGGTAAACCGGGAAACTCGATCCAGACCGGGACCCGCAACTTGGTGTTATCCGAGATAGAAAAGTCTCGAGTCCATGCTTGTAAAACCAACAAAGAAGACCTGACATACCAAGGACCATGGGCTAGAATAGCCTGGACATGATTGAACTCTATAAAGCAGAACAAGAAAAAACCCATTAATGTGTTGAGGTTATTGATTGTAACCAATTGACATCAATGACAACACCTTCATTATTCTCATTCTTACAATAATCTCCCCCTTTGTCATTGATGGCAGCACATGGTGTGAAAAACCATCAAAGACAACATACTAGCTTTGAATACACTTCTCAAGATTTTTCAATATGTTTCTCCCCCTAAGTAGATAATCTCTTTTTCACATTCTTCCTTTGCTCTCCCCTTGTGACATCAATGGAAAAGGAAAAAGATATTTAAATTGATTTCCCCTTTGACAACAAAATACTCAAAATGACAACACATAACACTACCTTCTCCCCCTAAGAGGTAGCCATCATACATCAATCCAAAATAAAGATAGATCCATAGATCCACCTAACTGATGCATCTCTATATGAATCTAGTTCAAGAAAGGAGGGGCAATGACCCCTAACTTCTCTCAAAGATACTCAAAAGTATCTTTAGGAAGAGCCTTCGTAAATATATTAGCAATTTGATCCTTTGTCAAAACATATTTAAGCTTTACTTCATTCTCTACAACCTTCTTTCTCAAGAAATGATACCTAATAGATATATTATTTTTCCTCAAGTGCATCACTAGATTCTTTGAAATGTTAATTGCACTTGTGTTATCATAGAAGATAGAAATAGGATCAACATACACCACTACGATATCTTTCAATGTCTATTTCATATATAGAACTTGTGTATAGCAAGATGCAATAGTAATATACTCAACTTCAATAGTAGATAAGGAAACTGAATCTTGCTTTTTACTCACCTATGCCACCAACCTGCAACCAAGAAAGAATGCACCACCAATTGTGCTCTTTCTATTATCTACACATCCATCCCAATCTGCATTTGTATAAGCATTTAGTGTAAATTTAGCATCTCTAGGATACCATAAGCCATAATCTGGAGTTCCATTCTAGTATCTGAACATTCTTTTAACAAAAACAATATGTGTTTCCTTAGGATCTTCTTGAAATCTAGCCACAAGACAGACAACATGCATAATGTTTGGTCTACTAGTAGTTTAATACAATATTCCATCAATCATAGATCTATATTGCTTTGATCAGCCTTAGCTGAATCATCATCTTTACCCAATTTGCAACCAGTCATCATAGGAGTACATAATGGTTTGGAACCATCCATCCCAAACTTCTTCAAAATCTCTTTCACATACTTAGACTGTGAAATAAAAATTCCTTTCTATGTTTGATTAATTTGCAGCCCAAGAAAGAAATTCATCTCTCCATTTACATGGACATTTAAATTCTTTTCTCATCTCTTCCACAAAAATCTTGCACATAGTTTCATAAGGATTATTTGTGTTGTTTTTTCTTGCTTGAACACGATTGAATACGTAAACAACAATATCAATAGCTTCTCTCTAGTAAACTTCCGATAAACCAGCCTTAGCAATCATCAATCTAGTGACCTCTTGAACCTTTTTGTTCTTTCTTTCAACAACTCCATTCTGCCGAGGAGTTCTCAGAGAGGATAAATTTCTTTTTACTCCATACACTTCACAAAACATATTAAACTTGTGGGAGTTAAATTCTCCACCTCTATCAGACCTTAAGCATTTCATCCTCAAATTCACTTCATTTTGAACCATAGCTTTGAATGTCTTGAATTTATCTAATGCATTTGATTTATCTCTAAGAAATGTAACCCATGTATATCTAGAATAATCATCAATCAAAAGAGTAAAGTACCTTTCACCTTATAGACTTATCACTCTTTTAGGCCCATAGAGATATGTATGAATTAAATCTAGTAGTCTAGTAGTAGATTGTTCCTTTGATATTTAATGGTTTCTTGCTTGCTTTCCAAACTGACAATTCCTGCAAATAGCATTAACAAACTTTGTAATCCTTGGTAAATCTCTCACAACTTGAACAACACTAATCTTCACCAAGTTATCAAAATTCATGTGACACATTCTTTGATGCCATAACTAACTGTCATTAATCTAAGGCATAAAGCATTGTCCATAAACACCCTTAAGCTGGTAGATATTTCCTTCAAATTTCTTTCTAGCAGCAATCAATGTTCTGGATCCTTTCCGGATCTCACACCTCTCAACCTTAAACACAAGATCATATCCCTTACTGCACATCTTTCCAACACTCAAAATATTATGCCTTAAACCCTTAATATAGTAGACATCATTAGTATTATGATTACCATCAAAACTTACTGAACCTATCCCACAAATTTTAGCACCAATATCATCTCCAAACATAACCAAGCCTCCATCATATTTTTCAACTTTAAAAAACTTACTCTTATCACCATTCATGTGATGTGAACAACCACTATCAACAACCTAATAGTTCTTTTCATTTTTAGCATGTAGGGCAGAGATAACAATACCTTCATTTTTCTCCTTCTCTAGAGGGCATTCATTCGCCTATTTTTTAGAATTAGTAGTAGGCTCATCCTTTATCACCAAGAACAAGTATTCATTATCATTAGGATCCTCCTAATCAAAATCCTCATTAGATATACTAGCATTCTCATTCACATAATATGCTATGTTGATCTTCTTTCCTTTATTTTCTTTCTCATGTCTTTGTTTATTCCTCTTAGCTCTTTTCAGACACTTTGCAGCATAATGACCTATTTCTCCACAACTAAAGCATTTAAAGGGTAACTTACCTTCATACTTGTCATAGCCTTTCATCATCTTTCTCACAAAGTTATATTCTATTTCATCAATATTTTCTTCATCTGGATCTTCAGCTTTTGTAGCCTTAAAAGCAGTCTCTAATTTCCATCCATACCTCAGATTCGGCTTCCTCATCTCATACGATGTCAAAAATCCCAATAGCAGATCTTTAGTGCAGGTCTTATAATCTATACTATTCAATATCACACACCTCATTTTAAGCAACAAGGAGAGTTCTAAGAATCTTCTTTACAATCTTGGTTTCATCTACAGTAGCACCAAGTCCTTGCATTCCAGCTACTATGTCATCCAATCTTTGTACATAAGCTTTAGCATTCACATCTTTAGACATATGTAGAAGCTCAAACTATGTCTCCAAATTTTGCAATTTTGCCTCTTTAACTCTTTCATCACCTTCATGTGACCTTTCCAAAGCATCCGAGACTTCCTTAGCAGTCTTCAGATTCTGAACCTTAGTCAACTCGAAATATAGAAGATTGTTCTTCAAAATGCACTTCACCTTATTGTTCGCTTCATGTGCGTTGATCTCATCAGCCATACTCAAACCATTAGCTAGAGGAGTGTAAGGATTTTTGTAAGCTTTCTCCACATCATCCACAATACTTTATATACTCTTCCATCAATATTTTCCAAATAGCATAATTAGTTCCATCAAACCATAGATAATCATAAACCATTGTTCCATCCATCAAGGACCTTCCTCAAGAGGTTAATATCCTCACCAAGGAACCAAAATTTGATACCAATTCTTGAATAGGACAAATGAGAGGGGGGTGAATCAGTTGTCATAGAATTAAGACTTTAATTCAATCACTGAAACTAATCCTTAACACTGTTTAAATAATTAAACATTAAGTGCAAGAGAAGAAACTTAAAACCATCACACAAACACAACAACACCAGATTTATGCGGAAAACCCAATGAGGGAAAAACCATGGTGAGGATTAACTCACACTATAGAGAATACCAAAATCAATTACAAGAGGCTCACTACCAAAACAAGGACTCACTATCCAACAAGGCTAACAACTCGGAGGGCTCACTACCATAGAGATACAAAGAAGGTAAAAGAGATATGTCACAAAGAGATGACAATCTCAATGCAATAGACAAATCCACCACAATTTTCTCAGCCACTCGTAGACATGCATGAATGATAGAGTACACCTTTAGCTCACTGCATCCAGAAACTCAACATTTAGGATTCGCACTGATCTACCACACTCGCATCACACACACTCACTGATTAGCATAAATCTTGCATCTATCTACTCTTTTTCTTTTCACTTATCTCTCTTCTTCACTCTCTTGTCCTCTTCACCACTAACTCATCCTGTATTTATACAATCTTCAACTTTGAAACATATCCAAAGTCATCCATCCAACATTAAATTCAAATTAGGTCGGCGCCAAAACATCCTAGGGTGGAATTAGAATGAGGGCGACCCAAACACACACTTCATGAGGACCCAAATAGATCCAACATGTTTCATTAAATCTAAAGATAGTGTTCACCACAAGGTCCGCCAAACCAGTGTAAAATACATAGAAAAATTAAGCATAAACCTTCTAGATACCAAGATTAGCTTTAACATGATCATAGAAACTCAACTCTCGAACCGCAAGTCATAAGACTTCAACAAAGAGAAATATGTACTAGCAACATTTCTCCCAAACCTCAACTAGAACCTCAGAGAACCACAATTCACAATTGGTGAACATAAATCGCACTATACAATGAATCAACAACGAAAAATATGGATATGGAAACTTCCAACAATTATGATCAACATATCTAAACCAAAAAAATATAAGAGAAAAACCTGAAGCAACCATTGAACACCTACAATCTTCCTTCAATACAATTTTTCTCAATATCATCGACATATACATTCAATAACTTGCAACCATGACATTAATGACAACAACAACCAGTTGATAACCAATTGAATATTAGACATCCACCTACCTACAAGAGAGGCCACCATGACATAGGAGGATGTATGGCAGATTCTATGACTTCCTATTCATGGAGAGTGTGTTGTGTATGATCCCGACCATGGGTTTGGTGCCATTTAGAGGTCCTTTGAGTACAAGGACATTGTAGATCTTGACATGGAGGATTATGAAATCCGTTGGGATGTGTTGGCTAAGAGATACTAGCGATTCATCATGGTTTTGTGCACTATGATTGAGGGGATCATGATTCTTGATCGTTAAAGACATGGAATCCCCATTGGATGGGGGGAGATTTTGATTAGCATGATGAATTAGGGGACTATGTATGCAAGGGAACCATGTCTTCTTTCCATGTTATATTTTTAGTTACACAATTTTTCTTACAAAGGGGCACAGTCTATCAGTTGTGGTCCTACACTGGTTATGATCTAGGCTTGGGAGCATATTGTTGTGATCTGACTCCCTATAGGGAGAAAACTTGGAGCAGGGATGCCATATGTGTACTTGTATGGAGGACCAGTTACACAAACCAGAGTCAGTGATGTCGAGTATTAGTGTCACACCATTCATCTTCTAGCCAGTTTCATATGGAGACCCTACTGCCACTACCATCGATGGGAGGACGATGGAGAGAATTTTCCATATTTTAATTAGGCACACTACTTGATTGGGAGGACCATACAATCCTAGCATATCATTGAGTAATATCTGCCAGAGTGGGTTCTTTGGTAATTCAGGGAGTGACATGGGGTTCCTATTAGTACTACAATGTTTGTTAGGTCCTCATGGGAGATTCAGCAATGGGGACCCATGATTAGCATGGTGACAATAGAGCAAGATATTGATGCATTGTAGCCTATTCAATGGGGTGTCAGTGCAAATGTGGTCGATGTAGGAGCAATGCTAGAGTATGACACATGGTGGGACAAGCATAGGTTGATTCTCTTGATAGATCCAAATCAGCCTGCTCTAATGGAGCAAAGAGGAAAAGGTCCATGAGGTAGGTTCTAGGATAGAGGATGGGGGAGGGGAGGAGGCGGAGGCCAAGGAGATGATGGTGGAGATGGAAGAAGGTTCAAATGCAGGAGGGGCAAAGGGCAGAAAGCAGTCGGATAAATTTCACCCATTAGGGAGGAGGCTGAGTATGAGGATACCTAAGAAAAGGTGGAGCAAGAGGGACCTAGAGAAAGAGGTGGAGTAGGAGGGTCTAGGAGTGGCCAAGGAGGAGATGGGGGAGGAGCAGAGAGCAGAGTGGGAGGAGATCATGGTGGGGGAGGGATTGGGTGAGGGGTTTCAGGATGTGCCTATTTTGGAGGCTATGGAGAAGGTGGAGGGAGACAGGGCAATGGATTCATAAGTTGCAAATTTATAGGCATGACCCTAGGCTACCGATGCATGGATCTAGGGCTTATAGGCAGAGGTGGATAGTCTGACCACCAAGAGGGACATGGAAATCATTAGATCATAGAGGGTCGATCAACGGTGCCTAGATTTTATTTTGACTATCAGTGGAACCATGTCCAAGCTAGGACATTAGCTTTTCTAGGTAGGGCAGGAGGCATGGTACTATAGAGACATATATGAATGGTAGGTTCCATCAGCAGAGAGGGCTCTGAGCTATGTGTAAACACAAAGTCAGAGAAGGTTGCACTCCCATTGATCTCAAAGTAGTGGGGGAGTTTCGCAACCCAGACATTCTCCATATCATCGACCATTAGGGTCAAGACCCGGGCCTTCAGAATCACAACCTCGATAGGACATGCCTCCTTCACTAGGACCATCCCCATCAGGATATATGGGTAGCACTGCTAGACTTGTTTATGATATGTATTAGACACTTCTATTTTTTATCGAGTCTATGAGCTCCATTTTTGGGATTCATCGAGATATTATACTGTGACACTATTTTTTTGATATATATGCAAGATACATGATTTTGATGACGATTATATGATTCATGCTCGTATGTTATATGCATATGTCTATCTAGTGGATTATGATATTATGGTGTTAAATGCATTGATATGATTATGAGATGATTCTATATGTTATGATGCATTATGGAATTTTATGTTGTGATTTATGGATGGATGCACTTGATTTACCTTTATTGTATGCTTTATGATATATGGATGCATTATGATTATTATTTGATGTGATACAGATTAGGGATATGTATGATGTATGAAAATTCCATGATATGTATGACCTCTTTTTAATATGTAAATGTGATATGTATGTAATGAGATGTATGCTAATGATCTATGGATTCAGGATGGTACCATATGATTATGACATGTAATGCTTATATAGATGTGTGCATGATTCTTTATGATGGGATGCTATCTATGTTTTGTATTTTCTAATACAATGTGGATGAGATAATATGTTTATTATGATGCATATGATGCTTCTAATATGATTATATATGCAGGATATTTTTGTGTGTCATAGGATGCCATCATGATGGGAATAGAAGAAATGTTAGCGTGGAGGTAATGGATGTTAACATGGAGTTAGTTGAAATGAGGGATTGATATTTTGCTTGATAGATGCTAGGATTTCATGTTTATCATCATTAGTGTTGAATTATGGAAAATGGATAATAAACACCATGGTATGACATAGATCAAGGAGTGAAATTTTATCCCTTTCTGAGAAAAGAGACTTGATAGGAAATAAGTGCAATGATGCATACTAGGAGCTCAGTTGCCTCGGTATTTTTGCCAAGCTAAACCACAAATAGAAATAAAAAATAAATAGGTCATGATACATCATTCTCTCCTCTAAATCCTTATTGGGACATCCTCGAGGTGGCTAGTAACATGACCAAAAATAAATCAAATAAAAAGATAAGAGCAACTAGACCAACAAATTCAACGACCATTTTGATCATTTGTCAGTGATTCTTTGCTGATAGGATTGATGAGATTGATTGATTGGTTGATAATACCTAGTTTTAGGAAGGGGAGTATGTCATATAAGACATTGAGTCTGGTTTTGATCATGCAACCACTTGTATAAGGCACATGATAGGGTTGATAAATGATGATGTCTAGTTTCAAGAAGGATACATCATGTATAAGACAAATGATAGGATCAAGTCTAGTTTCAATAAATGAGGAAAGTCATATAAGGTGTTGAGTTTGGTTTCGATAATTCTACCTCTTGTATAAGATCGATGATTAGATGGAAAGTGTTGATGGGTATTGATGATTAGGCAATTGATCAATTTGGATTGAAGACTATTTAGATAATTAGTCTACTAATTCGTGATTTGGTTGAGGCTCAGATATTTTTTTGTGTTTGATCAAAGTTTCAACCTTAGAAATGGACAATTTATTATGAGTTGGACCATGATAGACTTGAAAAACCCTAAGGGATTGACCTAGTGCCTCGGGGGCTCATCAATGTTGGCCTTGCCTATGTAAAAGCACAAAGACAACATAGTTCGACTAACTCTAACCATGGAGAATTTATTATAGAGTAAATCATGATTGACTCGACTCAAAAAGCCCTAAGGGACTGACCTAGTGCCTCAGGGCTAATCATTGATGTCCTTTCCTACGTAACATGCACAAAGACATTGTAGTTTGACAAGCTCATACTGACAGGACTTGACATTGTTTTTGGGGTTTTGAAAGTTATTTGATGATTTTTTTTTGGATTTTTGACATGTTTTGATTTGTTTTGGATTTTTGACATGTTTTGATTTTTTTGGATTTTTGACATGTTTTGATTTGTTTGGATTTTGACATGTTTTTATTTTTTTGGATTTATGTGTTTCAAGACTAAGGATGCTTTTAAGGATATGTCTAATCTAAATTTTCATATGCTTAATGTATGCAATTATTTGTACTAGGCTAGATATTACCCAATTAGTAGGAGTATTGAGCAAGTATATGTCTAACCCTAGTATAGAGTATTGGAATTATGTGAAGAGAGTAATTAGATATTTGTGTGGTACTTCTAATTATTATTTGGTTTATTATAGTATTGATGGTTTTGATAAGACATTATACATGCAAGGTTGTGTTGATGCAGATTGGGTCAGTGATTTGGATTGTTAGAGGTCCACTAGTGGCTATATTTTTACTTTATTTAGTGCTGGAATAATTTGGATGAGTAAGAGGTATACCACAATTTATGTATCCACCACTAAAGTAGAGTATATAGCTACTATCCATATCTCCAAGGAGTAATTTTGGTTATAGAGATTATTTTTGAGTGTCGATCTTAATTTAGGATAATTCAAATTAGATTCGATAGCTAGAGTGAAGTTTTGTTTAGCTTAAAATCCTATGTGGATATTCAGTACCACTTTTTTCGTAAAATTTATTGCAAATGGAAAATTGATTTTAAGAATATTAATAATTGGGAGAATGTTTCATATTCTCTTTCAACACCTATGAGCATAGAAAATTTGACTTAGTGTAAGGAGGCCATGGGCCTTATTTCCCATACTTAATTAATTTATGTTTTCATGTGAATGTATTTACAATATATGTTGTCAAGTCAAAGAATGTTAGGATTAATGTGACATCAAAATTGTAAATATTATGTACTTAATAACTCATAATATTGATTTTAAGTGCATTGATAAGGGATGAAGGTTTCACCAATAGTGGTATTTATTTTTTATTTCTATGCTAACTATTTTTCCTATAGCAATAATTAATCATTTTCTAGTAATGTTTTATTATTTTATGATGGGAAGGAAAATAGGTGAAAAATTCAAACATGGCACCCAAATTTGAGTGGATATTATTGAGATGTTATGACAAGTAAGAGGGATCTTTGCATGATATATTTTAGTTGATTATGAAATATTGTAAGAGAATCTCCTATTGTTGGGATATTATGACAATCTAGGCTCTCAAGATAAAGAGTTTATTACTAGATAATTATGAAAAACTATAAGAGGTTGTAAGAGAATATGTTTATCATGCAAAGGTCATATGGATTTTTACCATGGTATTTTGGAACCTTTTTTGACTCATAGTAATGCCTTATGGTGGTATTTTAGGCCTCCATGAGTCTAGATATTGAGAGCTTGAGATGGAGATATATAGACACAATTTTCATAGGTGCACAGTTGTTAGATCAAAGACATATAAGGAGTGAAGGAAAAAAATTCTTTATACTCTTATTTTTAATATAATATAATATTTGACTCTTTTTCTTGGTGTATTTTTTCTTAAAATGGTTTCTTCATGTTACATACTATGTTATGTGATTTTTCAGCTAATTTCTTATATTAAAAATTTAATTACATAATATCATTTTAGAATTATATAGTTAATATGTATTTGGATGAATGAATTTTCATGAACATGAAGACTTAACTTTATATTTAAAAATGTGTTTTTAAATTTCCATTTTTAGTGGTTTCATCTTTTATTCCTAACATAGGTTTCATAGTGATTTTTATAGGTATTGTTATGCTATCAAAATTGCTCGAAATATTTTTTTGTGATACTCATGTGAAGGCTTGGACTCGACAAGCGTATTGAGTTTCTTGTGAATGATTTTTTTCACTTGAAAGGTTTTTATCCATGTAAATCACTATATGATGGTATATTACATTTGTGTTTATTTCCTTGAAACTAAATTTTCATTTTAATTTTTTATGCATACCTCCACTCATAGATTTGTTTAGGAATCATATTCCATGCCTCAAATTCATCAGATTTGGTATCAAATATTGATCACACAAAGTCATGGGTGTTAGGGACAAGGCATGTGTTCTAATGTTGGTTTTAAGTGGGATATTTCATAGAAGGAGATCATGTTGTATGAAAATGGTAAGCACATAAAGGATAGATATGGAGAGCTTCAACAGTACTCATTAAGTTGTGAAATATTAAGATGGAGTATTTTTTGTAGATAAAGGGAGGATATGCTTGTAAACAAGATCTATGGGATATCATATAAAAATCCAAACCCACTATAATGTCACAAGTCAATTGAGATCTACTAGAATAAAAAGGAAAAAGGCCTTATAGGATCTATTTGGTAGGTTCCTATTTATTAGAAATACATGAACAAGCCAGCACACAAAATTTTTGGAAGAATTAGAGAGACTTATGCCAAGCCAAATCCTTACTTAACTTTATTTTCTTACGAAATATTTTGTATATCTTGTGAATGTATGGCAGTGGTTCTATTTGAATGCATTCAATGCGATTGTGATCCAACTAAAATCTTTTGGAATGAAAATGGAGGAACACTTCATGATACGTCAATGTCCTTTACTAGACTTGTAGGATTATTTGGTGATGACAATCAACATCACTAACTTGAAACTCAAAATGGATGAGGTAGTGGCTTCTTTAATCTTAGAGGAGGTGTAGTGGAAATATTTTGAATCTAATAAGGAGACAAATTAACTACTTATAGAATACTAAAGGATAAATATAAGAAGAAAGAAAATTCTAGATTCAAAATCTTATAGGAGATCCAAATATCTTAGAAATTCCAAGGCTAAGTGTTCAAACTATAGAAATAATTGGAGACTAAAAAGAGGCAAAAAAAAAAGGAAATAGATTATGAGTTCAAAAAAATTTCTCAAGATAATACATATTCATTTTGTTGTGGCCTTGGAAGCTCATGCATCAAAAGGTGTGTGGTTGAAAAACTATGAATTTTTCATCTATATGATCTCACATTCGGGGTTATTTTTAAAGTATGAAAAATATGGTGGTGAAAAGGTGTAGCTCAATGGTGATTCTCATTTGATCATAGTTGGTCATAGTAGAGTTTGTATTGTATTTCCTAATTGACAACTGAAGGGGATCAATAGCATTCTACACATCCCTAGTTTGACACAAAACCTATTATCAATTAGCATAGTCAATGATGTGGGTATGCAAGTTATTTTCACTAGTGGAGAGTGTAAGATGATGCAAAGATTTATGGTTCTCACTAAGGTTTTTTAGGTGGGAACTCTATTTTAGTTACATGGATGCACTCTCTAACACAATAGTTATTTTTTTATTTAATGAAGAGATCAAAAAAATCTACCTTCACCATAAAAAGTAGAAACAATTTAGGTTATTATTTACTTCTCATTACCATGGTTCTAGGTATCAAAGTGACATCTTGCTTCAAAGAGTCAGTTATCTATAGAAAAAATAATGATATGGAACTTGAGAATGGGCCAAATAGGTTAGAAGGGTCTAAATACCCTATAAAAAAGGCATCTCAAGGGGATGAATCATTGCATTCTTGAGTTTTATTTTTGTGGAAATTATGTATAAAGAAAATAGAGTCACATTTAGTTTTATTCTTATTCTCAAAAATCTTCTAGGGTATTACTTTAATTTATTTAGATGTATTTGGTCCTATTAATTTTTCTTTGATTTCTAAGTATATATACTTTGTATCTTTTATTAATGATTGTTCTAGAAGGATATGGATGTAAGTTTTCAAAAGTAAATTTGAAGTGTTTAGTCAATTGAAGGAGTTTAAGGCTCTTTTTGAAATTAAGCTGGTAAGAAGATTAAGGTTTTGAAGACTAATAGTGAAAATGGAATTTTTTCCACAAATTTTGATAGATTTTTTAAAGAGCACAAGATTGAGAGACATAAAACAATGTCATATACCCCTTAGCAAAATAGAGTTGTAGAAAAAATGAACATGATGTTAATGGATGTGAGGAAGCTAAGGTAGTGGAACAAATTCCTACACTAGTCTTAAGAGGAGGGTTGTGCAAAACTTTTCAAATTTTTGTAGTAGTTACAAAAAATAAATAGAAATAAACATAAATATCATTCATACCACAGCATAATTATTTATGTGGGGAAAACCCATTCGAGAGTAAAACCCCACACTCCAAAGGCCACCCAATAGATTATTCAAAAATAAACAAGATTACAATATCATTGTTGAGAAACCTTTCACAAGTGTATCACCAACTAGAGATTTGGAGGCAAATCAACTTCTATAAGAATCTCACACACAACCTCCATCTCAAGCACCCAATATATATGAGATACAATACATGAAACCATCAAACAATATTTATTAAACCATGAGCTAAAACCACCCAAAAAGTGGTGCCCAAATTATCTCTAATCAAATGTTCCCTATGATGTGTTAAATACACACCATGTGCAACTCCCTCTTATATCTCTTTTCAGTTTCCAACACATTATCATATTTCCCAATTCAAGAAACCCAACATCCAAATGCAATAAATTTTTATTTGAGTCTAATTGACAAACTATTTGAACTATTAGAAATATCATGATTTTTTATATCAAAGTATAACCCACTTCACCAATTATGACCACTTTTGGACCCAAAAAATGCCTATAAGTGCATCAAACTAGACTTTGAAAATTTTAAAATGGAAAGTTTAATATCTTGAAATCCAGACATGATCTAGGATAAAAAATTTACCAACATGTTTATTTGGAAATTTTGTAGCTTCGGAGAAAATTTGAGATTCATTCATGTTCAAATTTAAAATTACTATAAATAGTAACCTTTTGTAGATGCAACATTGAGAAACCTTTTTCTTAACAATGGAAAGGGTTAGGAGTATGCTTAGTAGAGTTGGCTTGGAGTGGAAATTTTGGGTAGAATTGGTTGTTGTAGCCTATAACCTAATTTACAAGTCTCTTATATCAAATCTTGTTAACAATATCCATATAGAATCATGGGAAAAAATTCCTCCTTACACCATCTTTGTGCTTTTGGTCATGAGGCATATGAACATGTCACTAGGAGAAGTGGCCAAAATTAGAAAATATGATAGTGAAATACATCTTTATTGGCTATGGTTTCAATGTGAAATGATACACGATTTGGGACCCTATGTATAAGAGAGTTTTCTACAATAGAAGTGTTATTCTAGAGAGATTAAGTCTTCTTTAAAAATATTGTATCCAAAAGAGGATGAGAAGAAGGAAGTGGTTCAAATAATTTCAAAGATCAAGAAGGTTGAAATTTAATCTCATGAAGTACCTAAAGAGGAGAAGAGCTTAGATAGTTCTGATAGTTTATAAGGGCGGGGAAAACCTCCAACTAAAATATTAAGGTCTACCTAATAGATAAAATAACCAAATAGGTATAATCCACCTAATTGGAGATGCATTTTTATTTTGATTAGTAAAATTGATGAACCTAGAAGTATGTAGGAGGTAATGAATGTGGTTGATTTTGAGTCTTGGGGAGTGGATATGTATAAGGAGATATATATGTTGAAGAATGACACATGGGAGTTGGTACCATTATAAGAATAAATAAATAAAAATTGATTTGAATTGGTAATCAAGAAGAATATCAGTTCAAATGGTAGCACTAAAATTTTAAAGCAAGATTACTTGTAATAAGATATTCTTAAGTTGAGGAGATAGAATTTGGTGAGATTTTTCTATAGTTGCTAAGATAACGTCTATTAAGTTCTTGATATATGTATTACAAGCCTTTGATTTATAGATATAATAGATAAATGTATTAAGACACCATTATTATGTGATGACTTGGGGGGAGAGATCTTCATGACATAGCTAGAGTACTATATTATTAAAGGCAAAGAGTCATCAGTTTGTAGGTTAAGAAAATATATATTGTCTCAAATAGTCTCCTAAAATATGACACAATAAATTTGATTCATTTATATTAGGATTGGAATTTATGAGATATGAATTAGATCATTGTATTTGTTATAAAATGGGTAATTATTGATTCCTTGTTATCATATTCTATGTAGAAGATATTATCTTTCGATAACAATAATGATGAAATTTGTGATTTGAAGTCTCAAATTTCAACTTATTTGTATATGAGGGACTTATAGGTTTCCTAATATATCTTTGGTATGGATATTATAAGAGTGAGCAAAGAAAAATATCTAGTTGGTCGAAAGTATGTGAACTCTATACCATAGTGTTTCAACATGGTAGGTAGTAAGCCATTAAGTGTTCTTATTTCTACTAGAACTAAGATTTTGTCTAACCAATTTACTATGAAACACAAAGATATAGGATATGATATGTGTTCATTATGCTAGTTTATGCTATAGTATATACTAGGCTATAAATTGCCCAAGTAGTGGGAGTCTCAAGATCAACTTTATAGTTAATCCTAGACAAGTTCATTGGGATGCAATTAACATGGTCTTTAGATATTTGTGGAGTATCCCTAAGTACTTTATTTTTTGTCATAGTGATTCAATATGTCACCAACACAATGAATTTTTATGGGTTTATGAATTTATATTGGGCAAGAGATGTCAACAATAGAAGATCTACTAATGGATATATGTTTAATTTATTTGGTGGTACTCTTAGTTGGATGGGTAAGCAATAGGTTATGGTCACTTTATCCACTCCAAAGTTTGAGTACATTGTAGATGCTTATTTTTTTAAGGAGGAAATTTAGATTAAGATATTTTGTTCAAATGTGGGGTTGAGTTAGGGATCTATTAGATTTCTTTGTGATATTCAAAGCCCCATATGTTTGGAAAAGAAACTAATTATTCTTGTGAGGATGAAGCCAATAGATTTTAAGTACCATTTTTTACGACATGGTAGTGAATGGGATGGTGGTGCTAGAGAAATTTGACACTAAAAAATTTCACAAATACATTGATGAAGCTAGTCAATACAAGTAATGGTAAGGTGGTGTAGTGACTTTATGGGCCTCTTAGCCCCTAGCAGATAGTTGCTAGTGTTGGTATTCCTTTTACTCTTGCAATATGTTATGAAAAGTGAGATAATTTTAGGAAAGATTTCTCACTGTTACATATTAATTTCAATAATAATAAACAGGCTAAAAAATGGGCTCAATAAACTTCCTAGATCAAAATTTATGGCCTCTAAAAGTTGGGCCTCTCACATTGAAAATTTAAGAGTATCTATGATGCACACAAGGGCTATAAGAGGGAGTTACACTTTTTGACCAACTTATGATACATGTTATAACATGTCATAAGTCATATTTAATTGGAGATAATCAAACAAAAATGGAGCACACTATTTGGTGTGAATTATAATAAACACGTGACAAGTGGAAGGAATAAGCAATTTTAGTCTAGGTACTTGTCTTGGGATTTAAGTGTTGGATTTTGACTAGGGATTTATGTGTCACCCTTCGGAAAGTTTTAGATCATGGATTCCTAATTAAAATTTAATGGTTCCATGTATTTCTTCTCCTATTTATTGGGTGCTTGATATAGAGGTTTTATAATGATTTTTATGTGTATTGTTATGCTACTAAAATTACTCTAGATCTCTTGTTGGTGATACTTCTACAAAGGCTTAGAATCCATAGGTGTATTATAACTATTGATTATTAAATAATACATTGACTTTATTCTAGGTGTGTATTATTTATATTGAGACGGTTATCCCATGAAAATTGCTATGTTATATGATATATTTATGTGTGCTTATTTTCTTGTAACTGTATGATCAATTTTATTTTTTGCACATACCTCATCTCAAAAAAAATTGTAGGAAGTTTATTCTACACCTTATTTATTTTAGATGATTTAAACAATAAAAAAATTATCCTAAGAGAACATTAAAAATGAGAGATCTTAGGATTCTACATTATTGTCTTGGAGTAGAAGTGTAGTAATACGACCTAACAAATTTGGTATGTGATCAATTGTTTAATAGTGGGGAAATGGATGGTCCTAGAGTTCATTCCTTTCCTCACATCCTAAATTTAATTGATAATGATAAAATGTCCCCAAATTAGTAAAAACGAATGTGATATGACTCTTCTATTTTAAGGGTGTCAAATTTTTCCTCTTAACTTTGTGTGTTGTTTGTGCAAGGTACTTGGTACTTGCTTGTGGGTGAATATAATTCCCCTTCTCTCACCTATCTTTCTTTCATGCCACATCCTCCATTCAATCTAGCAACATGTGTGATTTGGGAGTTTCTAGTATATTTCCCCTTATTGTGATAATCATTCACTTGTTGAGGATGTTTTTCCTTTAATTGAGTCTAGATGGTTTTTAATGCCACTCGTGCTTTTTTCCTTTATTAATCCACTCCTCTCCAATTTAGGCACATCCTTTTCTGCGGTGTTGTGTGTGTTGAGTTGTGTCTATGCAAGCTTTTTTTAGTAATGGATTCGGTTGAACGTAGTATATGTATGGTCTTCCCCACACAGAAGTGGGAGAAGCCTTCCTTCTCTTAGGGTTTTACAGGCAATATATTTAAATTGGAAGATAATATCGTTGAAGAGGTGATTATTGATGTCTACGATAGGAAGGTTTTGCAGTTTTCACGTTCATAGGTTTTCTCCCATTTCCTTTTTAATGCAATGGATTTAATTCAAGATTTGGAATTGGTGAAGGTATTGGCTTTTAAATCTGTCCAAGAAGTGTTATTCTTTGAAGAAGTGTTCAGTTAGGAACTATGACATGTTCACGACGTCAACTCCAATTGGGGACTTATTTTCTCATAGAGATATTTGGTGTCTCTTTGGTTCCCACTGTGTCCATGTCTGCTTTTCCATGATTAAGAATTGGGTCTCAACTTATCTGAGTCCATTAGGGGTGTCATTCACTTTCAACCCCATAATCAGATTGGTTTTCATGCTGGTGTTGTCCCTGCTGCTTGAAGGCTCCTATTTGAAGATCTTAATGAGGCGAACTCGGCCTCTTAACTTTTCCTGGTTCTGATCTATTTTTTTGTTTTTTGGTCTTTGGGACTGATTTCGTGTATCTATCTGTTGCCCCCTCTTTTTTTGGTTATCCAAGAGCTTTTCTAATCTTTTTATAAACCTGAGGGCTTTGAGCCAAGGCGACTTGGCCAGAGGTTGGCCATTGCTCAAAATATTTTAATATAAATTTTTTAAGTTCTATGCACTTTTTTTCAAAAAAATGAAGTATACCAAGACATTGCTCAAAAAATTTAAAATGGTAGATTCCAAGATGGAAGTGGTTTTGCAACTATTAAGAAATAATCCATCATTTTTAAATCTTTTTACTAATTTATATCTATAATAACTTCAAGAAATTATTCAAACAAATTACTTTCAAATTTATAAATTTAAACCAATAATTACAAATCCCAACTTTCTCCACAAATGTTTCAATAATACAGATAACTCAAATACGAATGACAATGACCCTCTAGGCTCTGTTGACACTGCTTTGGCCGCTTAATGGCCTTTTTATTGTTGTTATGTTTTTAATCCTGGACTATCGGGCTCGGCCCATGCCCATGTGACTTATAGTTTTTGGCTTTCTCTAGGTGCTGCCCATGTGACTTTCAAGGTGTGTTTTTTTACCACCCACCCTTTTTTTGTGGATATGTAACTTTATATTTACTTTAATATAGATAGTTGCCTATTCATCAAAAAAAAAAGATAACCCAAATAAACAATTTAAATTTATTCTATAACTTCTTCCTCTTTCCAACGAGGGCTAGAAAACAATAAATGCTCAGAAATAGTGATTATAAACAATGATATACACATTAGTAATAATAAACTAAAAATAATATATTAATCCACTATACAACTATTTATTACATGGAATTTAATAGATGGAACCTAAAAATGCCATGAAGCACATTCAAAACCTATGGATGATATTTTTATATGGATTCAAAAAGATTTTTATCATCTGATCTTTTGAAACCAAAAGGTTTTCATCTTCTGATCTCCTACAAATCCAAGGGTTTTCATCCTTAGATCTAGTTGTTTGAACCCATGGCTCAAATTGTAAAGCCCTAAGCCAAGACACTCAAAACGAAACCTGATGGAATAACTTTGTATTTAAACAACTTCAACAATTTCATTAATACGATAGCAAAAAGTTGCATTATAGATTTTATAAGAGTTCAGATAAATAATGAGGATAAGATCGAATACCAGGACTTGATAGGACTTGATTGAACTGATTATGGAGCCAACTTTAGAAAGTGGAGAAGATGACTTTAATAATTATGAAAAAGTGTCATTTTGAACTCCTAGGAGGATATTAATGAATTAACTTTATTCAATAAATTGATAATAAGAATAAGAATTTATTATTTAGATGAATGAATTAACTAGTGGGGATAATTAAAATATGAAAAATAATAATAAACTGATAAATAAATGATGTGATAAATGGTAAATAGTGATAATGATAATAAGTTATATAAATTATTAATTAATAGTGAATAAATGATATGGTAATAAATAATGGTATGATAATAATGAAATGATGATAATTAATGGTAAAAAATTAGGAGAATATTTTAATGTCTAAATTTTTTCCCTCTTTCAGACAATGTTCAAAGTGATGTTGTTTCAAAAAAAATAGCTAAGAAAAATTATAAGAGAAAAAGAAAGTGATGATATGTCTGAGTTAGGTCAGACAAATAATGATATATTAGAAAAGTGGGATGATTGATTATGCCCCCTTAAGGGTTTATCCACACAAAAACTACAAGAGTGATCTCTTGAAATAAGAGATGTAAATAAAATTTTATATGGAAGATGACAGATGATGGAAGAAAAAAGAGGAAAAATTAATAGATGGATACAAGAAACATGATTTAATGGATGACATGATAAAGAATTTATTAAATGATGTGTTATGTTAGAATTGAGTTTAGAAACTTTTATTTAATATAGCAATGGATGTTATTCACAAGGGTATATAAGACCAAGGTGATAACAAATATGATGCATGGACTAACATAAACTCCAATGGTCACCTGAAAGCATATGTTTTTGGACACCATGATATGGAAGACCATGATGTTATAGAAATATTCCGTAAAGACCATGAAAAATAAAAATAAATGAAAAATACACAAGAAAGAAAGCATGCATGCACAACAAAACAAAGACAAACATTATCTTGCCCTTATTCAAGATAAAAATGATTGAAATTAATTAATTGATGATGATGATTACATTGTTGATGTAGGAAGGATATGTCTTGAAAATAGCATGAGGATTTGGAAAGTTATATCCAAATGATGATAATATGACTAAAATAGATCAAGGTTTATAGTAAGGCTTGGAATAAAACCAAGGGATGTTTTGGATGGTGTGCTAGATTGCATAGCAAGATTACATGAATTAAGATTATTGCATTTGCATGGATTGCTTTTGGGATTGTCTAGAGTGTGGAGGGATGTTTGGATAGGTGGATTGGAATCTTGAACTAGTGACTAGGGAGAACCACATCTTGCAAGAAGGATAAAAAGATAAGGGATTAATTATATATAGTATGAGAGGATGATTAGGTGGATAGGATACATGAAGATTATGAGAGAGGATAGGATATATGAGGATTATTGGATGGATGAATTACAACATGTGATCTCCAAGGACTATGATGTATAGGAACAATATTTTTTCTCCAAGATACAAGGTTGAATAGTGCTATGTGTACAATTTCATAGCATTATATTTTGTATGGATAAAGGATGGACATGCCAATAGTTTTTCAAATCATGTTTTAATATTGTGTCCTCAACCCTTATCTAGACGACAGTGGGTAAGGAAAATGGATAAAAATGATGTGGATTATATGTATTGTAATTTCATACCAACAAGGTATGATTGATGAGACAAATTTCCCCTAAGTGTAATGGTACATCTAGATGATTAATTTTACACATGACACTTATTTGTTAGGTTTTCATCATGGTACTCATCCAAAGAGCCATAAGAATGGTTTTCACTATTAGATGAATTATTTATCTCTACTTTTTTCTCTTTTTTGATTGTCAAAGATGATTCCTATGAATTGGTTTTCATCATGGTGATTCCCCCCAACTCCATTTAATTTTTTTTCACTAGAGGGTTATTTTTCTATACTATTATTTGGTATTTTTTATTTTTGAATGGAATTGATGTTCAGATTGTCATTAAATATTTTGTTCCACTTGATGGTGTTGATGTAGATATTGATGTCATGATACGTTGATAGTGACATGTATGGATGAGCTCCTTTGCTAGGATCATGGTGCTTATATACAACCTATGGATGTTATTGTGATCCTTGTTAATAGTAGGTTTGACCTTATCTAAATATGTACATCAAGATAGAGTTCCATGAGAGTCCTTATGATAAAGTGAGAATTGTTAGCAAGATGTGATGGATTTATGAGTTAGTATTTTTGGATTTTAGATGAGATGTTGGATTGTGATGGGGGATGATAGATGTGGATGGATTATTTAGAATTTTGGAAGTAGGATTTTTTATTTTGCAAAGTTGGGATGGTAGATGCTAGAGCTTAGATTTTGGATTGGGATTATGTTTTTGATCAATGATTTTATATGACTTGTGTGGTGGGATTGATGACTATTTTGAAGGAGGTGAACATCCACCATATGTACTGTGTCAATTTTGATTAATTATTTTCTTTTGAATTTTTTCTTTGGTTGCAGTTACCACTTCAATTTTCTTTGGAATCTAGATCACTTTGTTTCTTTCCTTTTGCTTTTGGATTCATTAACCTTTCATGGTATATTTTGGTTTTTCCTTTGTAATAATTTTATTTGTGTTAATAATTTTATTTGTGTTGGTCCTAATTGGTGGGTTTAAGGATCTAGGAATGTTGATTTATACTATGGATGGAATGAGCATTGGAAACAAACTTTTGGTAAGGACTATCCATGGCCCCATTTTTATGCTTGTATTGGATGAATTTGTCCCCAATATTGGTGAGGTATCACTAACATCATTTGGTTTATTGATCAAACAATAGATAAAACCTTGATATCTAGGATTTCCATAAAAGTTAACTAGTTCTAAAATTCCTTTTTCATGTAAGCCTAATTCTTTTCCTTGATGTAATATGTTTTGACAAAAAAAATGATGAGATATTTTATATTTTGGAAGCGAGATGCTAACCCATCTTTATGCGGTTAAAAAACATCAATGTATGCTATTTTATGTTCTATAAGAAAGCTTTATTTGATAAAATTCAATGATACTACTTGATAAAATATTGGGGTATCCTCCTTATTCATTTTTGTTATTTCTTCATCATTTGGAAATGTGTATATGAGCCATGGTATCTAGTTTATCAACCAATATAATGTGTTCCATTTCATTTACTTTATTATCTATGTGTTTGAGGGATACAAGTCTCTCATCTTAGGAAAAGGAGCTTATTAGAGTATGGATAGGATCATATTCAATTTTTTAATCATTGATGGGATAGAGGTGGATGAGGTGATTTCCTTGGATTTCTTTATCATAGAGTGGATATTGATCAAATATTGGATCAACTTGGATGTTATGATCAAAGATGCAATTTTATCAAATATTAGCTTATCATGGATAATAATAAATTATCTATGAGAAAAATTGCTAATTTTATTGTTTTGATTAATGAACTATACTTAATACATAAAAATATATCTATGAGCATTTTTTGGGTGGAATCAATATTTTGGCATGATAATAATTTTAGCAAGGGTCAATAATATTTACTTGTTCCTGCTCCGCTGACCTGGGGTATAGGAATGGGTTTTACCCCTAACCTCTTTGAGGTTAGATTATTTTTTCACCACCACTTGTAGCGAAGTTGGTCGGTGCTTGGGTTTTGCATCCCTCGAGGTCACAGGTTTGACTCTGATTCGTAGTGGGAAAGGCAAGGGTCAACAATATTTACTTGTTCATGCTCTGTTGACTCGGGGTATAGGAATGGGCTTTACCCCTAACCTCTTTGAGATTAGATTATTTTTGCCATCACTTGTAGTGAATCTGGTTGGGGCTTGGGGTTTGCATCCCTCAAGGTCATAGGTTCAACTCCTCTTTGTAGTGGGAAAGGCAAGGGTCAATAATATTTACTTGTTCCTGCTCCATTGACCCGGGGTATAGGAATGGGCTTTACCCCTAACCTCTTTGAGTTTAGATTATTTAGAATCCACCACTTGTAGCAGAGTTGGTTGGGGCTTGGGGTTTACATCCCTCGAGGTCACAGGTTCGACTTCACTTCATAGTTGGAAAGGAAAGGGTCAGTAATAATTACTTGCTCCTGCTCTGCTAACCCAAGGTATAGGAATGGGCTTTACCCCTAACCACTTTGAGGTTAGATTATTTTTCCACCACTTGTAGAGGATATGGCTGGGGCTTGGGGTTTTCATCCCTCAAGGTCATAGATTCAACTCCGCTTCATAGTGGGAAAGGAAAGGGTCAGTAATATTTACTTGTTCTTGCTTCGCTGACCCAAGGTATAGGAATGGGCATTACCCCTAACCTCTTTTAGGTTAGATTATTTAGCCACCACTTGTAACAAAGTTGGTTGGAGCTTGGGGTTTGCATCCCTTGAGGTCACAAGTTTGACTTCGCTTTGTAGTGGGAAAAGGCAAGGGTCAATAATATTTACTTGTTCCTACTCCGTTGACTCGGGGTATAGAAATGGGATTTACCCCTAACCTCTTTGAGGTTAGATTATTTTATCCATCACTTGTAGCGAATTTGGTTGGGGCTTGGGGTTTGCATCCCTCAAGGTCACATGTTTGACTTCGCTTTGTAGTGGGAAAGGCAAGGGTCTGTAATATTTACTTGTTCTTGATAGGTTGACTTGGGGTATAGGAATGGGCTTTACCCCTAACCTCTTTGAGGTTAGATTATTAAGCCACCACTTGTAGCGGAGTTATCTAGGGCTTGGGATTTGCATCCCTCGAGGTCACACGTTCAACTCTGCTTTGTAGTGGGAAAGGCAAGGGTCAGTAATATTTACTTGTTCCTACTTTACTAACCCGAGGTATAGGAATTGGCTTTACCCTTAACCTCTTTGAGGCTAGTATATTTAAGCCACCACTTGTACTAAAGTTGGATGGGTCTTGGGTTTTGCATCCCTCGAGGTCACAGGTTCGACTTTGCTTCATAGTGGGAAAGGAAAGGGTCAGTAATATTTACTTGTTCTTGCTCTGCTAACCCAGGGTATAGGAATGGGCTTTACCCCTAACCTCTTTGAGGTTAGATTATTAATCCACCACTTGTAGTAGAGTTGGTTGGGGTTTGGGGTTTGCATCCCTCGAGATCACAGGTTCGACTCTACTTTGTAGTGGGAAAGGCAAAGGGTCAATAATATTTACTTGTTCCTGCTCCACTGACCCAGGGTATAGGAATGGGATTTACCCCTAGCCTCTTTGAGGCTAGATTATTTTGATGTATGGGAAAAATAGGGAGGAAAAAATTGGTTTCCAATTTCAAGGGTCCACCCTTTAGCTCCAATGGAAATTTTTCAAAAAATTCAGCTTGGTATGTCAAACAATGGAATTTCAATGGGGGCTTGGATTTGGGAAGGCATCCTTTCTCATGTTCTGTTGTTTCTGGTTCATATCAGGCTTTAGGAGATCCACATTTTGATATATGTTTCTCGAATTCGACATCCTCTGAGAAGTCTTCAGATTCTTCTCACTATAGGTGATGCTATAAAGTGGTTTATGGTGTCCACCCTTCGTCCACTTTTGCCAATTCCATTTTTCTTAACTCTGGAACTCCCTTCAATCCAAATCCTTTTGGTTTATTTCCAAATTCTTTTCCTAACTCTATACCTATTCCACTCCTGCGACCCTTCAAATTGAAGCCTTTGGTTTCTAATCCAGTGCCTTTTCTGAATTTTGTCCCTTTTAAGAATCACAGATGGTTTTCTCAATTGTTGAACTTTTCAATCAATAATATTCCAGAGACTAGATCAGTTCAAGCTCAGAACCAAAATAATCACTAGATGGAGCATTTGAATATAAATAGGGTTTATGTGGACGTGAAGGGTATTATTTTTAGTAAAGCTCATAAAGGCCACCATGAGAAGATATGGGTTCCCAAGATGCACTGAGATCTATCCATAGGTGAGGGGGTTCATTATGTTACTCTTAGTGATGATTTAGTTCAACCACAAATCCTTGATCTTCAAAAGTCTACTCTTGTTTGTAAGATCTAGAAATTCTCTCGTAATGCTAATTTCTTTCAAAATTGGGTTTTCCAAACTTGGGTGGGAGCTAATCAAGTATTCTATCTTGATAAAGGGGAAGGTTTCTTTGTTGTTATCTTTGATTCCAAAGATGATAAAAAAAAAATCGAAAGAAATCTTGGATATGTGAAGGATATGGATTGTTTACTTCTCTTTGGACTCTGAACTTTGCTTCTTCACAAAATATGATTAAACTTATTCTTTTTTGGATTCAATTGCAAGGTTTACCTCTGAAATATAGAGAAACTCATATTATTGAGTTATTGGTTAATCAATTAGGGATCTTCCTTCATCATGATTTGTAGTTTTTCTCAAATCCCTCCTTACCAGTTAGGATTTGTTTACTCCTTGATTTTTCCAAGCCTCTTCCTTCAATATTGAACATCAAGACTAGGTTTGGGCTTTAGAATCAGCCTATTGTCATTGAGGAACCATTGGTATTTTGTTCTAGATATCATTTCCCTATTCATCCTTCATCTTCTTGTGAGATTGATATGGATGAAAGTGAGACTTCATCCTCAGACAATAAAGTTTTTGATCCTTCATTTAATCATTTCAAGGATTCTGATCAAATTGTTGGTCATTCTACTTTTGGTAAAGATTTGATTATCTTTGAGGGGAGGGTTGGTATTGTCAAGGAGGTGAATCCCAAGGTTTCTCCTTTTAGTCATACTCTTAACTAGTCTCCTTCAAAGGATCATGGGGTCTCATTTTTTTCTTTGTTCCTCAAAACTCACAAGCATTTGAATTTTTCATTGGCTCCTGGTTGGGAAAAGAGGTTTCTTTAATCGATTTCCTTCTTTCATAATTATCTCGGTTTATCTATGCTAGAATTCAAGTTTGACTCCACTATCCAACTAAGTCATTTCTCTTATGTGTTAACAAGGGGGTCCTCAAATCCATTTGTAGAGAATAAAAGAACTAATCATAATGATTTCATGGGCTTCCAATCTATTCTAGAAGAAGGAAACTTGGAATGTTTAGCAAATCAGATATATACAATGGTTGGTTCAAATCTAATTGATGAAATTGTAGAGGCAATTCAGAGGGAGTTTGAGGGGTTAGAAATTTCAAAATCCTTATCTTCAAAATCTGATCTAAAGGATTCAATTGTTGCTGAAAATTCAATAGTTACACAACTTTTCGATGTCATCCTTGCAAGTACTAATGGGGATCTAGGTTTCAAGGAATTTGACTTATCTTCTTCTTTATCCATTGCTCAATCACCATGTTTGACACCTCAGTCTCAAAAATCACCTAGCAAGAGAGGTGATAAGTCAAATTTTGTCAAGCTTCAGGAGGAAATATTAGTAGGTAAACAAGCCACTCTTGATGGTAATATTAAAAAAAGTTTGGGGAGAGCATGTTGCTCTCTGGCTTTAGTATGAAAATACTATCCTAGAATGTTAGGGGCTTAAATGCCCCTAATAAAATATCCCAGATAAAAATACAAATTGATTCAAGTGGGGCTGATATTGTTCTTTTACAAATGACCAAATTCTCTCAGGAAAACATCTCTTCAATTATTTCAAAATGGTTAAAGTGGCAGTCTTGTCAATCACAGGTGCAAGGAGCATCTAGTGGTTTAATATTTTTTATGGAATTCAAAAATTATTATTCAGGAACCCATCTCAAGAGAAACCAACTAGCAGTTGCTAAAGGAAACTCATTTTAATTTGCAGTACTTGTTGTTTAATGTTTATGCCCCCAGTTCTACTTTTGGCAAGAAATTGGTGTGGGATGCACTATCACAAACTCTTGGCAAGTTTGGTGATGAAAAATTCATTCTCATTGGTGAATTCAATGCTCTTTTGTCTCTACATGAAAAACGAGGAGGTATTATTCCTCCTCCTAAAATAATAGAGGACTTTTGTATTTTTGTTCAGGATAATGCTCTTATTGACATTCTCCCTTGAAATGGAAAATTTACTTGGAAAAATAAAAGAAAATATTTTTGTCAGATTTCTAAGCACCTTGATAGGTTTCTTATCACACCTAATTGGTTGTCTAAGAATTATGGATGTAGTCAGTCATTTTACTTTAGATTCCTTCTGATCATTTCCTAGTTTCTATGCAAATTCATACTAAGCAAGTTGCTACCTCTTGTAAATCTTCATTTAAGTTTGAAAGGATGTGGTTCTCCATCCAAATTTTTTAAGTCTCTTAAGACATTGGTGGCTATTGTCCCCTATGGTAGAAGGTACTTTTATGTTCAAATTTTGCATGAAACTTAAATTCCTTAAAGACATAATTAAGCATCAAAATGCTTCTATTTTTAAGAATATTTTTCAATCCAGGATTGAATTTTTCAAGAAAATGGAAGAAGTTAATGCTTAAGTTATAGCCAATAGGTTAAGTCTGACTCTTTTTTTATCAGAAATCACATCTGCAAGCGGAATGGGAAGGATTGGCAACTCGTGAAGAAATTTATTGAAGGAAAAAATCTCAGGAGATTTGGTTAAAATAAGGTGATACGAGCACAAAATTCTTTCACATGTCAACACAAGTAAAAAAGGCTAAAATTTCCATTTTCTCAATCCAAGATAGTGTTACAGGAAATGTGCTAAGAAAAGAGGAGGATATACAATCTAAAGGTGTCAAATTCTTTTCAAATTTACTAGTTGCACCCAATCTCCTACCATTACAAGTTGGTAGGGAGAGAGAGGATATGTTGAAATCTATTCCAACAATTGTTTCACAAAGAGACAATGACATGTTACTTAAGCCATTCACAATCAAAGAACTCAATGTGGTTGTGTTCTCTATGCCTCCAGACAAAGCTCTAGGCCCCAATGGCTTTTCAACATGCTTCTATCAAAATTGTTGGGATTTTATTGCTCATGATCTTCTACAAGCTTTGGAAGAGTCTCAGACTTCAGGTACGATGCTAAAGCATTTTAATGTCACAAATATTTCTCTCATCCCAAAATCATCCTCTCCAGAAACTTTCTCAGAATTTAGGCAAATTTCATTATGCACTGTGATTTACAAAATCTTCACAAAAACAATTTATTTACGTCTAGTGCCTCTTATTCCTAACTTAATTTCTGAAGAGCAAGGAGGTTTTTTCCCTGTGAGGGAAACTGTGGAAGGTTATTTAGTTGCTCATAAGGTTTTACACTCTATTACAAAAAATTTCATACCCTCACTAATAATCAAATTAGATATGATGAAATCTTATGATAGGGTAGATTGGTCCTTCCTTTTTCAAGTTCTATTGAAGTTTGGCTTTCATCCAAAATTGTGTAAATGGATAATGTCATGTTTAAAGGGAGAAAAAAATTCAGTCCTTATCAATGGTTTGTTGGTAGGCTATTTTAGTTCAACTCATGGTGTAAGATAGGGACATCCATTATCTCCTTTTATTTTTATTATTTTGACTGAAGTATTGAGTAGGTTTGTACACAAGGTTCACACACAAGGGAATTGGAAGGGGATCTTCATTCCTTCTATAGATATCACAAGTAATCACTCTTTATTTGTAGATGATACATTATTGTTTGGAAGGGCAATAGTTTTAGAAGCTAAACAAACTAAGTATGTTCTTGATGAATATACTTTTGCTTCTGGTCAAAATATCAATCCAACGAAATCAAAGATTTATGTTTTCAATACCTTGCCAGCTTTAAAGGTTTAAATTGTCAATATTCTAGGTTTCCAAGAAGAAAATTTTCCAGGTAAGTACTTAGGCATACCTTTCTTTGCTGGTGCAAATAGGGTCTCTTATTGGGAAGAGATTATAAAGAGCTTACAGTCAAGAATTTTAGGATGGAGGGGAAGATAGTTGTCAATCTCAAGAAGGATTTTAATGATTAAGTCAATGCTCTCTACAATTCCATACTACTATTTGGTCATTTTGAAAGCTCCTAGATCTGTTATTGTGCAAATTGAAGAATTGATTAGGAACTTTCTTTGGAAGGGAAACATGGATGAAAAAAAAAAAATTCCTTAGTTTCTCTTGATAACTTATGCAAAGAAAAATTCAGAGGGGTTGGCAGTCACAACTTAACTGCTAGAAATATTTCACTTGGTGCTAAGCTTGTCTGGCATCTCTATTCCAAGCCCCGCATTAAATGGAGTAAAATTATGCAACAAAAATGTTTAGATTTGTCTGCTTCTAACCATATTTTCTCAATTCTCAAACCTCCTAAAGGCTTTGTAATGTTGAATTTTTTGTTAACCTACAATTTTTTTATAATTTCATACATTATTTGGGATATTAACAAGGGAGATAAAGCAAATTTTTAGTTAGATTCTTGGAAAGGGTATCCACCTCTGAATACAGTTCAGGAATTTAATGGAATACATCAGCTCATAACTCCAATTTGGGGTTCAAAGGGAAGTGACTACTTCCAAGAAATAGATAGTCTAACAGGAAAAGTAATTTGGAAAATATTTTCAGACCCCTTGCTGCCTGAGGCACATCAAACAAATATGAACAAACTATTGGTTGGTAGAGTCATCTTTGTTCAAAATGGATCTAATAAACTTATATGGGCTCCTTCAAAATTAGGGAATTACATAGTAAGAATGGGTTGCAAAGCATTAATGAATGGAGAGGTGCATTCAACACCACAAAGAGCTTTGACTTTTTGTTGGAACTCTGCAGTATTACCAAAAGTTGGATGTTTTACTTGGTTAGCCCTAACAAACAAGATCTTAACAAGCTCAAGATTACATAGGCTAGGAATTTCAGACCCTTTTAATTGTGTATAATGTGGATCAACATTGGAGGATATTAATCATCTATTTCTTCATTGTTCTTTTGCAAATGCTTGTTGGAAATTCATTCAAACAAATCTAAGCTAGTATGCTCCTCTTCCAATTACACTCTGAGATCTCATATCAAGTTGGCCACTTATGTATCAGTCTTCCATGTTTGCATGTCTATGAAAAATTATACCTTCAACTGTTTTATGGTGCATTTGATTCGAATAAAATAAAAGGATATTTTGCAAGCAAACTTCTAGTATGGATCAAGTACTACACAAATTAGAAAATTTGATATGTGAAATATTCAGTTATTTTGTGTATAATTCCAAGAATGTTGGTTCAATATTTATAGACTAGGATTCTAAGCAATTGAGGATCTAGAAAAATTTGGTCATTCCTTTTAGATTCAATATTTCTATTCATGTTGACAATAAAGTAGACAGAAAAAAAAGTTAGATGGAAACCACCTTCAGCTGGGTTTGTTGGGTTTGTTACTTGCTCCTACTCCACTAACCCAGGGTATAGGAATGGGCTTTACCCCTAACCACTTTGAGGTTATATTATTTTTCCACCACTTGTAGCGGAGTTGGCTGTGGCTTGGGGTTTTCATCCCTCGAGGTCATAGATTCAATTTTGCTTCATAGTGGGAAAGGCAAGGGTCAGTAATATTTACTTGTTCCTGCTTCATTGACCCTGGGTATAGGAATGGGATTTACCCCTAACCTCTTTGAGGTTATATTATTTAGCCACCACTTGTAGCATAGTTGGATGGGGCTTAGGTTTTGCATCCCTCGAGGTCACAAGTTTGACTCCGCTTCGTAGTGGGAAAGGCAAGGGTCAGTAATATTTACTTGTTCCTACTCTGCTAACTTGGGGTATAGGAATGGGATTTACCCCTAACCTCTTTGAGGTTAGATTATTTTAGCCACCACTTGTAGCGGAGTTCGCTGGGACTTGGGGTTTGCATCCCTTAAGGTCACAGGTTCAAATCCGCTTCATAGTGGGAAAGGAAAGGGTCAATAATATTTACTTGTTCCTACTTCATTGACCTGGGGTATAGGAATGGGATTTACCCCTAACCTCTTTGAGGTTAGATTATTAAGCCACCACTTGTAGTGGAGTTGGATGGTGCTTGGGGTTTGCATCCCTCGAGGTCACAGGTTTGACTCTGCTTCATAGTAGGAAAGGCAAGGGTCAGTAATATTTACTTGTTCCTACTCTGCTGACCCATGGTATAGGAATGGGCTTTACCCCTAACCTCTTTGAGGTTAGATTATTTAAGCCACCACTTGTAGTGGAGTTGGATGGGGCTTGGGTTTTGCATCCCTCAAGGTCACAGGTTCGAATCTGCTTCGTAGTGGGAAAGGAAAGGGTCAATAATATTTACGTGTTCCTGCTCCACTAACCCAGGGTATAGGAATGGGCTTTACCCCTAACCTCTTTGAGGTTAGATTATTAAGCCACCACTTCTAGTGGAGTTGCATGGGCTTGGGTTTTTCATCCCTCGAGGTCACATGTTTGACTTCGCTTTGTAGTGAGAAAGGTAAGGGTCAGTACTGTTTACTTGTTCCTGCTCCATTGACCCAGGGTATAGGAATGAGCTTTACCCATTAACCTCTTTGAGGTTAGATTATTTTGATGTATGGAAAAAATGGGGAAGAAAAAATTGGTCCACAATGTCAGGGGTCCACCATTCGGCTCCAACGAATTTTTTTCAAAAAATTCAGCCTGATATGTCAAACAATGGAATTTCAATGGGGGCTTGGATTTAGGCAGGCATCTTTCCTCGCATCTTGTTGTTTTTGGTTTGTATCAGGCTTTAGGTGCTCCACGTTTTGATATATGTGTCTCAAATTCAGCATCCTTCGGGAAGTGTTTAGATTCTTCTCACTATAGGTGTTGCTCTGAAGTAGTTTCTAGTGTCCACCCTTCATCCACTTTTCCCAATTCCATTTCGCTTAACTCTGGAACTCCCTTCAATCCAAGTCCTTTTGGTTTGTTTCCAACTTATTTTCCTAACTCTATACCTATTCCATTCCGTGACCCTTCAAATTGAAGCCTTTGGTTGTTAATCCAGTGTCCTTTCCGAATTTTGTCCCTTTTAAGAATCTAAGATGGTTTTCTCAATATTTGAACTTTCCGATCAATAATATTCTAGAGACCGGATCGATTCAGGCTCAGAACCAAAATAATCACCAGATGGAGCATTTGAATAAAAACATGGTTTTTGTGGACGTGAAGGGTATTGTTTTTAGTAAAGCTCATAAAGGTCACCATGAGAAGATATGGGTTCCCAAGATGCACCGAGATCCATCCACAGGTAAGGGGGTTCATTATGTTACTCTTAGTGATGATTTAGTTCAACCATAGATCCTTGATCTTCAAAATTATGCTCTTGTCTGTAAGATCTAGAAATTCTCTCTTGATGTTAATTTCTTCAAAATTGGGTTTTCCAAACTTGGGTGGGAGCTAATCAGGTATTCTATCTTAACAAAGAGGAAGGTTTATTTGTTGTCATTTTTTATTCCAAAGATGATAAAAAAAAAAAATCGAAAGAAATCTAGGATATGTGAAGGATACGGATTGTTTACTTCTTTGTGGACTCCAAAGATTGCTTCTTCATAAAATATGATTAAATGTATTCCTTTTTAGATTCAATTGCAAGGTTTACCTCTGGAATACAGAGAAAATCATATTATTGAGTTATTAGGTAACCAATTAGGGATCTTCCTTCATCAAGATTTGTAGTTTTTCCCAAATCCCTCCTTAACAGTTAGGATTTGTTTACTCCTTGATGTTTCCAAGCCTCTTCCTTCAATATTGAAAATCAAGACTAGGTTTGGGCTTTAGAATCAACCTATTTTCATTGAGGATCTGTTGGTATTTTGTTCTAAATTTCATTTCCATGTTCATGCTTCATCTGCTTGTGACATTGATATGAATGAAGGTGAGACTTCATCCCCGAAAAAAAAAGTTTGATCCTTCATTTAATCATTTCAAGGATTCTGATCAAATTGTTGGTCATTCTACTTCTGGTAAAGAGTTGATTATCTTTGAGGGGAGGGATAGTATTGTCAAGGAGATAAACCCTAAGGCTTCTCCTTCTATTCATACTCTTACCTAGTCTCCTTCAATGGATCATGGGGTCTCATTTTTTTCTTCGTTCCTCAAAAATTACAGGCCTTTGAATTTTTCATTGGCTCCTGGTTGGGAAAAGAGGTTTCTTTAATCGATTTCCTTCTTTCATAATTCTCTTAGTTTATCTATGCCTGAATTCAAGTTTGACTCCACTATCCAATTAAGTCATTTCTCTTCTATGTTAACAATGGGGTTCTCAAATCCATTTGCAAAGAATAAAAAAATTGATCAGAATGATTTCATGGGCTTCCAATCTATTTTAGAAGAGGGAAACTTGGAATGTTTAGCAAATCAGATATCTACAATGGTTTGATCAAATCTAATTGTTGAAATTGCATAGGCAATTGAGAAGGAGTTTGAGGGATTAGAAATTTCAAAATCCTTATCTTCAAAATCTGATCTAAAGGATTCAATTGTTGTTGAAAATTCATTAGTTACACAACTTTCTGATGTCATCCTTGCAAGTACTAATGGGGATCTGGGTTTTGAGGAATTTGACTTATCTTCTTCTTTATCCATTGCTCAGTCGCCATGTTTGACACCTTAGTCTCAAAAATCACTTGGAAAGAGAGGTCATAAGTCAATGTTGTCAAGCTTCAGGAGGAGATTTTAGTAGGTAAACAAGCCACTCTTGATGGTAATATTAAAAAAAGGTTGAGGAGAGCCTATTTCTCTTAGACTTCAGCATGAAAATACTATCCTGGAATGTTAGGGGCTTAAATGCCCCTAACAAAAGAGCTCGGGTCAAACAACAAATTGATTCAAGTGGGGCTGATATTTTTCTTTTACAAATGACCAAATTCACTTAGGAAAGCTTCTCTTCAATTATTTCAAATGGTCAAAGTGGCAATCTTGTTAATCACGGGCACAAGGAGCATCTGGTGGTTTAATATTTTTATGGAATTCAAAAACTATTATTCAGGAACCCATCTCAAGAGAAACCAACTGGTAGTTGCTAAAGGTAACTCATTTTAATTTTTAGTTCTTGTTGTTTAATGTTTATGCCCCTAATTTTACTTTTGGCAAGAAATTGGTGTGGGATGCACTATCACAAAATCTTGGCAAGTTTGGTGATGACAAGGTCACTCTCACTAGCAACTTCAATGCTCTTTTGTCTCTACATGAAAAACAAGGAGGTATTATTCCTCCTCCTAAAACAATAGAGGAATTTGGTATTTTTGTTCAGGATAATGCTCTTATTGACATTCTCCCTCGAAATGGAAAATTTACTTGGATAAAAAAAAGGAAATATTTTTGTCAAATTTCTGAGCGCCTTGATAGGTTTCTTATCACACCTGATTGGTTGTCTGAGAATTATGGATTGGAGTCAGTGATTTTACCTTAGATTTCTTCTGATCATTTCTTAGTTTCTATGCAAATTCATACTAAGAAAATTGCTACCTCTTGTAAATCTTCATTTAAGTTTGAAAGGATGTGATTCCACCATCCAAATTTTTTAAGTCTCTTAAGAGATTGGTGGCTATTTTCCCCTATGGTAGAAGGTACTTTTATGTTCAAATTTTGTATGAAACTTAAATTCCTTAAAGACAGAATTGAGCATTGGAATGCTTTTGTTTTTAAGAATATTTTTCAACCCAAGACTTAAGTTTTCAAGAAACTAGAAGAAGTTAATGCTCAAGTTATAGCCAATAGGTTTAGTTCAAATTCTTTTTATCAGAAATCACATTTGCATGCGGAATGGGAAGAATTGGCAGCTCGTGAAGTGATTTATTGGAGGCAAAAATCTTAGGAGCTTGGTTAAAAGAAGGTGATAAGAACACAAAATTCTTTCACATGTTAGCACAAGTAAAAAAGGCTAAAAGTTCCATTTTCTCAATCCAAGATAGTGCTATAGGAAATGTGCTAACAAAAGAGGAGGATATTCAAGCTGAAGGTGCCAAATTCTTTTCAAATTTACTAGTTGCACCCAATATTCTATCATTGCAAGTTGGTAGGGAGGGAGAGGATATGTTGGAAGCTATTCCAACAATTATTTCACAAAGAGACAATGACATGTTACTTAAGCCATTCACAATTAAAGAACTCAACATGGGTGTGTTCTTTATGCCTCCAGACAAAGCTCCAGGCCCCAATGGCTTTTCAGCATGCTTCTATCAAAAATGTTGGGATTTTATTGATCATGATCTTCTACAAGCTTTAGAAGAGTCTCAGACTTCAGGTATGATGCTAAAGCAGTTTAATGTCACAAATATCACTCTCATCCCAAAATCATCCTCTCGAAAAAAATTCTCATAATTTAGGCCAATTTCTTTGTGCAATGTGATTTACAAAATCTTCACAAAAACCATTTGTTTACATATAGTGCCTCTTATTCCTAACTTAATTTCTGAAGAGCAAGGTATTGGACTTGTCATTGCACCAAAAGATCGACCTGTCAATGCTCGATACAAGCTTCGATTAAGAACCAAAAGAGGTGGTTAGACCATGTCACAAACCCAAGTGCTAGTGCTACAAGGAGGACCAAGGGTCACACCTTGCAACAACCCCCCCAACACAAGTGTGGGGTTTGAACCTGCGATCAGCTCTAATACCAATTATTGGACTTGTCGTTGCACCAAAAGATCAACCTGTCAATGCTCAATACAAGCTTCGATTAAGAACCACATGAGGCAATTAGACCATGTCGCAAACCCAAGTGCTAGTGCTACAAGGAAGACCAAGGGGCACACCTTGCAACACAAGGAGGTTTTGTCCCTAGGAGGGAAACTATGGAAGGTGCTTTAGTTGCTCATAATATTTTACACTTAATTACAAAAAAATGTCATACCCTCACTAATAATTAAATTAGATATGATGGAATCTTATGATAGGGTAGATTATTCCTTCCTTTTGCAAGTTCTATTGAAGTTTGGATTTTATCCAAAATTGTGTAAACGGATAATGTCATGTTTAAAGGGAGAAAAAAAAATAGTCACTATCAATGGTTTGTCGATAGGCTATTTTAGTTCAACTCAAGGTGTAAGACATGGAGATCCATTGTCTCCTTTTATTTTTATTATTTTGGCTGAGGCCTTGAGTAGGTTTGTACACAAGGTTCACACACAAGGGAATTGGAAGGGGATCTTGATTCCTTCTTCAGATATCACAACTAATCACTCTTTATTTGCAGATGATACATTATTGTTTGGTAGGGAAAAAAATTTAGAAGCTAAACAGATTAAGTATGTTCTTGATAAATATACTTCTTCTTCTGGTCAAAAGATCAATCCAGCAAAATCAAATATTTATGTTTTGAATACCTTGCCAACTTTAAAGGTTCAAATTTTTAGTATTTTGGGTTTCCAAGAAGCAAATTTTCCAAGTACTTAGGAATACCTTTCTTTGTTGATGCAAACAAGGTCTCTTACTGGGAAGAGGTTATAAAGAGCTTGCAGTCAAGAATTGTAGGATGGAGTGGAAGATGGTTGTCAATCTCAGGAAGGATTTTAATGATTAAGTGAGTGCTCTCTGAAATTCCAAACTACTATATGGTTGTTTTGAAATATCCTACATCTATTATTGTGAAAATTGAAAAATTGATTAGGAACTTTCTTTGGAAGGGAAACATGGATGAAAAAAAGAAGATTTCTTTAGTTTCTCTTGATAATTTATGTAGAGAAAAATTGAGAGGGGTTGGCATTCACAACTTAACTGCTAGAAATATTTCACTTGGTGCTAAGCTTGTCTGACATCTCTATTCCAAGCCTCACATTAAATGGTGTAAAATTATGCAACAAAAATATTTAGATTCGTCTGCTTCTGACTGTATTTTCTCAATTCTCGACCCTTGTAAAGGCTCTGTAATGTTGAATTTTTTGTTAACCTACAATTTTTTTATAATTTCATACATTACTTGGGAGATTAACAAGGGAGATAAAGAATATTTTTAGTTAGATTCCTGGCAAGGGTATCCACCTCTAAATACAATTTAGGAATTTAATGGAATACATCAGCTCATAACTCCAATTTGGGGTTCAAAGGTAAGTGACTACTTCCAAGAAACAAATAGTCTGACAGGAAAAGTAATTTGGAAAATATTTTCAGACCCCTTCTTGCCTGAGGCACATCAAACAAATTTGAACATACAATTGGATGGTAGAGTCATCTTTGTTCAAAATAGCTCTGATAAACTTATATGGGCTCCTTCAAAATTAGGGCATTACAGAGTAAGAATGGGTTACAAAGCATTAATGAACAAAGAGGTGCATTCAACACCATAGAGAGCTTTGAATTTTTATTGGAACTCTACAATATTACCAAAATTTGGATGTTTTACTTGGTTATCCCTAACAAACAAGATCTTAACAAGCTCAAGATTACATATGCTAGAAATTTCATACCCTTTTAATTGTGTATAATGTGGATCAGCATTGGAGGATATTAATCATCTATTTCTTCATTGTTCTTTTGCAAATGCTTGTTGGAAATTCATTCAAACAAATCTAAGCTGGTATGCTCCTCTTCCAATTAAACTCTAGGATCTTACATCAATTTGGCCACTTCTGTATCAGTCTTCCATGTTTGCATGTCTATGAAAAATTATTCCTTCAACTGTTTTATGGTGCATTTGGTGGGAGCAAAATAAAAGGATATTTCGCAAGCAAACTTCTAGCATTGATCAAGTACTAAACAAATTATAAAATTCAATATGTGAAATAGTCAATTCTTTTGTGCATAATTCCAAGAATGTTGGTTCAATCTTTATAGACTAGGATTCTAAGCAATTGAGCATTTGGAAAAATTTGGTCATTCCTTTTAGATGCAATCTTTTTGTTCATGTTGAAAATAAAGTAGATAGAAAAATAGTTAAATGGAAACCACCTTCAGTTGGGTTTGTTAAGTTGAATTTTGATGGGGCCTCAAAAGGTAATCCAAGGAAATCAAGTGCAAGAGTTGTGTTGCATGCATCAGAAGGTCTATTAATTAGTGAAAAGCCGATCAAGTTACCCTCTAGAACAAACAATATTGTAGAAGTTCATGGTCTATTGTTAGGTTTACAAATGGAAATAAATCTAAATTGCTTAAATATCCATGTAGAAGGTGATTGTCGGGTGATTATCAATGCCTGCGGAAATAGAAAGCTTTGTAGTTAGAAAATTTCTTATTTCCTTGTTTAGGTCTAGAGATTGCTAGACTCATTGGCTTCATTCTAAATCACACATACTTATAGAGAAGGGAATCAATTGGCAGATCATTTAGCAAATATTGGGTGTGAGCAAGATCAATAGGAGATAACTTATGAGAATGGATTAAATAATGTCTCATAGGATATGCAATTCAAAATCAACATGGAAAAAATTAATTAATAAATGCCACATTCCAAATGACTAATCCAATCTTATGGACGTCTTTGGTCATGATCAATAGAATCCTGGAATTGATATGATTTCTTTATCTAATATTTATTGGTTTTGTAGGACTCTCATCTATAGAATCATTCCAAATGGTGGTGCATCAATACGTGTGTTTTCACATATCATTATCTTTCCTAATCAATCGCATTGAAGTTAACAAAGGGAATTACCATTTGATATCATAATCGCCTGATATCTTGGCAACAAATAATGTTTTGTTGGAGTTCAAGATTGCTCGATATCTTGGTAACAAATAATGTCATTTTCAGCTTGCGTCATCGTTTGTGTGAGTTTCAATCCCTTGGTACTTCCAACTGATAAAATATCGCCAACTTTGTGTAAGTGAAACACACATGGTACCTTCCATAAACAGTAGCATTCACCACCTGCACATTGCAAATGTGATTTAAACAACATTAAATCTTCATGCATGTTAAGGTCTTTTCATATTCAGAGAAGGATTGATTTCCAGTAGGTGGCACTTGGTTTAAATGGAGGTTTTAAATTGCACTTTTCTTGATACAAATAGGTGGAAAATTTTATAAATGTTATTAATCTTAGTTAATACAAGTGTTATGCACATCTATTCAAGCATACCTAAATATTACTTGTAATAATTAAGCATATCAATCAAAACATGGTGAAGATCTTAATTGTTCTCTTTGAGGGAGATTTATGTCTGTAGAAACCAAAAATTTAGTGTCCACTGTAATTTTCATGATGATTTTTAGGTACCATCGTACAAAGCTCTTATTTTATAAGGGGTTGTGCCTTCCATTTCAAGCATTATGGATCCTAAAATGTTGAGGTTTTTCTGGTCTCCCTCGTAGTTGGAAATGGTGTTGTAAGGTCTTTCTGGTTCATTGGTTCCATTTAATAGGTAAATCTTTCTCCTCCTAGGTTCCATTGGTCTATGTTTGCATTCTACTGGGTGGGTTGGTCACTCTACTCAGTGTGTTAGTTATTCTAGGTTTGAGTTTGTTCATCCTAGTTGGGGATTTCTTCTATCGGTGTTTATCCTGGTTGCGTCTTGGGTTCATTCTAGTGTGTCTTCAATTTGGGTTCTTTCATTGTACATGCGGTGTGTTTACGATGGAATACTTGCATAAAAATTTCAGAATTGAAGTGCAAATCAAGGAGGGTGAGCTTTCGTTCTCAGACGTAGCAACAAAATTTCAGTTGTCTAAAGTTTTTCATGTTTCCTATGCTAGTTTGTTGGATAGAATCAAAACTATTATAGGAAATGAAATTTTATGTCCAAACTTACCCATACTATTTTTTCCTACACAACTTCTCTCCATATTCCTTTCGAATGTGATGGACCTAGTGTATCTTATGAATTTATTTCAATTTCCACACATGAGTTAGTTTCATTAAACTACATCAGCAATGATGAGCTCCTATAGGTCACTCAAGCACATAAGTTTGAGAAAGGAAAGGCTCTCATTGGTGGCCTCTTTCCTAAGAACTATGTTAGGAAAAAGCTGGCATACAAAGAAGTATATGGCACCATCAAAAACAAATTGCATAATGATGATCCTTGGACTTTGTATAGGGTTATCAACACCCATACAAATGTACTCGGCACTCGCATGGTAGATATATGTAAGGAAAAATAATTTGCAATCTCTTTTCTTCTTTCTCACCATGTTCGTCATGGCCCTAAAGCAATGACACTAGCAAGAAACATTTAGGATTCTCCAACCAACGATGTTGTGGGTGATGAATGGGATCTCAATGAATATGAAAACTTCACTTGTATGATGGGAGAATCGACAAATAATGGAGCTTTGCAGGATGGTGAAGATCTGGGAAGGATGGATACCTCTACAAATACTGGTTCAATGGAGGAATGATGTGAATATTATGATAATGTTGGTCTTTCATTTTGATCGATTTACAAATCTATTTTTTGTGGTACTCATTTTCAGGATAATGTTAATAAAATCTAGCATAAGGGTTTCTTTTTGGCACATACATGGCATGTTACAAATGTAAAACTATGGTCTTTATTATTCAAAAATTTGGCTTCCAGTACTATAATTATGGCTTTGTAATCCTTTATTCCAGATATATAATACAATATATGCACTAGCCTTTTATCAAAAAATAAATAAATAAATTTGGAGAGGAAGCACTTTAGTGGGCTTGAACAATGATATAGTTTATGATAGTGTTTGATCTAAGATATCTTGATTAATGATAATATTTTGATTTAGGGTATAATTGGGTATTATTTTGATCAAGTTCTTGATACATATAGACTTTCTTGGATAATATGAGGAAGGATTGACATTTTGTGTAGCTATAAATTAGTACATGAAGTAAATTTTTGAGTTGTTCACATAGATTGGATGAGGATAGTTTATTCGTATGTATGTTGGACTTAATATATTTGAGGTATGTTAGGGGTTTGGGATTGAGGGATTCATAGTTAATGAGATGTTTGGTTGGTGTAGGATTAGTGATGGGATAGGATGACATAAATTTGTTATTAGTCATTGAAGAAAATCCCTAAAGACCTGTCTTTGTTGGATAGGTTTATGGATTGGTATGGATTGGATTACAATGGTCAATAGGATGAAGGGTTGGGGATAGAAGGTGGAGTCTACAAGACATTATCAGATTGGTGATGGAGATGTATATTTGTGATATGGATGGGAGATAGGGATTAAGGATATGGTTTGGTGTTGAAGGAAGCAATGAGAAAAAAATGGGTTTCCCTTGTCAAATATTGGAGAAGTATAAAAAATGGATATTTGTTGGAGATTAGCAATATAACTTATACTAATTGTTTCTTGGTATTGAGGATTTATGGATAGGTAACTAGAGCTTGTGGAAAATGTTCCTAAGAAAAATATATTCTAAGGTTTATTAATATTCATCTTGATCCAAAATGATCTCATTATCATCATAAGGGCCATATTCTAATTGATCAACAAGGCTAGTGTCACACCATCATCAGAGAAGGGATTTTTGATTTGACTAGGAAATTCGTCAAATTAAAATAGAAACATGATTACAAATCTAGATTGGGATGGAAAATGGGATGATTCAGATTGTGGATGTAAGATTTTTTTGGATAAGGGTGTATTTATCATTTGGATGCAAAGGATGGTTAAGTTGGAGTTTAAGATTCAAATGAAAATAATGGTTGTTTAGCTTGGTGGATAATATTTGGTATCTAAAACTTGGCAAGAGGTGAAAAAACATACAAAATATTTTTGTGGTTTTTAATCTTCTTTTATTTTTTATAAACTAAGTTAAAAAAAATATAAAATCATAAAATCCTATAGTTTGAAAGGATAAGCTTCCCCTTTTGTCTTAAAGAATGGAAGTTTAATCTAACATTAACAAACGCATAAGATGTTTAAACAATCCTAAAAATATTTAGGTAGATATGTCAATCCTTGTGGGTGCACATATATTTTTTCTATCAAGTGATAGATAGCTAGGGAATGCAAGGTCATGTACCACCTATGCACCCCTTACCTTTGAGGACAAATCCTTACCCAAATTGGTTTTATCTCCCCACTTTGAAAGTACATTATGAGTAACCTCTCAAGCCTAACCTATATATGATATACCACAAGGAAGGACATCCAAAGGACTTAGACTAGGCTATATAGGCTACTAGGAGGATCCTTGATATACCGTAAGGGAACATGAGGCTTAATCCATGAAAATGAAAGTGAAATAATACCAAACAACTAGGAGAGGAGAGTACCTTCACTTATTTTTTTACTTCCCTAAGGTATAAAGTTCTTAGGGGCTAAGCCCAAATGATAAGATTATGAATTCCAAGAGGCTTGGACCTTTTAATTCGCCTCCCACTCTTTATAATACTTCATTAAAACACTAGAGTTGAGGTCATCTAAATTAAAGAAAGACCTACTAAGAAGAAACTTATGAATATGTGACTTTTTTTATTCTATAAGTGTGTCAGAGAAGAGAATACACACTCACTTCTTCAAGATTAAAATACAATGGTTAATTAATTAGCCAAATCAAAATATGAAGGTGTATTCTAATCCCACAAGAAATTATTTTTTGGGAAATTTCTAATCTCTATCCAATGAATTAACATTAAATACTTGCTCTCAAGTTTTAACATCAATTGGAAAGATTCCAAGCTTGGACTACTACAATATGAAAATCTATTTTTTTATAGAAATATGAAATTAAGTAGCCATGATTATATCCATCTTCTTTATTATGCTAAAATCAGCCAACATAACATGTTTAACAACACCACCTTATGTGAACTTATAACAACAATAAATAAAAGATAACATCACCATAAGATGACAGAAAAGAGCCACAAATCAAAAATATAAAAGAATAACATTGCATGGGATTTACATGGATAAACCCTTGTGAGAAGAAATTCCACCAAGAAGAGAGGCCATGTATGCATTATCTTTAAAACAAGATTATAATTTTTCACATACTTCCATTTTCCTCTTTGCCTCCAATGTGGCAACACCTATGTACCTATGAACAACCTCTTTATGCTTCAACTTGTTCCTACTTAGGTTCTTATAATTGTATTATATGTGTTCCTCATATTTTCCACATCTGAGGAGTTGAAACTATAGAGTTGTAAAGAGGTCTTTATGCACCAAAATTGGTGCCCAAAGATGGCTCTTTATTCCAAATGGCCCATCCTTTGATTTTCATTTTATGAATTTGTAAGGACAAAGGTTTTCGCTCCAAAAACTTTCCCTCCAACCAAAACTTAGAAATTAAACATCACATGAAATGCTACAAATGAAGGGATTTCAAGACACTTGTTGCCTCTTTCCAAACACCCACTTGGATAAGCCCAACAATCACCTGTTTTCCTCTTCACTTGTATTTTACTATCCCATTCTAGGCATCCACAATTTAAAAAAAATTAATTAAATATTTATTTGAACAAGTCACATTTACCACTACTAGTGGAACCCTTCATCCCTTATGAATGTATTTCAAACAATGATAAGAATAAAACATTATAAATTAATTTCCTAATACACTTTAAGTGCCTATTGACACTCTCCAAGGATGTTGGAACCATGCAATTTATGACATATGATTTACAAGATAGATGGCACCTTAATCCTAACATGATTATCAAACATGTAAAAGAGAAGGAAAGACAAACATAAATTGGAAAATTTATATAAAAAAATCTTCTTTAGATCATCCTACAAAACCACACGATTAAGAATTTGATTTTTTTAATTTTTTGACTTACAAAAGACACTATTTTTCAAAAATTTATTCTTTGACCAGTGTTTACCAATAAGCACATAAGATTTTTTCAAATATAAAATTATTGGACACATAATTTGTTGAATTAGAAATAATTTTATCACATAAAGAAATTAATATCATCAAAACATTCTTCATAATTTTTTATGCACTTTAAAAAAATCTTTGAATTTTATTTTCATTTGTGAAATCTATGAGCACTTAAAGATTGAAAACAAAGGTTAAATTTGATCGATTATACTTAAAAATATATCCTAAATCTACTAAAACTATCTAATGCATAGAAAATTTATTTGAGTCCCTTTCTGAGGCCTAAAAAAAATGAAAATTCAATATGTGAGCAAAAAATTATACTATTTTGAATCAACGGTATAAATTCAATATGTGAGCAAAAATGTATGCTATTTTGAATCAATGGTATTGTTTAAAGGACTAAAAGGATGGTAGGGGTCTTAGCCAATCAATTAAACATCCATGAATGAAATATTTAACTATAAATTGAAATTGAAATTTAATGATTAACAAAATTAAAATTTTGCAGCAATTAAATTTTGTTTTAAAAAGTACAAATCCATACAAATATATAGATTATCAAATAAAGTGCTTGAAAAATAATTATTTTGTTTAAAATATTTTCCTACAGCAACATATCATATTATATATGATTTTTTTATGTCTCAAACTTTTCAAACTCAATTAAGGCATCCTTTCATACCACGATTCTCTTAAAAAAAGGATCTTTGGAACTACCTAAAAATATAAGAGACCTGTGAAACAAAAAATACAAAAAAATCACAAACACCAAGGTTAGTTAATAGTTTATATAGTTCACCTAAAATTCACCAAAATTTATGCATTTAAAATTTGAAAATATAAAATAAGAATGAAAAATATAAATTAAAAATCCTAATTTCAAAATCAACCACAAACCTCATATTGAAGTTAGTAAAGAAATTTGCACAAGATTTGAAAAATGTGGATGCTCAACTCTACAACATAACATTAATGATTATTGAATTATAAAATTGATAAAGTTATTTTGCATGAAAAAAAATTATTATTAAAAATAATGTGACAAATAATGTATTTATAGATTTTTTTGAGAGATCAAATGAATAACGAGGATAAGATCAAAGACTAGGAGTTGACTAAACTAATTGTGGAGTCAACTCAAGAAAGTGGAGAATATGAATAACTGATTATGGAAGATTTTCATTTTGAACTTCTAGGAAGATAATAACGAATTAAATTAATTCATTAAACAAATAATGAGAAGAAGTTGATATTTAGAAGAATGAGTTAACTTGTGCAAATAATTAGAAATTTTATTTCTTTATTAAAAGTGGATAATTATGTCACATTAATTGACTAATAAAGTATTATCTAATGAATGAATTAATCATGGTAAATAGTAATAAATTTATAAATTTGATTAATGGTAATAAATAATATAAACAATTATTTAATGGTGAATACATTATATGATGATAAATATTAGTATGATATTAATAGTATAATGAAAATTAATGGTTGGTGACTAAGAGAATATTTTTAGTGTCTACAACATGACCCAAGGATCAAATCTTGATGTTCCCAAACTCACACTTAGACTACTTTACAAATAGATTTTTATGCTCTAGAATCCCAATGATTATATTTAGGTGCTTCCTATGACCCTTTCGTGCTTTATACATCAAAATATCATATATCAAGAAAGAATGGCTCATCTAGATATTGAATACTTGATTCACCTTGAATTGGAAAGGACTCGAATATTAATCACATTGAATGGTATGACCAAGAACTCAATGTATCCAACAAAGAATTTGATATTTGTACATATTCCCTTCCAACAAAAATTTGATTGTAGTTTGATCTCAAGTAACTTTGTAGCTTGTTGGAACACTCTATTTGATGGTCATCCTAGGGACATATTATTGCACACCATAATATGCTAATTTGGAGACATTTTAATATCAAAATAAAGACTATGTTGCTTAATATAAAATAGGATGGTATGCATGCTCTCCATCATTAAGAAACTTGTCCCTTGCAAGAAATATTCTTATTTTTAAATACTCCTCCAAGAGATCTATTAGAGACACCTGTTAGTGCCACATCTTCCTTTTCAAATGTAAACTTTAGCTTCCTAATTTGATGAATTTTTAGGAGCTCAAAAATGGAATGCACCCAATGTACACCCTACACATTTGATTTCCCATAATATATAATGCATCACATACCTTATGCTCACCCATCATATCAGTGAGTTGCTTTCTTTTTGGGCGTGGGAAATGATAATTTTATTAGCAACCATAAGATTGAACCAAAACAAAAATCAATATGTGTGCACCTCATACTATATTCTTTTTAGGATTATTTAGTTATAGCACTCACATTCCACATTGTTACGTCTAAGCTATCCTAAAATTGAGAGGAAGGATTCCCTCTCCATTTTGTTTCATTCATCTTTTCATTACTATTAAAATGTTTCTCATAATAAATAAATAAAATGAACTATTATGGTATGAAATTAGTGCAATAAATATTTCCTATAAATACCATTCTCAAGAATAAGATCATCAAAATGTGTATATTTTATTGCTGATTTAGAAATTTCCAAGGGATTTGAAACAACGCTACCAATCTTGTGACTTGTTCTTTCAAAATGAAGATCAGTGGGACAAGAGTCAATTCCTTTCACAAATTTAGGCTCATCAACATCACCACTTTGAAAACACATTTCATATCATAACATGACTCCTTCATTTTAAGATTTGAATTTTTAGGAGGGTGTATTTTGAACACCACTAAAAACTATTGAAAATTTATCTTAAATAACCTTATTTAGTTTGTATTATTGATTTTTCATTAACTTCATCAAAATCAATCTTCTTCTAACATTCAACTTTATAAATTAACAAGGTATCATTTCTTAAACAAGGGTCCATAGCTTTCATCTACTTGATGGGTTATTTCATGCTCTATTAATTATCATTCTCTTGTATCTCTAATCATTCCTCTTCATTTTATTAATGCTTTACAATTTCCTCTTAGATTCTTCCTTGAATATTTGGTGCTCTCATCACCTTTTTTGGTTCCATGATCTTATTTTCTAATTTTTCTAGCTCTTCTTTTAACATCATTTCATATTTTCCTTGGCATCTATGGCTTAATTCCCAAGATTCTTTCCATGAAAAACAAAGTCTTTGTCTCCTAAGTTCATTTTTTTCTACCATCATTAACCTTTATAATAGGATATCTCTCCTCATTGTCTAGAATAAGGTGCATTATAATTAAATTTATTTCTAGACATTGATTTCTCAAGTGTTGTAGATCTTTTGATGGCTTCTTGATGCTTTGGTTTTAATTTCTTTTTATTTTACAAGAATAATATATCCCTCTCATACTCAATGATCTCCTCCTTAGCAAATTTTTTATTTTTCATCTTTATTTTGCAACTTTCTAGAGTATTTACACATACTTCATCTTCTTTGCACATTTAAGAATCTTTCAAAAGGAAGTGTAGCTCTGAACTTGTCTAACTAATTTTGATATAATCTTTGAAAATTATATAATATTCTTCTTTTTGTCATCTCTCTAGTATTTCATCCTAGTTATTTTGTCTAGTTGTATATTTTCCTTTCTTCATATTTATGTAATTACAAAAAGCATTGCTTCTTGGATCTTAGTTGGAATTATTTTATATTCAACATGATAAATATTGATATATTATACCATAAATTCTATCTTTAATCTCCTTTTCTCATATCTAATATATATAATTCTCTATTAGTGGGAAACACTAATCACTAATACCTTACAAGCTAACAATATATTTAGCTTTGATACCACTATAATAACCCCAAGGAATTATTTGATCAAAATACTTTTAAATTTATAAATTTAAACCAATAATTACAAAATTGAATTTATTCACAAAATTTTCAATAATAAAGATTTCATGCCCATGTTTTAATGTATGGACACAAACACAACCTACAAAAATTCTCAAAAAAATTAAAAAAAACAATTTATCATGATTTATCATGATTACTATCATGTGCACTTGGTGAAGAAGCACATGCATCACCATCTCAAGCACACTACCTAGAAGGCAAGGAAGAGGAATAATATAAAATGGGTTTATTTAAAACTCCTTTTGCACACCCTATGATGGAGGTAGCCTATTAGGGTTATTTTTTTATGAATACACCTTTGATGGAGATCCAACCAATATATTGAGAAACTTAATGAGAACTCTTTTCCTTCCCTTAGCTATCCTCCCTTCACCAAGTCTTCTACTCTCAAGACTCTCCAACTTAGAATCTAATATTTTATTTTCCAAAATGAAAAAAAGGTTCTCTTCCAAGTTTTGGGATAATCATAAATAGAAAATGAACAACCTTAATTTTTGTTTATGGAGATGGCAAGTGTCATCTCCATATTAGATCTTCCTAAACCCTAAATATCACAAACTTAAGATACCTAGCTTATTTAAGGACCTCCAAAAGTGTCTCCATTTAGGATACTCTCTGCAAGAGATGCCTCCATGCATTCTCACCTTTGGTGAGTCATGGAGGATCTCATATTCTAACAAAAAAAATTAAATCAGCATTGAATATGGGATGAGGTGATGACACCTCTCCCAACCTCTTCCAAACCACATCCAAATCTCGTCACCATTTGAAAATGGTAATTTTAAGAGGTTAGAAAATAGTTTTAAAATAATATCTACACTCAAAAATACCCTTAACCCATAGTATTATCAACTAGGGTCTTAAAATTAATAAAAAGGACAGAAAATACTCTTTAAAACCATTTAAAACTCATTAAGAAAATAAACTAGGATAAAACATCAATTATTCAAATAACAATAAAATCTATACATGACTCCCCTGACATAACTAAAACATTACTCATTATTTTCACTTAACAAGTGTGATATAAGAGGGATTCGCTGCACACAAGTCTCTTTCTTCTCAAGAGATCACTAGGGAATGAGCTGCCCCTATACACCTCAAACTGAACAAAATGATGAAATCATGAAGAGAAGAAAGAAAGTAATCTCAGGCCCCAAAAGAGAAAGACTTCAAGATTTATATCCCCAGCTGAGGAACTCTCATCCAAAAGACGTCAGCATAGTTTCAAGACACCAGAGTGGTGCGCTATCGTTCGAGAGACACGTTGGCATCCTGAACCACTAAGAGCTTAAGAGCTCAAAGGAATGAAACTGAATCTTACTACTTGACTCGGGTCAAGAGGTGTGAAGGAACAAATAATTGAAAGAAAGCTAGGAACTAAGGGAAATGCAAGAAAACTCGAAACAAGATCACCTTTATGTGTCTGAATCTTTATTCTAAGTCTCCCTTCATAACTTGCACACAAAAGATCAAGGGGAAAAGGTTGGGGTTGTATAGGGGTTTGCCTCAGTTAGACCCTCGATTTTGTGTTCCCACCTCCATGGATAGCCAAGTTTGGAAAAGAGTGTAAGGGAAATAAACAAAGTGTGTGGTGAGAACAAAACCCACTTCAAAGTAGAGCCTGCACCACAATGTAATAAATGAACTAGTAAGAAAGAGTGATAAGGAGAGAGAGCATTATCCATGGGTCAAGAGCCTCTTCTAGAGCATATAAACAAACCGTGATGTGCTTGCTTGAGATCTGGTAGCATTTGGAGAGCTGGTAGCTGCTAGAGGGACCTCAGTCTGGCATGGCTTTTCCTGTAGAAATGTTGCTATTCAAGGATGGAGCTTACCCAAGATTAGAGCGAGTGGCGACAATGTTCGAATTGATGGCCTCCAACCCCAAAATGAGGGCCAAAAAGAAGTTTTTATGAATGTTAGGACGGCACAAAGTTGTTTTACTCAAGACCTAACTAACATGACGTGTGTCACAAGGGTCAGGGTTCTAGATTCATTGTTTAAAACTAAAAAAACCACCAAGATGCTAGCACACCGCGTCAACGTCCAAGGCCTATTTTTTCAAGAAACGTCTTGTCAGGCTTTTGTCATTTCACCATGTATCCACATGGAGTCAGAATCGTGAAATTTTGTCTCATGAGATTTTTTCATTAATACTTCTAAGATGTCATAAATGCTATGCTAGATGCCAAAAATGCTAGGCCAGATGCCAAAATGTGGAATTTCCCCTAGGTGCAATTATGTGACATTACATTTTTCGCCCCACTTTAGTGGGCTCAATTTTGAAAAAAAAAATCAGCCTCACTAGAGTAAATAAGAAATTTTTTACCTGAACTCTAAGTTTTACAGAAATGTGTGCCATAAAGAGGGACCAAAAAGGTCAAGCTAACCAGTACCGAGGATGCCTCTAGCTCCCGAGCTCAACAATCAGCAACACAATGGTCGTGAAGAACTTTTCAAAACTCTATCCTACAAAACTAAAATTTTGAGTCAGTTTTGAAAAATCAGAAGAAACTACCATTGAGAGAAGAATGATCAAGAAAAAGTGGTCAATTCGGAGGAAAAATATGATCAAGAGGTGACTATATGCCCCTCTTGATTTTTCCCCCAACACAGTGGGGTAAATTCAAGAGAAACCAGGGGGCCCCGAGGGGCCTATATATACCTAGGTGGCCCCCAAGAAGGGTCATTTTCACTATTCACCGCAAGTAGATTGTTGAATTTTATGAGAGAAAAGTTAGAAAAATGTCGAGCAGGAGAGAGTACAAGGTTTTGAGGTTATAGTAACTATGTAAGGACATCGTTGCAGATTGTGAGGTTGACTAGGTAGGATTTTTAGTCTTGGTCTTCATTCATTTTAGCTCATTATTTAGATTTTTTTACACGTCAAGGTGCACAGGCGTTCGAAATGTGTGCATGTGTCCTCTTTCTGTGCTATCATTTGGGACACGCGTTGGGGTCTTGGTTCCATGTTGTTGTCCCGAGGATTCCCTCATGTCCTCCTAGTGATCATGGAGGTCCGAGAAGTAGGTGCGTCACATAGACATTTGTGCGACCTATAGGTGTCCTTTCATATGCTTGCTTAGCATGATCGTGTTTCTGACTTAGAACTTTTTGTACCTTTTGTAAGATTCTTCGAGGATCCAGGAGCATCTAGGGGGCGAGTATTCTTACTCATCTATGAGTAGAGGGATCATCTCATAGGATGAGATCACACACTTGGAGCGAGTCGATCTCTGGAACATATTCACTATGCCAGATATGTGATACCATGATGGGATACTCACCACTCTAATGAAGCGGTGGGATGCTATCACATCATCTTTCCATATGTCATGCGAAGAGATGACCATCACCCTTGAGGACGTCTATCAGATCCTCATGCTCCCCATCCATGAACAATGGGTGGTTCTAGATGACACCTGATCGGCGTGGGAGCACAGCGAGGGTTTCCAGTACTACACTGGGTGAAACAATGGTGGAAACAACATTGGTCACATCTACACTCACTGGTATGATCGGGCGAGGATTACAACGTCGTTGCTACACTGAGTGATGGTAGTGGCAGTCGCCTTCCACATTACCATAGATGGGAAAGGCTCACATTTGCATGGGGGCCTTGTCTCGACTATCAGAGAGATGGTTGAGCATAGGACTATTTTCCTGGGGGCACAACATGCTGGCGTACCTCTACCAAGAGCTTGGACGATATATTCATTATGAGTATTGTAGTCTTACTGCATACAGACTTTTGCAGGTGTGGGAATTCACCCACATCATGTGCACCTGGCCAGTCAGTTTTCCCCAACAATGGTCGTATCAGATCCCGATGGCCCACTGGTATGACATGACGGGCCAGTGGTGAATTGGGGATTTGTAGTTTTGGAGGCTACAGTTCGACACTATCACTGTGGGAGAGGTTTGTTGGAGACCCTACCGCTATTTCAGGTGGTTTGATGATAGCAGGTTCCCTAGGAACCTACAACGGGACCGTTTTTTAGTGGGTCATCGCGAGTATATTATTGTTCCTTACTACTGGATTCGGGTCATGTGGCAGCATGTCCATGTACAAACTATACCACCCAATGTTCCCACATAGACCAAGGCACACTGTAGTGTAGGGAGGGTAGGCGACCACCCTCGCCCTTCTTTTATAGAAATCATCTTTTCAAATGACGATGAGCCTGATCATGATCTACTAGCCATGGCGATGATGGATAATGTTGGGATGGCAGGGGACTACACTTGATGGTGGGAGAGGCATCATCCTACTCCAGTTTTTGATGAGGGTGCTCTCAGAGGGGACCCTGGCTCGTAGGAAAACGAGCCCTGCCAGCCTCCAGAGGGCAGGAGGAGAGGCCGCCAACAGAGCGACACAGAGGAGGAGGAGGATCCAATGTAGGAGGGGGTGGCACCTATGAGGTTGCGACGATAGAGGAGATCAGCTACCCCCATTTCATCAACACCACCAGTCTCCACTAGCCTAGTAGCAACAATATTAGCATCACCTAGGCCAGCCACCAATACCGATGGCATAAGTCCCAGTGTTGATCCACACCCTGATCCCACATGGCAGCTAGGGGATCCAGGTATATATATTACATTATTCCTATTTTCATGATTTCCATATTTATGTTTATTCTTTATATACATACACATGCCATGTGGTACTGATCCATGTCTCTCTCTTTGTGATTGCAGAGGATGCGCAGGGATGGATTGAGCTCATAGCTCAATGTATTTCAGAGGTAGCCCCTACTGTGTTGATCCAGGGGATAGTCCTAGAGGCTTACCAACCTATTTCAGCGAGGAGGCATGCTCCCACTTTTGAGTCGATAGCACGTCTACGGACTGCATACGAGGAGAACGGGGTAGAGGTGATGCAACTGACTGTGGAGCTGATAGCCACCAAGGGACAACAAGATTAGTTTTTGGGGGAGCTGCGGATGACACTCGCTGAGCGAGATGCGGAAGTGAGGAGAGTTGATGCCACTGAGGCAGCACGTGACGCTCTCCAAAGCCACATCGATGAGCTCAACACGCAACCGACAGCCATGATCCTAGCAGATGTTTAGCAGGTACAACATGAGCTCATCCAGGCAAAGATGGACATCTTTTTGCTGTAGGGGGAGCTCAGAGGGATACGGGCGGGTCTATCTACATCACATTCACATCGATCTCAATCACATACCACCATGCAGCCTCCTCCCAGAGCACCAAAGTGGCCACCAGAGCTAGAGGGCTCGGGGAGCCATGTACCGTGGGGATAGGACCCCTTTCTTTGCATATCATTTTTGTAGCCAAATGTAGATATACATACATAGTTGTAGATCTCTTGTATAGACACATATTCAACAGCCACTCATTTTTCATAGCAATGGCTTGATACATGTATATGACATTCAATTCATACATTAGACATATATATACATTGGTTTCAGTATCATGGCTTTTCTTATGTATATGTTTTCTCTTTCATGTATGCTCATGCTATGGATGTTATTGCTCATATGGATGTATGCCTTCATTAGATGCTAATCATGATTTAATTAAACATGTTTGTTTACACATTAATTATATGCTATATGATCTAATTACTTTGAATGGTGTATGGATAACTAGCATAGTTAGACACACGTATGTATGTTTTTATTATGCGCATACACACATGGTCATGTCATAAGCACAAAAATTTTCATGATGTGAAAATGAGTAAATGTTAATATATGCAGTATTACTACCTCTTAGGGAGAACACCACACACATGGCACATTGGAACACTATGCATAGTATTGATGAAGATGCATCACATTAATAGGTTCTTTCAAAGGTATTCCATCCATAGACGATGATCCATAAGCACTTAAACCATATATAGAAATCACGATGTAAGGACCTAACCAATTAGGGGTAAATTTCCCTTTCTGGCTAGGTAGCACGTTTACATTCTGTTGATTTTTATATAGAACCAGGTCTCCTAGTTTTAAAGTTCTAGGAAGCACACCCTAATTATATTGTCTTGATAGAGACCGTTTATAAGCTTTAAGATGATCGAGGGCTTGTAAACGGCACTCGTCGAGCATCTCTAGCTGATGCAAATGTTTAACTCGATAGGTTTCATCATCAATCAACTCTCTCAGGGAAACCCGCAAAGATGAAATTTCCAACTCCAACTACATGATAGCTTTTGTGTCATACACGAGGTTATAAGGTGTCATTGTCATTCGAACACTCCTGTGATAAGCCCACAAAGCATATTTCAGTTGAATATTCCAATCTTTATCATGTTTATTAACTATTTTACGAAGAATGATCTCAAGTGTTTTATTAGAAGCTCCTGCTTGGCCATTGGATTGCGGATAATACAGTGTAGAAAACCTACGTTGAATATGAAATTTCTCCAAGAACTACTTTACTTCCTTGTTTTTAAATGGTGTACCATTATCAGAAACAAGCGTAGCAGGCAGCCCAAAATGAGAAATGATGTTGTTCAAGAGGAAGCTACAGATAGTTTTAGGATTCGTAGATTGGAGCGGAATAACTTCAACCCATTTAGTGAAATAATCTGTAGCGGTGATGATAAAGGTATGTCCTTTTCAAGAAGGAGGTGATATTTTTCTAATAATATCCAACCCCCATTTTGCGAAAGGCCAAGAGAAGTCTGATTTTGCAAGTCCTAAGCAAGAGTGTGGATAAGGCGGCTCTATTATTGACACTAAAGGAATTTCTTGACATAACCGAAGGAATCAAGTGTTCCATCATCTACCAATAGTATCCCATGTGTATCAATTTCCTTGCCAGAGATCTACCACCAAAGTGTCTGCCCCCAGAGCCTGCATGGGCTTCTTTAAAGGAAATGGATATTTCTTCTTTAGTGAGGCATCTTAACAACAAGCCATTATAGCCTTTTCTATAAAGAACATTTCATAAGATGATGTAACGTGCCAAAATATTTTGTACACGAGTACAATCGCTTTTTTTCATGTCACCGGGAAAGTTTCTAGTCTTTAAGTAGTTATAGATACTAGAGAACCACTCTCCCGAATCTGCATGAAAGAAAACTAGAGACTTAGGTTTGGGTTGATCAGGAACTGCTGGGATTCATGCAACCTGAACCACAAAGTGATATTCCTTTGTATCTTATTCTGAAGGTACCAAGGAAGCAACACTTTCCATGGCATCTGCATGTTTGTTTTCTCTCTTAGGTATACTACTTATTGTGAAAGAGGAAAGTCGATTTAGCAGAGAAAAAGCGAGGTCTCGATACCAAGACAACTTACTTTGTTTCACTTGATAAGTTCATGTGATCTGGTTCACAATAAGTTTAGAGTCACCTAGTATTCAAAGATGTTTAATCTTTAATGCAATCACGGCTCGTAAGTCGGTGATAAGAGCTTTGTACTCTGCGATATTATTAGTGCAAGGATAATCTAGTCAAAAGGATAGGGGGAACGATTTGCCTTCGGGGATATCAGGACCACCCCCACTCTAGAACTGGTCTGACACCTTGATCCATTGATGTACATCTTCCATTCGAGGTCATGGTTGATTGTGCAGATATTCTCATCAAGGAATAGGTCCAACCCAGGGAAGGAGCGAGGTGAGGGAGTGTCTGCCAATTGATCGGAAACTGCTTGTCCTTTTATCGATTTCTGAGTGATAAACATTATATCAAACTCAGAAAGCAACATAACCCACTTCGCTAATCTTCCCGCAAGGTCAGTGCTAGAGAACAAATGTTTCAAAAGATTTGTTTTTACTATGATGTGGGTTTCATAATGGAGGAGATAGTGTCTCAACTTTTGTGTAATGAATACAAGATCAAGGTATTGCTTCTCCATGGATGAACAATGGGTTTCATAATCTACGAGGACATGACTAATGTATTAGACTACTCTCTCTCTTCCTACGTCATCGTACTGAGCTAACAGGGCCGCCAAAGCACACGATGATGTGGCAAGGTAAAGTAGGAAGGTTCTATCTTGCACACCCGACATCAACATAGGAGGATAGGTCAAATAGGCTTTGATGCATTCAAAATATTCTTGACATTCTTCATCCCATATGAAGCGGACATCCTTTTTCAATAAATGAGTTAAAGGAAGGGTGCGATCAGCCAACTGAGATATGAATCTGTGAATTGCCTGAATCTTCCCCTGTAAAATTTGCAACTCAGTGATGTTCCTCAGTGGAGGCATGTTAACAATAGCATCAATCATATTTGTGTGAAATTTGATTCCATGGTAAGAGACTATAAAACCAAGAAAATTTATCATGTCTACACCGAAGACACACTTATGGGGATTGAGTCTCATCTTGTAAAATTGAAGCCTTTCAAAGATAAGAAGATTCTTCACATGGTCTTGATGATTTACGGATTTCACCAAGATGTCATCGACATAATCTTCTAATATTTTATGAATGAAATCATGGAATATCAGGGTCATCACTCATTGGTACGTCACTCCTAAATTATTTAAACCAAAGGGCATGACCACATAGTAGAAGGTCCCCCAAGGGGTAGTGAAGGTTGTTTATTACTAATCATCCAGATTAATATGGATCTGATTATAACCTGAGAAGTTATCCATAAAATATAACAACGCATGGCCTATGGTCGAGTCCACAATCATATCTATATTAGGTAACATAAAATCATCCTTAAGAGAAGCCTTTTTAAGGTTTCAAAAGTCAATGCATATATGAATATAGCCGTCAAGTTTGCTAACAACAAATATATTCAAAATCCAAGGAGATTAGTCAATAGGATGGATAAAGCTTACTTTCAACAACTTTTCTATCTCATACTTGACCATTAAAGCTACCCTAGGATTGATCTTTCAAAAAAAAATCTTAATGGGCTTGGCATCAGAACATAGAATGATATTATGGACCACTATGGATTCATCAATACTGGGCATGTCCTCATACATCCAAGTGAAGATGTTAGGGTAAGCATGTAAGAGAGAAGAATTATCACCTGCTTCCTCAAGAGAGAGGTACTTCCCAACTTTGATCACCTTTTCCGAAGATTCAACATCCACGGGGACTTCGATAGTATCTCCTTTAAGGAGAGAGCTGTGGTCCTTAGGATGAGATATCAAAACATCATCGCTGACATTAGATAGGGGGGCTTCTTCATCAATACTCAGAACAGATTCTCCAAAGTATGCTTGTTTATGTAAGCGATATGGGAATCGTCTCTTGTGATGATAGGGAGGTAACAAAGAGTAAGCACTGAGAAACTCCCCTAATGCTTTGTCTGAAGAGAAGGAATCTATAGGAAATTTCTCAGCTTGTCCCCTTTCTTCTATCAACTCAGTATGGACCAATTTTAACGGTTTAGCCAAAATCATATTAACACTCCACCAAGGTTTTTGTCTAGATGGTTTGGCAGGGCATCCCAGACCCAGATAGCATTGTCATTGCTTAAACTGAATAGGGACCTGTATTCCTTGTTCGATACATCATAGGCCTTTCTTCCCATAGCCATAATGAGAAGCAAGTTTTTAACCAAATCCATAGCGAGATTGTAGAGTTTTGGGAGGGGGCGACTCTATGTAGAGTGTCTCATTCCACCAATGGATGCCAAACATTTCTATGGGAGTGGTCCCACTTCCTTTACTCGGTTCACAAACATTAACCTACTTTGCAAAAATGGAGTCACTCTCCAGTGGAGGAGCGATTTCCTGGATAGGATCACACTTCTCTTCCTCAACAGGAGGGTCACTCATCCTTATGTTAGCAGAATCTAGAAATTCTATATCAGAGAGGTTTGACTTATACTCCACTATGAAGAATTTAGAGAAGTTCAAGGAGCCCCAGTCATCACCTAAGAGAGCATTCACTCCAGGGGATGAAGGAGAGGATGGGGGAGATTCACAATCTTCTGCCTTAGGTGGTTCATCTCGGTTGATACTTGGTCGAGGGACAACTTTCGCAGTGGGTATAAATGAGGAACATGCCATAGCATCAATGGTTAAGGAAGAAATGCAATTCTTAAGAGTGGATGCAACTGAATTATGACCAGCAACAACCAGTAAGAAAAGGTGCACAACCTTTGGATTTTCTTTAACCGTAACCACCCGATTGTTAGCAACAAACTTTAAGGACTGATGTAGGGTAGAAGTTACTGCACCCATATCGTGAATCCAAGGTCTTCCTAAAAGGAGATTGTGTGGAAATGGGTTGGGCATTACATAGACCAACTCGTAGGCAAGGTAATGGGGCCCAACTACAAAGGTAGTACTATCATACCTAGAGCTTGGTTGCCAGCATTATCAAACCTGTGAATATACAAGGAGGAAGCTGCTAAAGAGGATGAATCAACTTTAATTTTAGGTAGTAGATATATACCGCAAACGTTGAGAGTTGATCCAATGTCAACGAGGGTACATCTAATACCAATATTGTTAATGTTTACTATAATCATCAAATGTTATGCTTGTTTTTGCAAATCCGAAGGTGGGAGTTCTTGCGGGTGGAACGTAATATTCGATGAATCCGCTCAAATATGTGTCATCAACGCATCAACATCTGTGGGCATAGCAGAGGAAGGCAAGAGAATCTTTTGCAAGGCTTCCTACAATATCTCTTGATAAATTGGAGTGTTTTGAAGCAAATCCCAAAGCGAGATCTTAGCCAAAGTAACATGAAGTTGGTCGACAAGATCATAATCACCTGGTGCTTTGATCGCAGGTTTAGGAGGTGGAGGAAGGTCAGGTTGAGATGGTGGTAAAGAAGTAGGAGTTTGAACTAGTTGCAATGTAGGAGTAGTAGCTTGTTGTTCTAAGTTTTGTTTGTTTCTCCTTGTAGGGTACATATGTCTGAAAAAAATATAAGAAGTAGAGTCTGTAGCCTTCACAAATCTCGGATATAAGTCCGATGGATTGCTACAACCTGAAATCCCATAGACAGAATAGTTCTTTCTATGGAATGGCTCAGTCGAGGTCACATAAATGATGGGTTTCTTGGGGCTTGGAGGAGCCACAAAAACTACTACCACATTTACTGACTCTTTAGCTGACAAGGAAGGATTTTTTTTTGTAGATTTATAGATAGGGTTGAGTTCTCCTAAGAAATCATCTAGAGAATCTTCCAACATATCAAAATCTTGTTCGGAAAAAGACTCATTGTAACTAGACAACATTATGAAAATAGATCTGACATTCACGTCGGGTTCACCAAAATGTGATATAAGAGGGATTCGATGCACATGGGTCTCTTTCTTCTCAAGAGATCACCAGGGAACAAACTACCCTATACACCTCAAACTAAACTAATCGATGAAATCATGAAGAGAACCGAGAAAGTAATCTTAGGGCCTAAAAGAGCAAGACTTCAAGATTTCTATCCCTGGCTAAGGAGCTCTCAGCCAAAAGATGTTAGCATAGTTTCAAGATGTTAGTGCGGCACACTGTCATTCGAGAGATGCGTTGGCATCCTGAGCCGCTAAGAACTCACAAGCTCAAAGGAATGAAATGGAATCTTACTGCTTGACTCAGGTCAAGAGGTGTGAACGAACAAATAATCGACAGAAAGTTGGGAACTAAAGGGAAATGCAAGAGAACTCAAAACAACACCTTCGTGTGTTTGAATCTTTATTCCAATTCTCCCTTCATAACCTGCACACAAAAGATGAAGGGGAAAAGGTTGGGGCTGTATAGGGGTCTGCCTCAGTCAAACCCCCACTTTGGTGTTCCCACCTCCATAGACAGCCAAGTTTGGAAAAGAATGTAAAGGAAATAAACAAAGTGCGTGGTGAAAACAAAACCCGCTTCGGAGTAGAGCCCGCACCACAAATTAATAAATGAACTAGTAAGAAAGATTGATAGGGAGAGAGAGTGTTAACCACGGGTCAAGACCCTCTTTAGGAGCACATGGGTGCACCGCGATGTGATTGCTTGAGAGCTACTAGCTACTAGAGGGACCTCAGTCCAGCATGGCTTTGCTTGTAGAAATGCTACTATTCAAGGATGGAGCTTACCTAAGATTAGAGCAAGTGGTGACAATGTTCCAATTGATGGCTTCCAACCCCAAAATGAGGGCCAAAAAGGAGTTTTTATGCATGCTAGGATGACACACCACTGTTTTACTCGAGACCTAACCGCTAGGACACGTGTCACAAGGGTCAAGGTTCTAGATTCATTGTTTCAGACTAAAAAACGGCTAGGACACTAGTGCACCGCGCAGATGTTCGCACGCCACACAATCGTCCAAGGCCTACATTTCTGGGAAACACCCTGTCACGCTTCTATCGTTTCGCCATGTGTCCACATGGAGTCAGAATCACAAAATTCTATCTCATGGGATTTTGTCATTAATGCTTCTAAGGTGTCATAAATGCTAGGCTAGATGCAAAAAAGTGGAATTGCCCCTAGGTGTAATTCTGTGACATTACAACAAGCTACAATAATACCACATTACTCATGAACACATTTGTGCATTAGGGAAAAATACTCATTACATAAGTCCCTCTATATGTACTAGGGTCGGATTAACTTCGTTGAACACAATTAGGTATACCATGTGACCCCAATTCACATTAGTAGTTAGAACTATTCACTTAAACATCATTATTAATTATATATAATCATTATTTCCACCATTCAAGAAATCAACTCATACCCATTGAATCATAATTTAAATCAATACACATAATAGATCTCATAAAAATGAAAAAAAAAATTAAATACTTAATTATATGAATGATATCACCATAATCAATATTAATCACATCCATAGAACACAACAACTAAGATCTCTAATAAGACAAAAATTCTACAACAAAAGAATGTCTATATCATAAGCTACATATAAGGACAAAAATTTAGTCATAAAAAAGTAGCATAAAGATGGTATTATAAAAATCAATTTAGAGAAGGATCTCATATACTCTCCCTATGATTGGACTTCCTCCTAAAAGTCCTCAGAAAAGTGAAGGTAAAGTGCCCTTATTTGTGAATTATCCTCTCAAGTAGCAGATATCTTGTTATATATGTCCCATTGGACCCTAACCTAGTCCAATCTATGACTTTGAAGGAAAAATGTCTATTGACACATTATGTGTATTGTATCCAATGCCAACTATTTTTCCTCCTCCACCTATAAATAATTTTAATCCAAAATATGAGATCCATCATGAATATAATACCTCAAAATTGAAACATGAAACACATGATGGATGTGTGATAGTCTAGGTGGAAAATCTAGATGATAAGTTGCAAGTCATATTCACTCCAAGATCTCGAAAGGGACCCACAAATCAAGGTGCAAGCTTAGATCCCCTTGCATAACAGATTGGACTCTTATATGATCACACTCTCAAGAATACTCTACCACCCACTGAAAATCTCAAATCTATCTTATTAGCATTTGCATACTTCTATTGACGATCCTAAGCATCCTAAAGATGTTGTTAGATCAAAACCATCTATTTTTGCATCTCATGTACTAACTCTAGACTGATAGAAACCTAACCCTCAATATGATCCCAACTCAAGGGAATCCTACAAGGTATAACATAGAATGTTTGATAAAGTACCATACCCAAATAGTTGTGATGACTATTGTTGTAGGGAAACTCAACCAAATAAATATAACCCTCCCATCTAGATTGAAGATATATAACATACATATGTAACATATCCTCTAATACCTAATTTACCCTCTCAGTCCGACCATCTATCTCAAGGTGATAAGTTGTGCTAAAGTTAAGTCGTGTGCCCAAATCTTGCTACAACATTGTCTAAAAATTCGAAGTAAAATTGAATCCCTATAATATAATCCTACGATGTGTAGTGTAGGAAATTGTATACCTTTACAATTTCACACTGTGATAGGGTCTCTTAATTAATTAAGCTTCTAATTTGTCAAATTATGCATTCCAAAGCCTCATTTATCTTGTTTTTTGAAAGGGAAACCTATATTTAATTAATGAAATTAATATTATAGTCACCCCAAAATGAATGTGTACTGGACTTTTGGGCTAGGACCCATTCACTTGAGGGCAAATAGGTCCTCCTTAAGTCTTAGGTCCCAAATTTTAATGTGTTTTTGGTGGTATTTTGATGATTCAAATTTCATATGAAATTGTCATCTTTTAGAATCTAATTTTGGGGAAATTAGATAAACACCTATAAATACATAGTCTTTATATCAATTCAAACCTAGGCATTCTAACACACTTTTTGGAAACTTCCTAAGATTAAATATTATTGTCAAGAGCATTCAAGAGCAAGTTTTTAAGTCATTTGTTGGAACATTCAAGGTCATATCATCATGTTCAAGCTTATGCGTGTTCATGTCATCTTGTGAAGGATAATATGCATTATTGATCCTAAAGCATCCAAGAATTCAAGCATCCACACATTCAAGTATCCAAAAAATCAAGAAAAGCAAGATCTGATTCCTTAGAGTGATGTGTTTGACTTCAATCCTCTAAGGGAATCCATTAAAGGTTTGGTGAGTTGTAGTAAGCAATTTTTCATTCATCATTCCTTCTAATTGTCAATTATCATTCTATCAAGGTTTAATTACCAAACATGGGGTTTGACTAAGGAAAGCCCCCATTTAAAACAAACAAATTTTCCTCTCTTTGTATGTGCAGATTGTAGGTTGAAGAAGGACTAAAAGGATCTCAAAGAGAAATTTTGCAACATTGCATAAGTTTTCACCATTGTTGTCAAGCCATGAAAACTCAATTGTAGGTTTTATTTCCAACTTTTTGACAATGGGACCTATGCCTAAATAAAGCTAAGATCTAGCATTAGAGGACTGTCAAAGCTTATTTTGGACACCCTGACTAGAACCCATTCAGCCTAGGGTAAAAATGTCCTTTAGCAATGCTCAAAACTAAATTTTAATGCCAAGTACGTGTGTCCAGACCCTTCTCAAATCAACATGAAAACTGTGATTTCAGTTTCTATATCTTTGAGATCTTGCATTTTATCATCTAGGTCTTACTGTTAATTATTTTTAGTTGCATCAAATCATTTCCATTTAATTCCAAATCTGCCTATTGTCCTAAGAAATAAGATATTTAGGTTTGATTGGCTCACCGTAGGGTTGAAAGTCAATCTCTACAGCTTGCAATCTCTTAGTTTCAATGAAATTTTGGGAAGAGAGACATCATTAGTTCCTAATTTTTTGTATGAAGGACCTAGGACACCCCATTTTGGATCTCCTCCTTTTCCCACCTTTTCATGAGGTATCCCATGTAATCTAAGAATACCATCCAAAAATACTCTTGCCACTATTGGATTTGTATAGGTAGTCCTCACCAAAGAGAACTGTGCTACTCTGGTCAACTTTTACACTATCACCATGATGGCATCATGATGTTGTGAGGACAAGGTAGAACAAAAATAAAATCCATGGAAATGGTGTCTCATTTCCACTTAGGTACATCATGTAGATAACACAATCCTATAGGATGTTGATGAGACCTTGGACCTTTGGCACTCAAGACATCAAGCAACAAACTATATTATGTCATGGTGCATCCCTGCCCAATGGTAAATCTATCAAATATTGGCATGCATATTTTTTACCCCTAGATGTGTTGCATAAGGAGCCTTATGAGCATTTGATAAGATCGCTTTTTTAATATCTTCTACAAGTGGTATATAAATACATCCTCTATGGTGTAAAAATATATCATCCTCTAAGGAAGATCTTAAATATTTACCTTTAAGGGCCCTCTATGAGTGAATCTCATGTTGAACCTCATAGTACCAATCATCTCAAGATAATTGTTGAAGAATGTGATCCATCAAATGTGTACATAGAGTAACAAATGAAATCTCATGTTGATGCCTATTCAAAGAATTTGCAACCACATTCTCCTTTCCCTTGATATAGTGTGTACATCAAAATCATACTCACAAAGAAACTCCATCCAAAGTCTCTATCATGCATTCAAGTTTGGCTATGTGAGTATATATTATAGACTACAATGATTTGAATGAAGCTCAAAATAATGGCCAAGAAGAAAATTTATCCATCTAGTAAGAGTGTGAACTACTTCTGCTAACTCTAAATCATGAGTAGGATAATTCATCTCATGGGTCTTGAGTTTTTGAGACTCATACATGATCACTATACCCTCTTGAGTAAGTATCTCTTATACCATCTAATGATGCATTGGTACATACCACAAAATCCAATGTCAAATTAAGAGTTTCTATAATAGGAGCACTAGTGACACTCCTTAAGGGACTAAAAGGCCCTCTAACACTATTCTATCCACTCGTATTTTTTCCCTTTCCATATAAGGGAAGTAATGGGATGTTTTATCCTAGGAAAACCCTAAATAAAATTTCAATAACATCTTGCTAAATCTATACAACTCTTGACCTCCAAAACATTAGTGGGTTTTGGTCACTCCATAATCACTTGAATATTCAATGGATCTTGTAATGACGGAAAAAGTACTACCTAACATGGCCTTGATTTAGTGTTGCAATATGCCTAAAATATTCACATTAGGTCTTGGGCCCTTGTGAGCTAAATGAACTTAATTGTATCTTATTTAAGGTGTTGTAAAGAATTGCAACACACTTTCACACTTTTCTAGGGTTTTACTAAATAATTGGGCTTCTTTATGCTTTGATTGGCCTCATTTTGCATCTACAAGCCTCGTTTAATGCATCTTTTCAAGGATGATCCCGACACAAATCAACATACAATCATAATTTAGGTGTGTTTAGGTTGTTTGGCCTATATTTAGTGATTTGGGACTCATACGCCACCTTGGGCATACGAGTCCCACCTAGGGTTTTGGGTCCTGATCTAGATTTTACACCTTTCTAAGAATTTTTAAAATGGTCCCATAATTTATGCTTAATGGAACTCATACACCACCTTGGGTGTATGAGTCTTGTGTGGACCAAAATCAAAATTAATTCAAATTCTTTGCAAGATTTTATTCTCCTAGATCTGATGTCGGCTCGTAGTGTTGTAATTTGAAGAATTTTGGCATAAACAAATACAAATACAAGCTTATTTCACTCATTTTATACCTAGAAAGTTGAATGAGCATTCTTATAGAAAATAGGAGTTCACAAGAGCATTCAAGTGTTTACAAGAGCATTCAAGAGCATCATGTATCATGTTTGTTTTTGAGGTAACAATTGTGATGTAGGGTTTTATGATTCAAGCTAGCATTCAATTCAAGATCTATCACATTCAAGCAAGAGTCAAGGTCTAGATCCATTAGAGTCATTTCATACATGTTTGCAGCACTTTATTGCTAGGGTTTGGTGAGTTGCAACATTATTTTTTTAATTCATCATTCTCCATTCTCCATGCCTATTTCATTTCATTTCAAGGTTTGATTACCAAAACAAGGTTTGACCAAGGCAAACCCCTTTCTACTAGAAAAACAACATTTTTTCCTCTCTTTAGTGTGTGATTTGTAGGTTTATGCTGAATAAAAATTGAATAGAAAGTTGTATAAGTTTTCAAAGTGGTCAAAGTTGTCACCTTGCATTGGAGATAATTGGAAGACTTCTACAAGTTCCAATTCAAGTTTTTGAATCTGGAAACCAATTCAAAAGGACAGAGAAAACATAGAAGACCATATTCAAACCTTGAATTTATAGAAAACCCTAACTTGACTAATACACCAATTTTGGCGTATGAGTCCCAATATAGGTCATTTTCTAGATTTTTACAGTTCTAGATGCCCTTTTGTTAGATTTCAATTTCTGCCCAGAAACCCTAATCTAGGACTAAATCACCCAAAAGGGCATATGAGTCCCAACAAGCTTTAAAATTGGTGTTTTTAGCATTTCAAACCTTTATCTAGTCTTCTTAAAGTTTCCAGGTGTACACCTTTTACCTTGCAACTTTATGCTCTAATTTTCATGGATTTTTAGGTCATTTAGTGAAAGATTGCATTACATTAGGTTCAAGCATTTGGATTTGCATTTAATTTGTCTTTCCAAGCCCAAGCTTGGTGTTGAACCCCTCTCTAGTTTATAATTAGACCCTAGGAAAACCCTATTGCAATATATCTTTCTCTTTTGCATACTTTAGATTGAGATCTATAGGGTTTACCTTCAATGAAATGATTGGGAAGTGTGTTTGCTCTATGTTCTAAACCATAAGAAATCATAAACCTATTTTTTAGTTATTTCATATCTATTGAGATACCATAACCAAAAATAATATGACCCCAAGTACTAAATATCTATCTAAAAGAAGGAACACTTAGCCAATTTGGCATAAAGATAATGTTTCCTCAAACATTTTAATACCTTACATAAATTCTCCTCATGCTCCTTCATTATTTTGAGAGAATCAAAATATCATCCAAAAATATAAAAACAAACCAATCTAAAATATTATGAAATATTTCATTCATTAAGCTCATGAACATTGTAGGGGAATTCATCAAATCCAAACATCACTTGTTGATGGTGGTTTTAGCACAACCAACTCTAAGTAGAACAATAGATCGCCCTACTTCTCTTGAAAACAAGAAAAATCCACTCCAAGGTTCCTTTTTAGTCAGGTAATAACTATGTGGGATAACTATAAGTGATCTATGTGATATGTTAACAAGGGATAATTTACTGGTAAAACAAATCTAGAAACATATAACCAATCTAATCACCCAAATATATTTAGAAAGAATGATTCAATGTTTTAAAATGCATAAATTTGGAAATATGAATCTGGTTTATGAAAATAATGTTGAATGTCCAAGATACTAAGAGGGGGGTGAATTAGTATCTTCTTAAACTTATATGAACAAACACCATCTAATTTATCAATTGCATATAACAGTAAAGATGAGAAAAACATTAACAGAGCATGAAACCACACAACACATAAACACCATAATTTTTACGTGGAAAACCTAATGAGGGAAAAACCATGGTGATGATTAACTCACTATATATAGTAGTTCCAAAACTGGATACAAAAGAGGCTCACTACCAGATAAAAAATCTCACTACTTACAATTACGACTCACTCTCCAAACAAGGAGGCTCACTACCTACAAAATATTATAGTAACAAAATGGCTTACAACCAGAGAATGAACTCATGAAGTTACACCTCACAAGTGTAGATTCAATTCCTTTGATGCTCATAGAATTTGCATGCCAATAGACTAATATTCACTCTTATTCGCATGCATATTCAATCCACATATTCCACCCTTGAATCTCTAAACAACCCAATATATCTGATATACCCACAAGCATCAATTAGGTCGACCTGATTAGATGCAAACTTTATTTACCAAAAGGCTAATGATTGGCTTCAACCATGTACAAAAATTATCCAAAAAAATTCAAGTGTGTAGCACACTATATCATGTCGACATGGACCAAATGTAGGTCACTCATATATACGCAACACAAATTAGACCATTATACCACCAACTGTTTATTAGGTCGGCCATGGATAGACCTAATAACAAAATGCAACACTAGACCAATGCCAACTCACCATATGATCATATGAGCACACAAAATTGTATACTTATAAGCTTCCAACATTCAAAAACCATTTCCCAAAAAAATGAACAACGATGATCACTGGATGGGAAATGCGGACCAAAATATCAGACCAAAAGCACCAAAGGATGTAAACATGTTCTTCATACTGTTTCAGAGTATCGAATCAACCTGACACCTTAATCAACATGGTGACATCAATGACAACATAAGGCCTAATCTTCTTCATTCTTTCAGCAATCTCTCCCTTTTTCATTGATGGCAACATGTGCCAAAACAATGTATGACAATCTCTCCAAATCTCTCCCCATTTGACATCAACGAAAAAGGGTGGCCAAAAATAGGATGTAAATGTATGTACATGGTGAAATTGCATATACAAAGAAATTATAACTCCAAAACTTCAAGACTTCAAAAATTTCCAAAACTCCCCCTTTGTTCCACAATCCAATTCTTCTCTTCTTGTTTTTGTTCATTTTTCCTTTTTTTCCTTTTTTTCCTTTTTCTCTCCTCTTTTTTGCCAAAAAAAAAAAAACAAAAATTTGAGCATTCAGAATCTCAAGTAAAAATAACACTTTTCACCTGAAAAAATTTCCTATGTCTCTCTCTAACAGTCGAAAGAATCCGCTTCCAAGCTAACATAGAAGAATCCATTATGGTACACATGTTTTCTAACAAAGCCAACAACGTGAATGAGGATGACCAATCCACAAACAAGAACTGTTGTTCACAATCTTCTACAACAGAGAGTATTTCAGAGGGATCATATAATCAGACCTCAACAATTTCTTTAACAAGGCAAAAAGTTCTCACCACATCTTCCCTCTGTCTTTGTACGGTTAACAACTCTGCTTGCAATTCTCAAACTCTTATTCTTTGTTTTACTTATTTTTCTTTAAATAAATCAAAATTAATTCCAATGTTATTCATTTCAAATTCAATTGCTTCAATTTTGCTTCTAAAATTGTAAACTATAGTAGGCCATCAAACACAATACTTGTAGATGTATGACATCTCTTTAATGCATTTTGTTGTCTCATTAATGTGTTTAGACAACTTTTTCTTAGTTTTAACACACCTTTTCTCAACCATAGCTTCAAACTTATGTCCTTTCGGTCCTTCCAGCAACATTCTCTCTTCAAAAAATTCAACTAGATTGTTCGATAATGAGTCAAAAACACTTGAAATATTAATACCTTTCTTGAGTAGATGCTCAACCAGAGCATCATCGATTTTTAGTCTATCCACCGGAGAGCATGCACTCCACAATTCACCAATCTTCTTCATCTCACCTTTATCTAACAATGTTTGAATATCATTTGGATCATAAGATTTAGATCCGGGCAAGGATTCTTCTTCATTTTCCTTTTCTTCTGAAATAGTGATGATATATTTTGTGATAAATTTTCTCTTTTTAGATTCCGGAGGGGAATCACCAATAACAACTTCCAATTCCTTTGTACCATAGGATGAACCCTCCTCAAACTAACTAGATACGGGCACACCAAAGCACAAATCCTTCTACAATGATAAGATATAGACTTTGAAATCACTTGCATTGTCCTCCATACCTTCCAAATGCCTATAAACTTGTTTTCCAACAGGGACCCCAGATTCCCACTTAACATTTTATTTTCTTGATAGCGAACTCAGAAAGTAAAATATGAGACATGTAAGCAAAGACCCAAATTGGAAAGGGTAACCCTCAACCAAGGACATTCATACATTTTCAGTTAGGTTTTCTAAAATTAAGCTACACAAATCAAATTTCTTGTTTTCCTTCACCATTTTGTGCACCAGATATACAACAATAACCGAAGTGGAACCTTCACGATTTCTAAAATATATTTTGGAAGAAAGATCGTTCACAACATACCTTACAGCAAGGTCGACAATAGTATTTAGCAACAAGGCTTGGGGGTCTTTGTTGATTCCAGTTAGTTCCTCCACCTCTTTGTATCTCACTATTTTATTTCTAGGGAGGTCACCAACACTGCATAGCACAGTAATAGCTTCAATTGCTTCCTTCGTGATAAGGTAGGGTTTGTCTAGGGTAATATTGCCATCCTTGAATTTACTTAATAGGAACAAGATGGATTCTCTATCTATAAACCAATGAAATTCACCCCATAAATACAAGCCTAGGTTTTTTATGTTCTGCAATTCATTTGTCTTTAACCCTAGTTCCATTTCCTTTATTTTTCAATGATCAAATTCTTCCAATTCAAATCCCTTCAACCTTAGTGGAATATTGCCACTCTATCCTCTATTAATAGATTCCATCATTGTACGTAACTTCTTCAATTCTTCCTTGTACAAAAAACTTCTTCTCTTACCTTTCTTTTTGTAAGTGCAAGAGAAAAATTGTGTTACTTGTTCTTGATTGTTCACAATGATTTCTCCATATTACCTTAGAATCACTCCAAATCAATTCAGGATCACTTCAAGATTGCTCCAAGTTGTTCTTCAAATTCTCCAAATGCATAAGTGATCAAAATGACTTATGAATTTTGCTTTATACACCATCGTGTTTCCCAAAGTTCACATTAAATGCAATAAGCTTCAAAAAGTTGATAAAAACCTTCTTTTACTGCACTAAGAAACCCTAATTTGCTCCGCAAATGATCATGCTTGCACTTTTTCTTCTGATTTCTTTTGCATAACCTCTTCCCATTCATTCCTTACAACATATCATCATGCCAACATTTGACACATCATGTTTCTAGGGGGTTTGAACATTTTTTTTGTTAAAGCTCCCCCTAAGACCATGCTCTAGGTCTAATTCCCGAAGGAATTGTCTACACCGGATGAGGGCATAGACACATTTGTCATCTCTGATTCTTATTTTTTTCCTATATCTTGTTCATTTCTTACTTAATCTTATCTTTTTCAATCTTCTTCATAGGTTCATTCTCCTTTATTGGATCAAACTTCTTTCCCTTTTTACTTCTAGAAACTCTTGAAATATGTCTCGGTTTGTTGCAATTGTAGCAGAAAAAATTTCTCTGATTTGTTTGACTTCCATTAACCCTTTATCTACACTGATTTTTTTTGTGTCCAAACTTGTTGCAAGTATAGTAGTAGCTGGAAAAATATTGATTCCTTCTACCTCCATTAAACCAGTTCATCATCTAAGTTTTGCATTCACTAGCTCTATGTCATGTTTTCTTGCATGCATAACTTTGTCTGGAGAAGGAACCAGAAAATTGATTCATCCTACTTTTGCACTCATCTACCTTGTGACCAAATTTATTACATGAAAAACAAACACCATTGAAGGATGGATACCTTTGAGCATTTGGATGTCTGATAGGTGGTCTTATTTTTGGATTTATTTTCTACTTCCCTTTATCTTGAATCTTTTGATTGTCCATTGGATTTGAGTTCTCCACATTCTTAGAGTTTTCAATGACTTCATTTCTCAAACCACCTTTATCTTTAGAAGGTCTCTATCCTACTATCAATTCATCAAGCTTAGTGGAGCTTGTCTTGAAATTATCTTCACATATTTTTTCTTTCTCCATATTTTCTTTTAGGTTCATCACTTCTTTATTCAATCCTTGAGCATACATCAGACTTAGTTTGCACCATTGTATTCAAACACTCCTTAATTCTCTTCTTTTCATCCACTTGCACCTTCAATCCAGTGATATCTTCATTTTCTTGTTTCAATTACTCACTCACTTCTCTATGTATTTCTTTAAATTTCTTTAACTGCTCTTTCAATTTCTGGATGCATTCATTTGCCTCCTCAATATTTTCTTTCAGATCTTTTCTTTCATTTTTTTCCTTTTCAAGATCTTCAAGAGCAGCCCAAAGCTCTTCTTTATCCATTTTTTCAATCTGCAAGATCTTCCTCAAATTCTTAGGCTTCCTCAGAGGAACCAGGCTCTAATACCAATTGTTGAATGTCCAAGATACTAAGAGGGGGGGTGAATCAGTATCTTCTTAAACTTATATGAACAAACACTGCTCAATTTCTCAATTGCATATAACAGTAAAGATGAGCAAAAAATTAACGGAGCATGAAACCACACAACACATAAACACTAGAATTTTTACGTGGAAAACCTAATGAGGGAAAAACCATGGTGAGGATTAACTCACTATATATAGTAGTTCCAAAACTAGATACAAAAGAGGCTCACTACTAGATACAAAATCTCACTGCTTACAAGTAGGACTCACTGTCCAAACAAGGAGGTTCATTGCCTATAAAAGATTACAGTAACAAAATGGATTATAGCCAAAGAATGAATTGATGAAGTTACACCTCACAAGTGCAGATTTAGTTCCTTTGATGCTCAGATAATCCACATTCTAGCAAAATAATATTCACTCTTATTCAAATTCATCTTCAATCCACACATTCCACCTTCAATCTCCAAACAACCCAATATATATATATATCTGATATACCCACAAGAATCAATTTGGTTGGCCTAATTACATGCAATCTTTATTTACCAAAAGGCTAACGATCGGCTTCAAGCATGTAAAAAAATTCTCCAAAACAATTCAAGCATGTAGAACACTATATCATGTCGGCATGGACCAAAGATAGGTCACTCATATATCCGCAACATAAATTGAACAATTATACCACCAATTGTTTATTAGGTCAGCCATGGATAGACCTAATAACAAAATGCAACACCAGACCAATGCCAAATCTCCATATGATCATATGAGCACACAAAATTGTATACTTACAAGCTTCCAACATTAATAAACCATTTCCCAAAACCACGAATAGTGATGGTCATCGGATGGGAAATCCATACCAAAATATTGGACCCATCCTTTGTATTCCCATTTTCAAAAATGTGATTTCTTTTGTATTCCCATCCTTCTTTCACTCAAGTATAGTGGTGACAACTAACTACAATGATTTATTATCTTCTTCTCTGGTCATGGTACCTAGATTTACCTATTGTATGTCATAGTCCCCAAATGTCATTTGGGCCTCAAGCTTATCTATCATGGAGGTTGCTATTTGTGCCACTCTTCTTCCTTACTCAACAAGGAGAAATCTTCTTCTTCTTGGGTACATTTCATTTCTCTTATATCCACAATATGGTTGATCCATAATGGAATACTGGAAGCTCTTGTATGTGGAGTTTTAAGGGGAGAAGGAGGAGGAGTCACACCCAAATTTCCAATATTACTTGGTGAATGTTGAATCTATTCCTTAGTTAGAGGAAATTCTTCTTACACTAGGTTGTCAATATTCTCAACTCTCAACTCTTTCAACAACACATCAACTTTATCCACTTGATAACCATCTCCTATTGGTAGGTTCTTTTGTCATATGTGAGGAGGTCAAGGTGTAGGTGTATGTGGAGAGGAATAAGGAGGTGATGGAATTGAAGTCTAATATGCAAACTAGGAATATTTCGTGGAGATGGAGGAAGTGGAGGAATAAGAGATTGTTTTGTAAAATTCTCAATTGAGGGAGAAGCTTTCCTAGGAGGTGATTTGGTGGAGAATTATGGAGTGGATAATTAAGAGGAGGTGAGTTGTGAGGTGGAGAGTGAGTAGGGGAATCACTTTTAGAAGACGAAGATGAAGATGAAGATAGGGATGGATATGATGATAAAGATGGAGATGGAGGAGGAGATGGAGATATTACAAGAAAAGAAAGCTGAGAGTGTGTTCTCTTTCCTCTTTTGAGTGGGAAGTTATCTTCTTCCTCCTCACTCTCCTTTGACTCTAAAATCATTGGATTTTCCACCTTCTTCCTTTTTGGCAGCAACCTTGGTTTCTCTTTTTTTCTTCACATCTCTTATTATTGTACTAGAATATTATCCAATTTGTTTCTTCTATTATTGAGCCTTATGATGTGGCTCTAACATTGTATATGGTTTCATTAGCTAGTGTAATGAACTAATCACCATATTTATAGCCCTAATGTAAATAGAAGAATCTTATGAAACTAACCAATTCATTGCATCTATAGGTTGGTTGAATATTATTTATATGTTATATGTAGGATGTAGAACTTCTCCATCTTCTAATTACTTGGGTATTTTCCACAAGTTACATACCCTTATTATGTTTATAATTTTTTTGTAGTAGTCCTTGATTCTCACTTCATGTGCATCAAAGCAATTGGTCCAATGGTCCTCTAGGGTAGGCTCATGATTATAATATACTCCTATAATTGGACTAATTTTTTTAATGGGATCAAATTTTGGCCTTATTTCTCCCAATGGATCCATGATTAGAGGAGCCAACTCAATTTTTTTAGTCTTGGTTGTTTACATGTTGGCATAGAATACACCCAAATCTTGATGGGGAAGACATTCAAATTTATGCTTTATTAACTGCCAGTTTTTGAATCTATGCAACCTTTCTATAGAGTCCTAGCAGGATCAAATCATCACTAGAATATATAGGTAGATTGCATGGTGCTTTATGAAATCCTACAACCTTGTTACAGGTAAGTATCTTGAATTGTATACACCAATTTCCCCAATTCTTTAACTCAAAAGTTTCTTCCATAGATATCCTTTTAGAAAAAAATAAAAATCCAGCCCTCTTATTATTGCACAAACAAAGACATCATTAACTAGATAGTAATACTTCTAACTTTCCTTTAGCTCCAATTGGGGATAGTGATGGTATAATTTTTTTTCTCCTATTTGGAGGTAACCCACTCTTCTTAATCCAATAAAACTATCTTGATAGGACAATAGATACACAAAGTATGAAGGCATGCTTAATTTGGTGGTCTCCAATACATCAACCAATTGGTCATGTAGATTCTCATTGATCGTTGTGCCCTAGTCAATCCTCTTCCTATCGGCTATCTTTAGAATACAGTAGCACATCCCAAGGTGGAATTCCTTAGCATTGGGATATCCATACACCTTTCTTAGAAGTGTAATGAAGTCTTTTTCATCCTCCTTGAACTCAATTCTATGTCGCACCTTTTCCATTTTTTTTCCAACCTTCCTAGAAACAAGACATGAAGGTGGCTATTGATGAAATTTGTAGATAATTTATTGTGTTTTTCACAAAATTGTAGGGCTTTCTTCATGGAAAATTCATCATATTGTGCATAGGCTAGGAGACCAAACATCCTCTCTATCATTTCTAGGTTGATGTCCAACACCACTTCTCCTAATGGACCAAATATCTTTTTTTTCTTGTGATTGTGATGTTGTGGCCAAAGTTAGCACTAACTTTGGATATTGCACTAGAATTGGAAAGGTAGATTCTTCCACTAATCCTAAGGTTGCCAAGCATTACTTGTCAAGTTGGTTTTGTCACCTTCATTATACACCCTCCTTAGGAACTCTACAACATCAACTTGCTCAAGGTCTTTATCACCAATTTCATTAGAGGGAGAGAACATTTTGGAAGGGGTATAATACCCCTTGAATTCACACTTCATATTTTCTCACTCTCCTTTCATAATTATGTAAGAATTCATATAAGTATCATGCGTAGGGATCATTAGAGGAAACATAAAAATTCATATAAAAATATTTTGTCACTACTTATCCAAAATTCCAATGAAATCTCTTATTAGGTTTTGGGGTTCTCCAATGTCTCATGTCAATCAATGTAGAATGCCTTGAATTCATACTTAGGATTAAACTTCATCCAATAAAGTTTCAGACATACCCCTTGACGAATGCCCAAAAGGGAAGTAGTTGAGAGACATCTCGATGCCCCAATCACACAAAATGAACAATGATAATCACCATTAGGGATTAGACATTAAGTGTTCCTTGTAATTCAAATCATAAAGGAAAACACACTTAAAAATATTCAACAACCTGATCCTTTATGTGATGTGTCAAATTAAATGTCAAGTATCAAGTATTAGGTTTATCAAATATCTCATGACACATTAGAAATCAAGTAAACATATCCTCAAAGACTTGATCTTGTAAGTGAATACATAATATGGACCATTGAGGATCAAGTGTCAAGCCTATCGCGTGTGCCTTACTCAAAGAAAAGGAGCATTAAAGGGACACTCCATCTTGAAAAATGAATCAAATTAGGAACAAAATATATTGTGGATAAGAGAACCCTAATCACCGCTACATGATAATCTTAGTAGTGTCAAGTGTCATAATTTAGAGATTAGGGATCACAAATGACCTCAACCTTGTGCTAAATTAGCCATGTGAAATGAGGAAAACCCAATTATCGAGCTTCAAAAGAAAGTAATTTAGAAGGAAATGTCAAAGATTGGGGATCAAGGGGAATTCCAACCTCATTTTGAAAGGGGGTGAGATCATTAAATGGCTTGATGGCCTAATGAGGTATAATAAAATCACAAACAAACTTGATCTACATGTCAAGGGAAAAATAAATTTGGTAGAGGGAAAATATAAATGAAAACAAAACATAAATAACAAATGAAATAACAAAAAGGTAAAGTCAAATCCACTTTGGAAAAAACAACAAAACAAGCACACATGACCAAACATAGAAAAAATAAGAAAAATCCATAACAAGAAAACAACAAGAAACTCCCCAAAACATCATGAAAACATAAGTATGGGTAGAAACCCTACCTAGTAACAATGAGGAAGGAGTAATACGAAACATAAAATAAAACCATAGACATGACATCACCATGAACACACTAGTGTGAACACCATGATCACACCAAAAATCCATGGAGAAAGGATGTAAGGGACACATGAGAGCTCAAATACAAAAGTAGAGTGACTCAATAAATGAGGCAATTGATGATAAAGCCCTAGAAAAATACATGCCAAAATTGCCATTATTTTGGTACTTGGTGGTACTTGATATGGCAAGATGTCTCCCATGTCAAGCATTGGGCATCGAGTTTCAGGGTTGAGGTTTCACCTTTTGTCATGCCATTAGATGAAATATTGGCATCTCGATGGGGTAATTTGCTTGATAGACTCTTAATCCTTTAATCAGGGATTGAGGTGTCATGGTACTTTGTACCATTATACTGTTTCAAGGTGTTGCCCTTGGTCTCCTTGGCTTGGGCTAGCGCAACGCTAGGGCTTCGTTACATGGTTTAACTACCTCCTATGGATCTTGGATCTTGTATAAATCCAGCATTTGTATCAGGCATTAATAGGTCGATCTTTTGGTGCAATGACAACCGTCTTTGCAACAATTGGTATCAGAGCCGAGGTCACATGTTCGAAACCCTCGCTTGCGCTGGGGGGGATTGGTGCAAGGTGTCACCCTTGGTCTCCTCCGCATGGGCCAGTGTGATGCTCAGGCTTCGCGACATGGTTTAATCGCCTCCTGTGGATTTTGGATCTTGTATAAATCCAATGGTTGTATTGGGAATTAATAGGTCAATATTTTGGTGCAACAACAACCGTCTTTGCAACATATACTTGAATGTGGATAGGTGACATTCCGATAAATGACCAATATTCAAATAAAGGAAAGGTGAACATCAGAGATCAAGGTCAAAACCATTGCCATATCAATATGGAAAATCTTGAAATTTCAATAAGAAAGACAAAGAAAATCAATAAAACAAAACAAGAAAGAGGGAACCACTAAGGAAAAAAAAAAGCACAAAAAAGAGGGTCCCCATTTGACAATTCAAAATGGGATGTGGATGCAAGGCACAAAAACACCATTATAAATTCATAATGGCCATACGAGTTTGAAATGTTGTCTTATAAATATTTTATTTCTTGATCCTCAACTAGTGATACCTTGAATTCAAATCTATCTTAGATAACACCTTAGCTCCCTTAATCTGATAAGAAAGGGTAATCAATTCTAGGCAATGGATATCAATTCTTAATTGTTAGCTTGTTCAACTATTTGTAGTCCACACAAAGGTGAAGTGACATGTCCTTCAAGTCTTAATGAAGATGATAGTTGTGCCCCAAGGGGAGATGTTGGGATGAATATGAGCCTTCTCTAAAAGTTCCTCTAACTAAATCTTGAGGTCACTAAGCTCTTGAATCATCATCATGCAGAGTGCTAGAAATTGGCTAAGATTCTAGAACTAAATCAATGTAGAAATCAACCTCATGTTAGGGTGGTATCCCCAGTAATTCTTATCGAAACACATATGTAAACTATTTAAGAATGGGATGGTCATCAAAAGAAATATTTATCATACCATTTGAAGTGTCCTCTAACTTATCACTAATAGTGATGGTAAACATCTAGCAACCATTTCATATGCATCAATTAAGTTGCATAGTGGATATTATACAAAGATAAATAGGTCTATGAAACCCTATAATCACTACTATCATACCATGATCATCAATATTGTTGGAGATTTACTAGATTGTAGGAGATTGTTGGTGTTGTCATTAGTGTTTTCATTGGTGTCAACCCCTAGTGTGTAGAGATTATTGGAACTGTTGAAGAGTGTTACATAAGAAAGAGTTATGGTTTAACCTCTAGTGTGGGTGTGTTGTTGTTTGATGTCAACCTTTAGTATGCTAAATAATATTGTTTTAGTGTTGCCATTAATTTCAATAGTGAGTGTGTTGCACTATGTTTCCTTTAGTGTTGTCAGTAATGCCAACCTCTAGTGTGTTCTTGAGCAGGTATTGCAAATGGGGAGATTGTTGGCATTGCAGATGGGGTGATTGGTGCAATATCTAGTATGGTCATATTGAGAAAATATTTTGGTATTGAGTAGGTGTTTGTAGTGCTTTTTATGTAGTTGGTTCACTTGGTTTCCAAGTGCTTTTGAGAAAATTTGAATAAGAGAGTGTGTAGTGTGATAGTCGTATGTTCAATGTTGTGCTAAAAATTTCTTCATGGTTGAAGATATGATTGTGTGGTTTGGATATGATGATTAAAGGTGTTCAGAGGTGTTATATCCATAGTTTCAGGTTCTAGATCATGCAATAGTGGAAGTTGTGTTTGATAGTGTGTTTGTCTATGTAGAAGGTTGTTTAGGAGAAATAAGAATGCTTTTTATTTCTCCCCGGTGAGGTTTCTTGTCTTGTGGATTTGGAAACGTGCTAATATTGTTTGTATCTACCTTCCCTTGGATTTTTGTCTGTTCAAGTGTTCCACAAGGTTGGTTAGTGTGTTGCATGTCTCTAACACTCTTGTCGGTTACACAAGATGTTGGTGTTCTGAGTTTTAGGTGGTTGTGTACCTAGTGTTGCAAAATATTCTAATGATGGAATATTCTAAGATATTGTGTGGATGTTGTGAAGTGTTTCTTTTTGGTTTTCATGTTGTTTTCAAACTTGGAGAGATGTGTATGTGGTCATTTTTTAGTGTTAGTGTAGGTTTGGATGACCTGGGTGCTAGCGCTAATTGAAAAGATTTTTTGTTGTTTGTGGAAGTGTGGTGAAGTGTTTTGGTGTAGATTTGGGTCCTAGTTAACCCTTGGCATGGTCTACCTTCACTTCTTTCCATTGTGAAAGTGTTTGGTTCTGACCTATTTAGTGGTTGTATGTTTGAGGTGCATACGTTTCATTGTGGTTGACATGGAGAATTTTTTTGAGGTTGTGGAGAATATATAAGCAAGGTTAATTGTTGGAGATGTGGTGTGGAAAAGTGTGGTGTGTGAGATATGTGAATGAGATCAAGCGTGGTGATCTAAGTATGAGCTTAAATGCCTATGACTCCAGATGCAATGAGCAGAAGGTGTCTACATTTTCAATGTGCCTGAAGTTGCTAAACACAATGAGCAAAAGGTTGCAGATGGTGCAGAGTTGATGTGGAAATTTTTTCCTATTGCTTTGAGATAGTGAATCTATCTGTAATAGTATTCTTCTATTCTCCTTTCTTCCGAGCAGTGAGCCATTCTTCTCTTTTGGGAAGTGAACCCTACTGGAAGTGAGACTATTGTATTTGGTGTTTCTATTCATATATATGTGAGTTAATCCTCACTATTCATTTTCCATGATTAGAGTTTTCCATGTAAATATAGTGTTCTCTTGTGTATGGTGTTGAATCTGTATATTTTATATGTTTACATTCTACTGATGATTAATAAGGATTTTATGGATAATGAGGGTTTAAGGTTTTAATGTACAACCAATTCACCCCCCTCTCAATTGTCTTGTGTGTTTAATAATTGGTACCAGAGCTATGGTTCCATGGAAGAAGCTTAGCCACTTGAGGTAGACCTTGATGGCACATAGGAAGGGTGTCAAAGCTCCTATGTTTGATGGAATGAATTATGCCTATTAGAAAGCTAGGATGGAAGCCTTTCTTGTCTCTCTAGGGTTTGGAATCTGTAAGTCAGTTGAGACTAGATGTACTATGCCTACTAATGGTCCAACAAGTGATGATGAGATCAGGATTATGAGAATAATGGAAAAGAAAGAAATGTTATCTTGAGTGCTCTTTCTGATTCAGAACTTGGAAAAGTGATAAGCCTCAAAATTTCTAAAGAGGTTTGGGTGAAGTTACAGAGCATTTATGAAGGAGATGATAAGGTCAAACAAGCAAAGATGTATAATTTCAAAGCCAAATTTGAAAACCTAAGGATGTTAGAAGATGAAGACATTGCAACCTACATGCTCATAGTGGATGAAGTTTTCAATGCCATCAATGGTCCTGGTGGTAAGCTAGAATAACATGAAGTTGTAAGAAAGGTATTGAGAACTTTTCATAGATTTTATAGTTCTAAAGTTTCTATTATTGAGGAAGCTTAGAATTTAGATCAATATTCTAGAGATTAGATGTTTGGTGCTTTAATTTATTATGAATTAAGAGAGTTTGGTCAAGATGCTACAAAGAAAGAAACTTCCTTTAAATTCAGCAAGGCAGAGAAGGATGATAAATCAAATCCTGATTATCTTGATGAGGTGGTAGCAAATTTTATGAGGAGATTGAAAAAGGGCACTAGAAAATACAAAGGTAAGTTACCCTTTAAGTGTTTCAATTGTGGAAAGATATATCATTATGCTTCTAAATTTCCAATCAAAGTTGCAAATGAAAAACATAAGGATCACAAAGGTAAATTTGTCAAGAAGAGTTATTATGTTGAAAAAGACAAAAAATTGTCAAGAACTTTATCATGTTGAAAAAGATAATGGTGTATCTAATGAGGAGGAATTGGACTATCATTATCAAGATAGTGATGAATGATTGTTCATGGCTCTAAATGTTGAGACTAATTATACCAACTTTGAAATATGTATGAAGGAAAGTGCTTCGAAAACAAGTCACAATGTTGAAGGAACTATGTTGACCACTTTTCATGCAAGAGAGCAGAGAAACTACTAGATAATTGATAGTGGATGCTCAAATCATATGACAAGTGATAAGAGTAAGTTTGTTAAACTTTAGAAGTATGATGGTGGTCTTGTTAAGTTTGGTGATGATGCATCTGCTAAGATCTATGGAAAAGGTTCAATTAGTTTTGATGAGAAACATAAAACATATGATGTTCTTTATGTCAAGGGCCTCTGACATAATATTCTTTGTGTAGGAAAATAGTGTAGTAGAGGATACAATTTGGTGTTTTAGGATGGTGGTTGTGAAATCAGAAAAGGGGTCTCTAGAACTTTGGTTATTGTAGGTACAAGGATAGAAGGTTTATCATTTCAAATATGGCGGTGTTAATTTTTTTATGTCACAAATCAATAAAAGTTTTCTATGGCATGCAAGAATGGGTCACATAACTTAGCCTATTGAAGATCAGTTCTACTAATGTTGTGAGAGATTTTCCAAGAATTACAAATCCTATCACTGCAATTTTCAAGGAATGTCAGTTTGGAAAGAAAACAAGAAAAAGGTTCAAAACTAAATAATACTCTACCATAGGTACTTTGGATTTGATGCATACAAATCTATGTGGACCTACCAAAATAAAAATGTCTCAAGGTGATAGGTATTTCATGCTATTAGTTGATGATTATTCTAGGATGGCAGGGGTGACATTTCTCAAGAAAAATCAAAATCTCTAGATAAATTTAAAGCTTTTAAATGTATGGTTGAGAATGAAATGAATTTTGAAAATCAAGTGCTTGAGGTCTGACAGAGGTGGTGTGTTCACCTCCAATTATTTTAACAATTTTTGTGAAGATCATAGAATAAAGAGAAAATTATAATCTCTTACTCCTCAACAAAATGTAGTTGTCGAGAGGAAGAACAGGACAATTCAGGAAGCAATAAGAACCATGCTGAAGGAAGAAAATAACTAGAAGTCTATTGGAAATAAGTAATTCATGCTATAGTGTATATTCTTAACAAAGGGAAAACAAGAGTGAACAGTTCAAAGACTACTTATGAGTTATGGTATGCAAAACCTCCTATTGTGAAATATTTTAGAGTGTTTGGAAACAAATTCTATATCAAAAACGATGAAAAAAACCTAGGAAAGTTTGATGCAAGATCTGAAGAAGGAATCTTCCTTGGATATTATACAAAGAGAAAGTCATATAGATGTTATAACAAAAGGTTGAAGAAGATTGTTGAAAGTGCAAGTGTCAAAATGGATGAAGATTCATATTAGAGTTTTGTGTTGATAGAAGGATATGAATTTGATGAATCCCTTTATAGTGAAGAAGAAAATGAAGAAGATAAAGAAAAAGATATGATAGTTGAAGAGGAAGAGGAAGAAACTCTATAAAGGATCCCTAAGACTTCTAAGTATGTGTAGAAGAATCATTCTAAAGATCAAATAATCTGAGATAAGAGTGCAAAGGTGTGTTGACATGGAGAAAAGTTGCTATGACAAGGGAACATGTAAAATTTTGTTTATTTTCATAAGTAAAACCTAAAATAGTAGTTGAAGCATACAATGATGAGAACTAGATCAAAGTTATGGAAGAAGAGTTGAGATAGATTGAGAAGAATTAGACTTTGGAATTGGTCCCAAGACTAGAAAACAAGAATGTGATAGGAACAAAATGGGTTTTCAAGAACAAAATGAATGAGAATGGAAGGGTTGTTAGAAATAAGGCTAGACTTGTGTGCAAAGGCTACTCACAAGTGGAAGGAATAGATTTTGAAGAGACTTTTTTCTAGTGGAAAGAATGGAAACCATTAGAATGTTTTGGATTTTGCAATACATAAAGACTTTAAATTGTATTAGATGGATGTCAAGTCTGCCTTCTTGAATAGTGAGTTAGAAGAAGAGTTTTACATTGAACGACCAAAATGTTTTCATTGTCATAAGATGTTGATATGGTCTACTGGTTGAAGAAAGCATTGTATGGACTCAAATAAGCTCATAGAGCTTGGTATGTAGGATTAGATAGATACTTGTTGCAGTTAGGATTCAAAAAGGGTACTTCAGATAGAAACCTTTACTTCAAGGTTGAGGTAGATCATATCTTGATTGTAGTTGTGTATGTTGATAACATAATTTTTGGAGGAAATGAAGGTATGCATAAGAGATTTATAGAGAAGATGCAAAAGGAGTTTGAGATGTCAATGTTTGGGGAGATGAATTTCTTCCTTGGGTTACAAATCAAGCAATCAATAAATGGTATTTTCATTTCACAACTTCTGTTAGGTTTCAAAAATGCTAGTTCGAATGAACCACGAGAGGTTGCCAAACTCTCACAACATTATTGGCCAACTAACAAGGCCAACTAATATAGTTGAACCTTCTACTCTTAAGGCTCTAGTAAACCTAGTCGGGTACACCGATGTGTATGTTGCAGATTTTGAATTATGCTTCCTACTTGACCAAACTATCCACAAATAGAAATTTGATAGTGGAGAGATATGGCCTAAATTTGGTATAAATTGTATATGAAAAATCAAGGTATGAATTAATATGTTCAATTAAGAGATGTAACTAAGGTGGATAAAACCTAAAAGGATAAATAAGACCAATGCCTTGTTGGGTAAAACAGAGTCAAGTGAAATCTCTAAACGAATGACTTCTATCTGGCAAAGACTCTAATTATTTGGCATATAAATATTAGTTCATAACTTGTATAAACATGCAAGAATGTAATTACCTAGATCTTCTTAGTGATCCAAATGATACTTCTAAATTATTGTGAATGACTTGAAGGGTTTAATCTTTACTTGAAAGAACCAACCAATCACACCACACAAAAACAACAAATGTGTATTGATAAACTGAGAATATACTTGATATGTCAATTTAAATAACAAATAAATATCAACCCTTGAGACAACTTGATAATATTTTCAATTAATTTAACAAATAATTGATACTAGAAGGGCACCACAAAATCAATGCTCTTTCATTGATCCCTCAAAACTTCATACATGCATCAGGGTCATTTGAAACATTCTGAAAAATATTGTATTTCCTACTACCTACTTTCTATCTAATTTCTACTACCCCTATTTCTCACGTAAACAACGAATATTTATACATTAGTGGTTGGAAGGATGTTTCCTTTCAAAAAATGTTCTAAGCATAAAACACTAACAAGATTAGCATTAACTAATTTTTGTTAAGCCACAAGTGAACTTTAGATATGTGCTCTGTGTAATCTCGGCGCCCGTGTGTATTTGCATCTCCTAACGCATCGCGGATCACGATCTCCATCATCACCATTCATTCGTTTTGCTCACATGCTTCATCCAACGTTGTATCTTTTGTAGTGGTTGTCTTTAACATCTCTTAGAGTATTAATTCACATTTGTTCTTCCATGTAGTAATTTCTTTTAATTCTCTTTCATCATCACAAAACTTAGTCAATCTTTCCTCGACAACTTCCATCAATTCTTGTGCATCCTCTTGTAATTCCTCAAAGAATCCCTTGTGCTTATCCATGATACGATGAGCATTTTCAATCCCTGCATTATTAGGAGTATCCTTTTGCTTTAATTCCTCAAGTTTTTCTTGGATTCTGCTATCCACTCTCCTATGTTCTTTTATTGCATCAACGTATTGTGAATGTTTTCCCCAAAGTTTATTTAACCAAGTGGTTAAAACGACCTGCCTCCTTTTGATTATTGTTGTAAGTGTGTCCATTTTCCCTTGAGAGTATGCACTTGATCCTTCCCAGTGGTCTTTCACTTGTGAAATTTCACCTTGGGTGAGCATCTTTGTTGGCCCCGTTGCAGCACCTACCAAGTCCTTTAGACATTCATTTTCTCTCAGTATTCTCTCATTATGGGTTTTGTGCATTTCTCTCTCTCTGATCAATGCTTGTATTTGAGCTTTATTTAATTTTGCTATATTGATCCCAATTTCAGTAGTTGTAACTGGATCAGCCTCTCCAGCCTTCAAAGTCATGACATGTCCAAATGCCTTCTCAGTATCAATGACAATTGACTTCTTGTGAGGGGGATATAAAGCCTAGATCATCAATGTCTCTTCATCAGGATTGTATTTTGATCTTGTATACACTTATGTCACCTTTTTTATGCTGAGCTTATGTGTAGCATTGTTGTCTCTTAGGAAATTGTCAAAAACCAATGTAGAATTGAGATCTAGCCCTGGGAAAATCATGACATCAACTTTTTCCAACATCTCTCTCCCCTTCTCAGGGGTCATGCTTGTCATCTCTTTCTCCACATCATCCCTCAAATTTTTTAACAATTGCTCTTCATTTCCTGTGTGAATTGCCAACCAGTCCTCTTATTTCTTTTCCCTTTTGTTTGTACAAAAATGTTTTGAATTTTGAGGTTTTCACAAATTCATCATCTGCTATAAAAGATCTATCTTCTTCATGTCTTGTATCCACATCCACAATTTCCTCAATATTTATCTCTCTAGAAGAATAGGTGTAATCTTGAGTTCTTGTCCTCGATACCTTTCTGGACGGGCCTTGTGGCCTATTAGCCTCTAAGACTTCTTTACTGGAAGATAACAACTCAACATCTATCAATTCTTGATCATGTTTCTCAATTACCATTTATGCTTCCTTTTCTTCCAAGTTTCTAATTATGTCATCAGACTGATAGGGCACATGCTGATACCCTCCAAAGTTTATCCTTTGTCTGGCAGAATGAATATATCCTTCTAGATCAAAGTTTTTCCTTGATGGCACTTTTCTCATGTTATAATGCAATAACCTATCCAGAATCAAATCGTATCCCTCCTTTGCTAACACAGTAAAATCACTAAAACACAATGTACTTGGCATAAAAGCTTGCTTCCCATAAGAGCTTAAGTTCATGACACTGGAGAAATCCATTTGCCTAACAATCTCTAAGTATGCAATTCTATCTGGAACTGTCCTAGGCAAAATAAATGGAGTACTTTCAAAACCATAAACCCTAATCATGGTGGAAATTTCTAAACAATACCAATCCCCCCAGTTGTGGCTGATTGGTCCATTAAAATCCTTAGGCCTGAGAAATTTCTTTATTTCATCAGAAAAGGAATAATCACAAGGATGATTATAAAACTTGTACAATGGCTTTACAAAATATTCTTCAAAATGCAAGAAATTAGAATTAGCAAACCTTTTGTCCCAAACAACAATCCACAACTGAATAGGCAATGGCCTACCTTCCTTATCAAATTTCAAAATCCTTAGTTCCTGGGGCCACAACCCTAATTCTTGTCCAAAATATAGCACCAAGTGCATCAACAATGAATAATTCTTGAGGTGCGTGACAAAGGCTCCATTCTTTACTGCCATCAACCCAACATCAAACTCTTTAAACACATGTGAAGCATAATAAAATGACCTGGAGTTATGATATTGAACATCCGCAACAATCACCATAGGTACAACTGTCATATGCTCTGGGACCTCCATCTCCAATACCTGTCCCATTGAAAAATAAGTGTACTTTATGTAAGATTCGAAGAGATCCACATGAAATGGTGGTCCCTCGCTGTCTTCCATCAGAGTCAGTTTGCCATGACACCTAATTTTGTGTAGGGGTAACCTCCAACCCTTGTAAATGGTATCCATTCTTCTGAATTCACTCTCGAGCTCCTCACTTATAATCTTCTCATTGCACATTCCTTCTAACTTGAAGACCTCGCTTATTGCATTCTCAGACACATGTATCACTGGGTTCCCAGATAAATCACATATGGCCCTATTCTTTGATATATAATGACCAGCCAATAATTTCACCAATTCGACATCAACAAAAACATTAGGGCACACCAGTTTTCCCAAATTGAGCCTCCACAGGTTACATACTAGCTCGAAGCGATTTCTTCTATGGTAGTGGAAACTGAACAATTTGTATCCTCTAATTCGGGTCCAAACATCTCTTATGAACTTAAATTTGTCATCCAATTTATCTACTTCCGCCTTAAGCTGTGTGGAATGCCTTGCTTTAGGTCCTGAACTAGGTAACTAGTCTATGAGATCTTGGTTCAATTTTCTCTCGATGCCCTCTGGTCGTATTTCAATTTTTTGCTTTTTTCCTTTTGGTTGGCTATCCTCCCCATGTTTTCTTCCTTTTATCTTTTATGAACTAGTGCCTTCCATTCTTTGAAATTTACAAATTTTTAGAGGATGAGGAACTTACTGTATTTCGCCTGAAAATTCAAGTTAGATGAACGCTCCAATTATTTTGCTCGTTCCTCTGCTCTCCTTCGTCACCAGTTCTATGAAAAAATGATTTCAATTGAGCTCACCTTGATTTGCAAAATATTTTATGCTTTGTGGTGCCATTAATATCTTCACTGAGACATGAATGAAGCATTTTTTTTTAAATTCTCGTTGTCACATCAAGTACCATATCGGCGAGACATTTCAAATCATTGGCCAATCCATCTGCTCAATGTTCACACATTCGTTAAGACATCTTGTAGTTCCTCTGACATCACAAGTCCCCTCGATAGTTTTCCCCTTTTGCTTTTTATATTGCCATGACTTTCTCCAAAGAAAACTATCGCCCAAACTTAAAGAATCAGGCCAACGATTATTCACTTTACTCTGAAGACTCTTTGTCTCACCGAGATATTCACTTTGTCAACTTAAGTCGTCGAGAGCAAGTAATTGTCCTACCGACAGAATAATATTCATCGTGACCTCTCTTAGATCTCCCCATTGAGCCTTATCTTATCGATACACCTTTTCTTCGGTGAGACCATGCATATTGTCTCTTTGACAATTTTTATTTCTATATGCTTAGTTTTGTCGGTATAACACAAGGGGTCGGTAAGACTCCCCGAACTCTTCTTCACACCATTGTCTCACCAAATGAGTCTTCTTTTTTCTTTATCAGAAAGATCAGTGATGGTCTCGGGCAGTCCTTCGAAATCTCACCCCGATAACTATAGTCTGGCCGATACACTTTATTATATTCCAATCGGTAAAAAACAATTTAGCTCGATATGACCTCACATCGTCACGTCGATACCTTTTGTCTTGTCGATAGAAAATGTGAACCTACTTTCTCTTGGCATATATCCTCATGGGTATGACACTCCTGATATCTTGCCGATAAACTGAAGAGATGTATATTATTATCGATGAGACCTGCATCAACTTATGCCAATATTTCAAATGTTAAAGATTTAATGTCAGATGAATTTTATGGGGCTATATGACAAAATTTAACCCAGACCTTGTTGAAAAATACTTGAGGTCTAACAGAGATGGCGAGTTCAGCTCCAATGAGTTTAATAGTTTTTGTGAAGATCATGGAATAAAGAGACAGCTATCATCTCCTAGGACTCCTCAGCAAAATGAAGTTGTGGAGAGGAAGAACATGAAAATTTAGGAAGCAACAAGAACCATGACAAAAAGAAAATCTACTAGAAGTCTATTGGAAAGAAGCAATTCATACTATAGTGTACATTTTTAACAGAGGGAAAGCAAGAGTGAATAGTTCAAATACTACTTATGATTTATGGTATGAAAAACCTTCTACTGTGAAATATTTTAATTTTTTTGGAAGAAAATGCTATATCAAAAGAGATGAAGAAAACTTAGGAAAGTTTGATGCAAATATGATGAAGGAATCTTCTTTGGATATTCTACAAAGAGCAAGGCATACAATTGCTATAATAAATGGCTGAAGAAGATTGTTGAAAGTGAAAGTGTCAAAGTGGATGAAAAACCACATCCGAGTTCCATGTTGATAGAAGGATATGAATCTAATGAATCCCCTTGCAGTGAAGAAGAAAAAGAAGAAAAAGAGATGATAGTTGAAGAGGAAGAAGCTCAAAAAAAGATCCCTAAGGCTCCTAAGTATGTGCAAAAGAATAATTTTGAAGATCAAATCATTGGATATAAGAGAAAAGTTGTGTTGACAAGGAGAAAAGCAGCTATGATACTAGAGGAATAGGTAAACTTTTGTTAACTTTCAGAAGTAGAACCTAAGACAGTAGTTGAAGCATGCAAGGATGAGAACTGGATCAAAGCTATGGAAGAAGAGTTGAGATAGATTGAAAAGAATCAGACTTTGGAATTGTTCCCAAGACTAGCAAACAAGTTTGTGATATGAACTAAATGGGTTTTCAACTAGAAAATGAATGAGGATGGAAAGTTGGTTAGAAATAAGGCCAATCTTGTGTGTAAGGGCTACTCACAAGTGGAAGGAATATATTTTGAAGAGAATTTTCCTCTAGTGGTAAGAATAGAAGCTATTAGAATGTTTTGGCTATTGTAGTATAGAAAGACTTTAACGTGTATCAGATGGATTTCAAGTCTTCCTTCTTGAATGGTGAGTTAGAAGAAGAGGTTTACATTGAAAAACCAAAAGTTTTTCCATTGTTAGAAGATGTTGATATGGTTTGCAGATTGAAGAAATTATTGTATGGAATCAAACAAACTCCTAGAGCTTGGTATGCAAGATTGGATAGGTACTTTTTGCAACAAGGATTCAAATATGGTACTATAGATAGCAACCGTTACTTCAAGGTTGAGGGAGATCAGATCTTGATTGTGGTTGTGTATGTTGATGACATAATATTTGGAGGAAATGAAGGTATGCGTAAGATATTTTAAGAGTAGATGCAAAAAGAGTTTGAGATGTCAATATTTGGGGAGATTAATTTCTTCCTTAGATTATAAATTAGTCAATAAAAAAAAAGTAGTTTCATTTCACAGTCAAAGTGTGTAAAGGAAATGTTGAAGAAGTTTGGAATGGAGGATTCTAAACTAGTTTGTACTCCCATGGTTATTGGTTGCAAGTTGAGAAAAATGATGAATCTCCTAAGACATATCAGAGAAAGTATAGATCAATGATTGGTGGAATGTTATATCTTACTGCTACTAGACTGGATATCATGCATGCAATTTGTATTGTAAAAGATTTCAGGAAGATACCAGAGAATCACATGTGGCAGTAGTTAAAAGGATATTCAAATAATTGAAGGGCACTTTGGATTTCGGTCTATGGTATCCTACGGATACTGATTTCTCTTTGAGTGGATATATAGATTGAAATTGGGAATTGTTGTGTAGATGTCAAAATAAGTACAAGTGGAGGTGCTTTCTTTCTTAGAAGAAGGTTGTTTCTTGGCTGAGTAAGAAGCAAGATTCAATGTCATTATCTACTACAAAGGCATAATATATTGCAGCAACATCATGCTACACACAAGTGTTGTGAATAAAGAAAATATTGAAGGATAAAAAAGTGCCATATGATGAGCCAATTTCTATCTTGTGTGATAATACAAGTGATATCAATATTTCAAAAGACCCGATAATGCATTCAAGGATAAATCATATATTTATCTGGTATCACTTTCTAAGAGAGGAAGTTTTAGAGAATGAAGTGAAGCTAGAGTATTTTCCTATAAAGGATCAAGATGCAGATATTTTCACAAAGGCTCTACCAAAAGATACATTTGAGTATCTCTAACAGAAGTTAGGGGTTATTACCCCTCCTTCTTTCAATTATATGCATAAGCGGTGCATTTGTCTAGGAGAGCATTTCAAGATACATTCTTGGTCCTGGACTGATGAAGGCTACCTCTCAGGTGGAGCTGGTAGTGGTGTGTTTTAATTGGTGTAGTTGGGGGAGCATAGCTTATGCCCCTAAGGGGGAGAGAGTAGAGTAGGAGCAAGTGGAGATAGAAAGAGTTGTTTGTTGGTGTTGCCTAAAGTGAAGCCTTCAAGTGATGACAAAGGGAGATACTACTACCCTTTTCCATCTATGTCAAAAGGGGAGAGATAAAGTTTGAAAAACATGGGGAGAGATAGATTTTGAAAAGAATGGAGAGAGTGAAGTTTGAGAAAATGGTAGAAGTGTAAGGAATGTCCCAGTTAGGGGAGAGTTTTCGAGTGTTAGAGTTGCAATGTTGCTTCTACTGATTGATGGTTTTTTAGAGCTAGTGTTTCCATCAATGAAAAAGGGGGAGATTGTTGGATATTTTCTAGATTGTTGGAGATTGTTGGTGTTTTTATTAGTGTTGTCATTGATGTCAACCCCTAGTGTGGAGATTGTTGGAATTGTTGAAGAGTGTTGCATAAGAAAGAGTTATGGTTCAACCCATAGTGTAGATGTGTTGTGGTTTAATGTCACATTGATCTCAACCTTTAGTATGGTCAAGAAAATTGTTGTAGTGTTGTAATTAATGTCAATAGTGAGTGTGTTGCACTATGTTTCCTTTAGTGTTGGACATCTAGTGTACAGTTGAGAAGGTATTGCAAATGGGGAGATTGTTGTTATTGCAGATGGGGAGATTGGTGCAATCTCTAGTACGGTCATATTGAGAAGTGTTTGTGGTATTAAGTAGGTGTTGAAGGTGTTTGTGGTGTTGCTGATATAGCTGGTTCACTTGGTTTTCAAGTTCTTTTGAGAAAATTTGAATAGGAGAGTATGTAGTGTGACAATGGTGTATTTAGTGTTGTGCTTTACATTTCTTCATGGTTGAAGATATGCTTGTGCACTTTGGATATGATGATCAAAGGTGTTCAAAGGTGATATATCTAGAGTTTTAGGTTTTGGATCGTGCAGTAGTGTAAGTTGTGTTTGACAATGTGTCTTCCTATGTAGAAAATTTTCTTGGAGAAATGAGATTGCTCCACATTTCTCCGTAGTGACGTTTCTTGTATTGCAAATTTCAAAACATGTTAATATTGTTTGTATCTACCTTCCCTTCAAGTTTTGTGTGTTCAATTGTTCTGCAAGGTTGGTTAGTGTGTTGCATGTCTATGGTAGTGTTTCTGGTTGTACAGGATGATGGTGTTCTTAGTTTCAAGTGGTTGTGGTAATGTTGCATAACATTATGATGATGCTAAAATATTTTGGAATGTTGTGTTGATGTTGTGAAGTGTTGCTTTATGGTTGCATGTTGTTTTCAAACTTGGAGTGGTGTGTATGTGTTCATTTGTTAGTGCTAGTGGAGGTTTGGTCGACCTGGGTGCTAGCAATAATTGTGGAGATTGTTTTATTTTTGTGGAAGCATGATGAAGCATGTCAATGTAGATTTGGGTCCTAGTTAGCCCTTGGCATGATATGCCTTCACTTATTTCCACCGTAGAAGTGTTTGGTGTTGACCTATTTAGTAGTTGCATGTTTGAGGTGCATATGTTTCATTGAGGTTGACACAAAGAAAGTTTTTGAGGTTGTAGAGGATATATAAGAAAGGTTAATTGTTGGAGATGTGGTGTGAAAAAGAGTGGTGTGTGAGAGATGTGAATGTGATCAAGTGTGGCGATCTAAATGCGAGTTTAAATGCCTATGCCTCCAGATGTAGTGAGAAAAAGGTGTCTACATTTTCAGTGTACTTGAAGTTGTTGGAGACAGTGAGCCAAAGGTTGTGAATGGTGTAGAGTTGCAGTGGTGGATTTTTCTTGTTGCTCTGAGATGGTGAATATCTCTGTAATAATCTTCTTCTATTCTTCTTTCCTAAATGCCATTGGCCTACTACTCTCCACTAAAGAGGGGGAGATAAAATAATCAAATTCTCTAGAATAAAATAATAAAATGGAGCGAATGTCTCCCTTTTGATGTCATGTTACTGGTTGCACAAGATAGGATGGATTAGCTTTTGGGTTCTCATTTAGGATTATAGCGGTATATTTTTCTTGCTACTTCCTGTAGCTTGGGCACCTCTATGCATGATTTTTTATTCTTTCGGGTTCCTGATCCCTTAAAATTAGGTTTATACCATAAAAAATAAAAATAAAACACTAACTAAAATATCACCAACCATACATGTGACCTCTACGATAGTGGATCAATTCTTTTCTTGGAAGTTTTTAACCATTATAAAAATATGTGGGTATTTCCCACATCTCCTACTATCTACTTTCAAGCTCTTGCATGCTGGCCTCCAACTCCAAAACCTTGTAGGCACTCTCTAGCCAAATGCCTTGTGCCTTCACACATATAACATGGAGCCCGTGACTGCACTTGAACTAACTAGTTCCTACTAACCCGAGATGCTCCAAATTTGTCCAAACCACTATGACCATCTCAAAATGACTATTGTGGTCTACATGGTTCCATATTTTTTCTTCATGACCTTTGGCCCTTGCATGGACCTTGTGATTGCCAAGGCCTAGTGTGACCACTTTTTGGACCTTGTTGTTGTTTGGACCTCTATCCCTATTGTTGTTCCTACCGAGATTCCCTTTGAGGTCTTGTAAATGGTCTAGATCCTCCATTCAAAGGAAGGGAAGGTATATGAAATTTATTCTCCCATTGGCCTCAATTGTAGTTTTAAAACCACTCTTGAGCCTTTTGTGATCTCCCATGGACCTCTTTTGTAATATACCCCTTCCCCACAACAACCCATTGGTTCTCTAGATTTTCCATACCTACCAGACTCAATATATTGGTATTCAAACCCCTCACAAAATGGTTAATGAGAAACTTCTCATATTGAATGTAACCCACATATTGTAAGAGCTTAAAAAATCTACTCTAATATTATGTCACCATGAGGCATCTCTGCAATAAATTATGAAAATAACTAATGTGCCTTTTTTTTTAAATGGTCAGATATATAATGCTCTTTGAAGTGCTCCAAAAATGTATCCCATGTTAATGTATCCATAATAAGATGATGCTTCCTCTCCTCTTAGCACCACCAAGTAGAAACAAACCCTCTGAATAAATGAACTACAAAATGGGCCTTTAGATTTATCTCATATGTATGTAGTCCAAAGCACCTCTCAAGATTAAGAAGCCATGACTTTGCTTCTACCCCATTAGTAGATCTTACAAATGTAAGTGGTTGGAGACAAAGTAGCTCTTGGATTTGATCTCCTACATCCCTACCCAATGGTAAATTTGTCAAAGGTCAGAATGCATCTTCTTTACCCCTAAATGTGATACAAAGGAGCCCTACTAGCCTCTGATAAGACCAATTTCCAAAGATCTCCTACAAGTGGTACAAAAATACGTCTTTTATGACATAAAAATCCATCAACCTCTAAGGAATATCTTGAATATTTGCCTTTAATTTATAGATTTATTTTAGAACTTCTTCCTCTTTCTAATAAGGGTTGAAAATAACAAAATGTTTTACAATATTGATCATAAATAATGGCATGCAAAATAGTAATAATTAATTAAAAATACTAAAATAAGTCACTATACAACTATATATTACATAAAATTTAACATTTGTAACTTGCAAAAAATATTAAGCACATTGACAACCTCTAGATGGGATTGTCATACAAAACCAAAAGGATTTTCATCCTTTGATCCTTTGAAACCAAAGGGTTTTCTACTCTTATCTCCTACAAATCCAAGGGTTTTTATTCTTAGATATGGTTGTTTAAACACATGGCTCAAAATAATACAAACAAGGGTTTCGAGAGTAGATTGAATGATGCTTTCAATGTAAACATTCCCTCCTTAAATGGTTGAGACTTATGCTTGGTAGTGTATCTCTCTCTAATTAGTAGGTGACATGTATAGATGTAATTTTTATTTGTTGGTTTTCCCTTTCATTCTTAAAATTTGAGTTTTCCTTTTCCTACTTAAACTTGAATGTGTCTTTTCCTACTTAAACTTGAATTTGACTTTACTATATTGGATGATGATTTTGGTATTTTCCTTAACTTGTTACACTTTCACACCTTTTACAAACTCGTGAATCTTATTGCACTTTTGTAGAGTTCAAAAACTAGTAACTTCGTGAAAATCATAACATGTCACACTTTTGAAAACTTCACAAACTTGCACATTTTTGACATTGGTAACTTCTATATATTTTTTCCTTTTCTTTCTTTCACTTCCCCTCTCATCATTCTAACTTGTCACACATCTTTTCAAAAAAATTAGCAACTTTTTGCATGGTTCACAAATGTTGTGATATCATGAACCTAGGAAACTTCATCCTCTTTGTCATATTTTCCTTCTCTTTGTGAACTAGTGAATCTCAAAAACTTGGTCACACTTTTCTCTCATTCACAAAATTTCAAGTTTTGTGACATACTTTCCTTTTCTGCTTGTCACACTTTTTTATAGATCACAAAATTCACAAGGAAAAACTATTGACAAAAATATTTTCCTTAGCCTTGTCAAACCTTCAATGGGTTCACAAATTCACAAACTTAGCAATGAACAAAAACTTGTCACATTTTTGCACTTTTTGTGAACTCACAAACTTGGCAAAAAATACAACCTCTCATAAATTAAACTCTTTTCTCTTTATTTTTTTAAGTCCAATGAGATTAGGTTCCAACAAACTATCTCTCCAAGTATAGGAAAAGGCCTTTTAGTTCACAAATATAAATTATTTGGAGACTCATTTACTTGACATACACCAAGCTAGATATGAATTATGTTGTGAGTTATCTTTTGAGGTCCATGTAGAAACCAAAGGTGTGTCAATGAAAAGTAACAAAGTGAGTGTTGAGATATATTTGTGGTATAGTGGGGCATGACCTAGAATATAAGAAGAATGATCAAATTTTCTTGATAGGCTACACAAATGTGGATATACAAGTTCTCTAGGTGACATAAAATCTAACTTTAGGGTTTGTACTCTTCTTGGGATCTAGTTTAACATCATGAGAAAGTAAGAAGTAGGCCATTGTTGCTAAATCTCCTACTGAAGCAAAATATTATGCCACAAGTGGAGCTATTTGAAAAGAGATATGATTACACAACATATTGATAGAAATGATAATACCTAAAAAATGACCTATAGTTTGGATTTGTAACAATCAAGATCTGTTGAAACTTGTTTGCAATCCAATATTTCATGAGCTTACAAAACACATTGAGATGCAATTCCATTTCATTCATAAACATGTTCAACAATAAAATATTCAACTCCACTTTTATTCTAATAAAGAATAGTATATCACTTAAAAATTGTGAAGTTCAAAATTTTTCAACACTTCTTAATTTATACTCTTTTTTTGTATTAAATGAAGTTGAGTTACAAAAGAATGAAGTGGTTCAAAGAAAGGAACTGCAAAAGAAGATGAACCATAAGCAAAATTACACAAAATGCTTACACTCCAAGGCAGATCTATCCAGCATATAGCAAAAATCTATGACAACCAAACAAATAAAGGAGACTACTCTCCTCACGTATCTACAACCCCATAGATGACACATATTAACAACAACACTTAAGTTCTGAATTTGAAAAGGCATTGAAGCTATCTAGAGCATCAAATGTCTTCCTCATGGAGTTGTAGAAACTGAAGTTGGATAGACTCCAAATGTTGTACAACTTCCTTTGCACCATCCTTAAGCTAAAGACACAAATAAACAAACTGTAGAATGATATTAGAGTAAAGCTTTAGAATTCTAACTTCTTGATGAACCACATGTTTAGAAAAAATTGATGAACATCTACATTTCCATATATTTAGTAAAATAGTTTTCCTTATAGAGTCAACAACCACTTTATGTTGCATACCAACACCCAAAACAACCTCCTTCTAGTATAAAACGTGACCAAAAATTGCAAGAAAATGACCAAAGATAACATTCCATTTCCTTTTAGCCCTTATACAATCCCAAAAATATGCTTCAAACTTTCACTACAATGACAATGAGGATAGTTAGCTAGTTGAATTTTCAATTTTTTTAATCTATCACCTACAAACAATTTATGATGCAAAATTTTCCATGTTAAAATTTGGGCATTGGCCTCATCTTTAGATTTCCAAATCTGGGCACTCAAATTCCTCCACTTCTTTTCATAGAACTTGCATTTCCACTTTTTATTGAGCCTAGGATTATGAGATAGCTTTAGAAGTAATCTCAAATAGATCTTCCTCAAAGGAAAAATATAAAACTAATATTTACCAAACCATTTTCAATCCTTGAAAAAGTTGCAATATAAAGGTGTACAAAGCTTCATGAGAAGCTCCATTGAAACTAAGGACTTCACAAAAGTTAAAAACCCTTGATATTTATTATTTAGCTTAAAGGTATTTTTAATATGCTGCCACTTAATCCAATCATGGAAGTTAAAGTCCCAAATATCCTTGAGCTGCTACACACCCTTCTTGAAAAGGTAATTAGTATGTTTTGGGAAGGTTATAGCCAGCAGATGACCATGATATTGCACAAGTTTGTTCCACCAATATACAAAGAAGCAAAACTAAAACCATACTGCAATAAATCCCCCCTCTAATTCAAAAAGTTCCAAACTTGTTTCCAGGCCTTCTAGATTGATTGTAAGGGAAATGACACCTTGATACTAAAGAATGGTGCCAATAGAATCTTATCCAACCATCTAACACCTTGCCACTTATGATCCATAGTAACTTGTACAAGTTGATGACGAACAAGAATCTTCCATCATTCCTCTCTGGATACCACTCTTATAATCCATTTTGCAGCTAAGCAAGTCCCTTGTGTTTTAGGATCTAGCAGGCCAAGTCCACCTCTATCTTTAGGTTGTATGCAGTTAGTCCAACATGAGGATCTAAAACTAGCTTTTCCATCCCAATTAGACCACAAAAGTTGTCAGATGATTTTATTAAGATCTTCATAACCTTTTTTAAATGTCATCCAACAAGAAGAATAAAAAACATGAGAAGCCAAGTAAAGATTTTATTTTTCAACTTGACCAAATACCAAACTAGAGTGATCCCCAAACCAAATGGAATTCCCAAGTAACGAGTGATTTGCCCATACTTAATTTATTTCCATTCTTTAGGAATCCAATGAGGGACCGAATCAGGTTGGATCATGAGAAATTATGTTTTATGATGGACAAGCATGGATCCCGAATCCACACAATAAAAATATAACTCTTGAAAAAATAATATTACTAAATAATAATAACTGAAATTAATAGTATATCACATTATTTATAATAAACTATAATTCATGTTATAATAGACTATAGAATAAACAATAACATAATTATTTTTAACTATAGAGCTATTTGTTGGTTGTAGCTCATAACTACATCACGTCACTTATAAATTCAAGTGATAATACATTTTACCTTTAGATTTGGGCTCCAATAAAAAGATACATATGCCTTTCTTTTAATCTCTTTTTGATTTTATTTTAAAAATTTCTTTTCATGAGTTGACAAAAGTGTATGTAGCAATCATTTTTGCCATTTTTAAGAAACAGCGAAGTATGGAAAAATTGCATATACGCAGTTTTTTTTTTTAAATTCTATTTTTTGAGTTAAAATGATGATAATGGAGTTGTAAAACAATTCCCTTTCTTTTAAATAAAAAAGAAACGTTAGAATAAATTTTTAAATTGAAGCGGTGGTGGAATTGTTACCAATTTACTTCTCTATATGAAAAAACAAATATTTATGACCGCTAATAAAAATTATCTTCAGATAATTAATGTCGAGAAAATATCCCACACAAGTTAAAGGGACATTTGAGGGGAAATTGAGGATTCCCCTTAGGTAGTATAAAGAAAATCCCAGACAACTGTAAGAGTCTATTTTAAAGTCAATTTTGAAACCACAAAACGCCATTGGTTTGGTAACAAATTTCACGGAACCCACCGGTACATAAATCTAGTTTTACCTGTGCAGCTGGGCTGAGTATATAAAGGTGGTGTGCCGAAGTCCTGAGAGGACAAGTTTGCGCAATGGCGAATAATATCATGGGCAGATCTGGGTCGCTGAACAATGGGTTTCTCAAAACAGATGCATTTGGGCAGCAGATGATTAGTCTGATTTCCAATGTGTGCTTTGCACTGTTTGTGATAGGAGTGATAGTGTTCACCATCTTGGCTGCAACATACCAGCCAGAGGACCCATTTCTCAAGGAGTCCGAAGCTGTCTCTGCATTGCTTATCTCCACATCCAATGCCACCTTCGCTATTGATGAATCAGTTGTCAAGACAGGGGAAGATTTTGTGGGCACCCAGAAAGAGACAACTGCCCCAGCTCTAAAATCCATCTCTAAATCGGAAGTTGAAGAAGTGGTAGCCACAATAGCAGAAGAGACTCCTACTTCTTGTGATTCCAGTGATGTGGATGTAGATTGCTCGGAAAATGAAATCCTGGCTGCCATCATGAATTACTGCATGGAAAACTTTCAGGATATCCAGTTTTACAGATTTGGGAAGCCTGTGAGAGGATCTAATGCTAGCTCCTGTGATGTGTCTTGGAGATTCAAGCCTAAAAAGGGCCCCAAGGCCAATGTCATGTATAAGGATTACAGGAGGTTTTACTTGGCTAAGGCTCGGCCATTTTGTAATTATACTGTTGTGGGTGCTGGGGAATGGCACTCTGGGAAGAATGTCCGGCGAAAGAAGCAGAAGCAAGCTGGATTTGAGCCCGATAGGCTCAAGAACTTGCCGGAAGCTGTGCCTGTTGTAGGGGAGACAGTGAATGATTCACTGCCCCAGGTAAAATCTGAGTCTAGCTTTAGTAAAGGTAAGTATTTGATGTATTCTAGGGGTGGGGATTATTGTAAGCCTATGAGTCAGTATCTGTGGAGTTTTTTGTGTGCTATGGGGGAGGCCCAGTACTTGAATAGGACTTTTGTTATGGATTTGGAAGTTTGTCTTTCTGGGTCCAATAATCCCGGGCATGGGGACGAGCCGGGCAAGGATTTTAGGTTCTATTTTGATTTTGAACACTTGAAGGAGTCTGCCAGTGTGATAGATCAGGCCCAGTTCTGGCAGGACTGGAACCAGTGGCAGAAGCAAGATGGGTTGACTTTGACTATGGTGGATGATTTTAAGACCACACCAGTCATGCTGAGGGAAAAAATGGATACCTTGGTCTGGAGAAGGTTTGGGGAGGTGGAGCCTGATAACTACTGGTATCGGGTCTGCGAGGGTGAGACCGAGAATGTGATACAGCGGCCTTGGCACCTGATCTGGAAGTCTAGGAGGCTAATGGAGATTGTGTCTGCTATTAGTACTAAATTGAATTGGGATTTTGATTCAGTTCATGTTGTCAGGGGGGATAAGGTCCAGAATGCTGATATGTGGCCTAATCTGGACCATGACACTTCACCTGATGTGCTTTTGGAGAAGCTTAAGTATAGAATTGATGAGGGCAGAGATTTGTACATTGCCACCAATGAAGTAGACACTAGTTTCTTCGATCCACTTCGTAGTAGTTACAAGCTCCATTTTCTGAATGATTTTAGTGACCTATGGGCTGAGAACAGTGAGTGGTACAATGAGACTATAGCTGCCAGCTGGGGGAGACAAGTGGAATTTGATGGGTATATGAGGGTAGAGGTTGACACTGAAGTATTTTACAGAGGTAAGAGGCAGATTGAGACATTTGGTGATCTCACCAAAGATTGCAAAGATGGAGTAGGGACCTGCTCATCTTGAAAAATGCCGATGTTGTGAAGGGGTTCTAGAGGCACAGAATCTTTCTGCTCATTTTGGAGTTTTAGGCAGCTTCCGGAGTTACAAATCCTTCCTATAAGGTTTTTGCCTATTCATTTCAAATCCATTTCTCCTTTAAGAGAAGAATGCCGGACATTCAATTATATTTCTACTATAGGGTAGCAAGTGAAGCAGTGTAACCTAATCTTTCTTTTATTTATGTTGTTATTTCTTCAAAAGTGTTCAGGTTGGTCTCCGAAGTTACGTCCAAGTAGAATCTTACTTACCTTTGTCTTAAAGCTGTTTCAACTTAAGGAATTAAATAAATTTTAGCTGTTGGGCTCCTAGATCATCAGCTAGATTTCTTTGCTCGCTTTAGTCCAGAGCGAGGATACAAGAAGAGTAATTGGATGGCATGCTATATGCTTTGTATTTGTCATTGATGTGATGCTTGGTGCTAATACTCATTAAAGGATTTGGAGTTCCCTTGTACAATTATGTAAGATCAGTTTACTCTTGCCATCTCTACACCACTTGGTTTTGATTTGGCATTTGCATTTACACTGATTTGGATTTTACATCTAAGCGATTAGCATTTTCAGCATCTTGTGGTTATATGATCATCAAGGTGAATTCATCATGCAAAGACAATACCATTGACCATAATGCGAAAACATAATTGGAACCCTATGCCAACAGGAATCTGATTTGACATTTGCATTTACACTGATTTGGATTTTACATCTAAGCGATTAGCATTTTCAGCATCTTGTGGTTATATGATCGTCAAGGTGAATTCATCATGCAAAGACATACCATTGACCACAATGCGAAAACATAATCGGAACCCTATGCCAACAGGAATCTGAACAAAATATATGCATTTTGTGTACGCATGAAGTTCAGATCATTATGTTTCACTTCATTGTGCCATCTAAAGGATTGATTCGTACTTACTACAAGCATTATACTTGCTTATTAAGTTTCCATTAATCTGTTTTTGTTTTGATTTTGATTTTAAGCCGATTTTGGCATTAATTAGATTGAAGTGAATAACATTATCACCATTTTGTGGCAATCTAGTGATGGAAGTGGATATATCATATGAACACATAATACTGACCCTAGTGCCAACAGTTGGTATAATACCTCAATAGGGTAAATTTCTCCACTGGAGAGCGTGACAAGTTTGGTTGACTTTGCCCCCTTTCTTTTTTCATATATTCCTGCTTGCTTGATATGTTTACTTGCTTGTTTATTTTCCATTCAAGTAAGTTGGTTCTAATTTCACCTTTATGGACATTAAGGTGTTACATTCTCAGAGTCTTGAGATGATATTTTCATTAAAGAGGTTTATCTTGCGAACACATAATTTTAACCCCAATGCAACTTGGGATCTGTAGCTCAGTAGAGGGAATTCTGCATTGGAGCATACATCAAGTTCAGTTCACTTTATCCCCCCTTTATGTGCTACTGGAGGATAGATTCTAACTGTTAGATGTGTTTTACTTGATTGTAAAAATTTTATTTGACTATTTGGTTTTGATTTGAATTTTAAGTTGATTTGGGTGTTACCGGTAAGTGAACAGCATTCTCACCATCTCGTGGAGCTTCTCACCGAAGTGGATTCATACATAATATTCACTCAAAAACCAACATGGATCTGCACATCAATAGGAAATGCTGCATTGGATTACATGTGAACCACAGTTGGCTACGCCACTCTTCTTTGTTCTATTCAAGGGATGGACTCCTGTTTGCTAAAAATGTTACTAATTTTCCATTCAACTGTGGCTGCCTCTTTTGGTGTTTTTTAACTTCATTTTGCTTCTCATCAATTTTTAGTAGTTTTAAAGGTTTCTTTGAGTTTTTTTTGGCATTTTCAGAGCTACTGGAAATAGATTCAAGGGATTGTCAAGGGCTACTAAATTTCTGTTTGACATTTTAGATGATTTGAGTTTTGTTGGCTACATGGGTGGTCATTTAGAGGTCAAAGTGAGGGTGAATAATTTGGGCAATAATGAGCTAGAGACCTAAGTGGTGGTTTTATAAATGAAATTCATTAAAATACATTGGTAGCCAAATTATTACTCGCACTGGCGATTGGGATGCTGCAAATTGTGTTTTTAATCGTTATCTGCCTTAATGCCTTAAGCTTTATTTGCCTTAATGTTTTAATCATTTCCATGTTTAATTTTAGATTGCGTGATGAATGGCAGGGTGTTGTATTTTTATGTCTCTGATTATATTTGGGGGCGTTCTCTCTCAAACTGATGATTCTCAAAGTTCAAAATCATTAGGTGGTTTCATTATATCAACTTAAAATATGCTTGGGTTCCCATGGAACAAAGGTCTGGATTCCCTTAGCAAGAGATTCAAAGTTGTAGAACTGTTGATATGCTTGTAAGAGAAATCTCATCACATGTTGGACCACCAAGATAAATGGTAGAAGTCACTGCACAAAAGAACAGTAGAAGTTCACGTATCAATTCAAATTCCCAGTTGCCAAAGCTACCAAAAAGCTGCCAAACAATAGCTCCCTAGTTTGTGGTGCAATATTCTTTTACTTAATGCTTCTTCCTTAAATTGGTTTGGAAATAAGAATCTAGACTGCTCTACGAGATCTCATCCTTCACTGTATCAACTAAATTATATATTTATTATTGAATATAAAAGCTTCGAATCAACAACAAAGCCATGTTTTATTGAGCGAGCATTCTTATTGCTGGACATTGCTATTGTGTAAACTATATTCTATCTTCTCTGTGAATATAATCCTCACTTCACTGTGTATGTTTTAATTTCTTTGTGAGTACAGTAGATTCTAATTACCAACAAAGTCATGCCTTGTTTAGAGAGCATCATATTTTCTTATCCTCTACTGAAATATTTATGGAACTTCTGTGTAATCTGGGGATCTCATGGACCAATTTTCTTTCTAGCAGGTACATGCAGCAAGAGAAACTCTACTAAATAAATACCAATAACATAAAAATTGCTTTTGTTTATTTTCAGCCAAGTTTGTAGTCCAGGTTTAAGATCAAACTTTTAAGCATGAGAATTTTTTCTCTCTATGTCTCTCTTTCTTGATGGAGCATAGTGAAAGAAAGAAACAAAGTTATATTTCGTTCCTTTAACAGTGTAACCTGAAAGATATTTATTTATACAGCGATTGATTGATTGATTAAAGCAGCAATATATTCACACAGCAGAATGCCAACAATACTAATATATAATGCTATGTGGATATTCTAACAACCTCCCTGAATATCCAATAGTCCAATTTGAAACTGTACAAATCTAATAAGAGACGATGACTGTAAAACTATCTGCAAGTTGATACTCAGTGGAAATGAACTGCATTTGTATTACATTATTCTGCACCTTCTCTTAGATAAAGTGGCAGTGAACCAGAATGTGTTTGGATCACTCAACCACAATACGATTCTTCACCGTGTCTAATACATTCTGATTATTGTAATACATTGTTGTCAGTTGTTTTGAGGGAACACCCATATGTGAGTTTCAGGGGCAACAATCTTAGTGCTCCTTGTCACAGTACATGGCAGGGTTGAGGGGCAGAGCCTCCGTCACTGGACCCAAATCAAGGTTTGGGAGACCACACAATGGCACATGCCATCTTCATTATTTTATCACTATGCTTTCTTCAACATGAAGTTCTTATTATTTCAATATTTCTAACTAAATCTTTGCTCTTCAGAGAATCAATAGTGAAGCTAAAGAATCTGAGATTCTAATAGGTTTAAATAACGATGGTCGTGCAGTTTATAGAGCTTTTTTGAGTGTTTAGGGTGTGGGTGGGTCCCATTAGATTACTAGGATTATGGTTAGTGGCCAAAATTTTGCAGTTTTTTAAAAATTATCTTTTCAAATTGCCAGATGTGGGCGATAGCCTCACATATTTGGGATGTTCAAGGGATGTGGCTAAGTTTCCTAAGGGTCATAGGGAGATTCCAACATCCCCTCAACGTCTCTGTAAGGCAGGGATGCCCAAAAAATTTCTCCTCTCTAAGGGAGGCATCTTGGTGATGTCTCTTGCCTAGTGATTGTAGTGGGGTCACAATAGAGAGACATTTCCTTGGCACCATCTTGGGGATTCCCTGTCTCTATAAATGTGATTTTTTAGGAGTGGGTTGGAGGAGGACGTGAGGGGTTAGACTAGGGTTTAAAGAAACACGTCCCCATAGAACACAAGATAAATAAGGCTCCCACTCAATTGTTCGTAAAGGGATTCATTTACCTTTTCTAACATCTGGAAAGCTGCAATTTAGGTTCCATTGGTATCACAATCTTTTTGTAATTGGTCATCCTAGATTTTTTTCATCAATGCCCTGTCATACTTTGTCTGAGAGACAAATACGATATTATCATACCTCTAGGCCAAGACAATAGTATGATAACTTGAGATCTATCATCTTGAAAGACATGCAAATACTTTTTCACTATTAAAATCAACGCTTCAATAATCTCATGATCACAAGATCATCATACATTGTCAAGACGACAATCTCTCCATCTTCCCCTTGGATATACAAGACAATTTGAAAGGCTTTGATGAAAACCGTGTGTGGAGGTGTTCCTCAATTGATGTACTAAACATAAGGTGCTTACTTCAACTTGAACAATAACTTGATCAATCATCACACTTTATCTTCCATTCTTACTTCAAATCATTTGGGTTTTGCACTTCCTCTTAGACATTGCCATTCAAAAAGTGTACCTTTTGCATCCAATAACTTGATCAATCATCACACTTTATCTTCCATTCTTACTTCAAATCATTTGGGTTTTGCACTTCCTCTTAGACATTGCCATTCAAAAAGTGTACCTTTTGCATCCATTTGTTAGGTGTGCACCATCCAAATTGTGTTGCAAGCAATAACTCAACTTTGATGGTTTTTATATTTACTTGTTGGTGCAAAGATCTTGTAATGAAATTGCAAGATAAAATTAAGTTGAACACACATAAACATGTAGAAATGTAAGAAACATAATACTTTTATTATCTTCACAATGTTACTTTGAGGGGGCAACCTCCAAATAGAGTGTACACTCCAATTACAATTATCTAAGATGCATTCCATTTGGGAAGTCATTGCAATATTAAGAGTTTTCGCCAAATGCAACCAGTATCATCTCACGATAAATATTTTATTCAACAACTAGTGTGATGACTTAGTATATACATCCCCATTTATTAAAACTACCTAATGGTGACTTACAAAGTATATGTGCCTAACTAATACTAGCTAACATATAGTAGAAAGAGGCTCAGAACATTCCCTCCCTTTTCAAAAACCTTTGTCCTCAAAACTTGAGATGTGGAAACTTGGAGAGAGTGCTAGCAAGTTCCCATGTGGCATCTTTAAGTTGCAAGGCCTTCCACTAGACAAAGAACTTTTCAATATAATGATTGTGAATGTGCTTGGTTTGTTTGTCTGAAAAAAACCTAGGTTCTAAAAATATGAATCCCTCCTTATCCATGCAAGTAAATCAATTGGAGTGTGAACAATAGTCCAATCACTTTCTTGAGACAAGAGACATCACAAACATGGTGGATCTAAGAAGGTGGGAGTGCTAACTTGTGTGTTGCCTCACCAACGTGCTAGATCACCTGATAGGGACCATAAAATTTGGGACCCAACTTATGACCATGCTTGTCACATAATAAAAGCTACTTGTAGGGTTGGAGAAATTTGAAAAACTAATCATCAATGTCAAAAGACTGTTCTATCTTATGTTGATCCACTTGTTTCATACAATTTTGTGCTAGTGTCAAATTGGGCCTTAAGTAGTCAAGATATGTCTACACTTGGTGTTGTCAACTTTTGCAAGCTTAAAAGAACCTAAAACATAAGTACACAAGGAGGGTGGGGGAGTACCATAAAGGGCCTCATAAGAGCTCATTTTAGAAACACCATGATAATTGGTATTGCACCACCAATTAGGTAGAGGTAGCCACTTGCCCCACTTTCCCTATTGCTAAAAAATAAAACAATGCAAGTAACTCTCAAGACATTTGTTTGCAATCTTAATTTGACTATTAGTTTGAAGATGATAAGCCAAACATATGTTTAGGGTAGTGGCCTACAACTTAAACAACTCTTGCTAGAATTTGCTAATAAAAGATGGACCACAATTATTGACAATAGAGCAAGGTATACCATGGACTTTGAAGATGGAATCCAAGAAGTGTTGAGCAACCACAACAATAATGTAAGGATGAGCTAATGCACATAAATGAGCATTTTTTACCAAACAATCTACCACCACCAAAATTACTTGTTTACCATTTGAGAGTGAAAGCCTTTCAAGAAAATTTATAGAGATATTAGTCCAAGCCTAATTCGGGATAGGAAGTGACTGCAAAAATCCTCGATCTTTGAGAGCTTTCCCTTTATTCATTTGACAAATCAGATTTAGATACAAGCACCTTAACATCTTGTTTAAGGCTATTCTAGAAAAAAATTCTCTTCACACACTTGTAGGTCTTCAAAAACATTGAGTGTCCTATAGTAGGGGAGTAGTGCAATTCTATTAGTAACCCAAGCTTAAGTGATGAGTTGGGGAGTAAATAAATTTGGTCTAGATAGGTGAGGATTTGGCCTATCTAGTGGAATCCAACACAAGCAATGAATCTTGTTCGAATTTGCTCATTCATTCCAAATCTCACCTATCCAATTTGGAACCAATATAGAAAGAGAAAAGTTGGATCCTTGCTCTTCATATTTGCAAAAGAGTGCATCTACAACCACATTTTCCTTACCCTTCTTGTAGATGATCTCATAGTCATATCCCTATATCCTTTTTACCCACTTTTGTTGTTAGAGGACACCTTTTCTATGAGAAATATTTAAAGCTATGATGATTTATTGTAATATAAAACTTATGGCCCAATAGGTAAGGGCTCCATTGTTGGGAAACATGGAGGATAGTCAACATTTATTTTTTATATGTTGATTTAGCTATATTGTGCCCAATAAATTGCTAGCTAGTGAAGGCTAAGGGTTAACATTGCATCAACAGGCCACACTTTTCTTGTGCTAGAGGCATTACATTCTAGTATGAAGGGTTTTCAAAAATTGGGTAGAGCCAAAACTGGAGTGGAACATATGACATTTTCCAATGCATTTAAGGTCACCTTTATTGATTCAAACCAATTAAAGGATTCTTTTTTAGAAAAGTTTTTGAGGGCCAAACAATTTTACCATAATTACACATAAACTTTCAATAGTACCCTATCAAGCCTAAGAAACCTTGCAAACCTTTGAGGGACTTAGGACTTGACCATTCTTGCATTGTAGCGATCTTCTTAGGGTCAACCAAGACACTATCTTGTGAAACAATATGGCTTGATATTCCACCTATTGGACCACAAAGGCACATTTAGAGTGCTTGGAAAAGAGAGAATAATCTTATAAAATCTAAAGGATGATTTCCACATGATGAATATGATTAATCCATGTCTGACAATAGATGGGAATTTCATTAAAGAAGACTAATATGAATTTGCATAAGCAACCACAAAACACTATATTCATGAAGATCTAAAATGTACAAGGGGAACTGGATAATCTAAAGGGCGTAACCAAAAAATCATAATGGCTTTCATGAGTCTAGAAGACAATTTTAGAAATATCAATCTTTGACTCAAATATGGTGATAGCTTGGATGAAGATCTAGTTTGGTTAAAAAATGAGCCCCCAAAAACTTATCCAGCAAGTCATCAATGATAAGACTAGGAAATTTATATTTTATGGTAAGTAGGAACATTTACCAACTCCCATCCATCTTAGGAACCATAAATACTGGACACAAGCAAGGAGTGTTACTAAGGTGAATGACTCCCACCTCTTTAAGCTCCTTCACCATCTTCTCAAGTTCATTCTTTTGTTCAAAATACTACTAATAAGACTAAACATTAGGATGATGGCTACTAGGTATAAGGGGAATGGAATGGTCATGGGACCCTAGAGGGGGTAAGCCTTTGATTTCCTCAAGCACTTGTTGATACTTATTGAGGAGATCTTGTAAATCTAGATGAGGAGAAGAAGGCAAAAGAGGTTGATCCTCTCAAGTGTGGAGTTGGGCTAGAAATTAGAGCATCCTTTATTCAACATATATTTTATATGATAAGAGCTAACCATTTGAATACAATATGCCTTTATTCCTTGTAACATACACACTAAACCATCATAGTGGAATTTGAGCCTAATCTTGTAGTCAAAAGTAATCAAACCTAATATTTGCAGCCATTCAACATCTAGTGATACATACACAAAATCAATTGACAATCCCCTAATGCAAGCTTGAAATTGTGACACTTGCACCAACATGACATAGTAGTACCATTTGCCTCCATAGTTTTATATTTATTGGAGACATGGACATAACAATGCAACTAGTTAGCAAGATTTTTGTAGACAATTTTATGAATGCTACCACCATCTATCGAGATCACTAGATTTTTTCTTTCGATATAGCTAATGACTTTAAGTATTTGAGGGGAAGATAACCTAACCAAGGCACAAATATAAATATGAGCTTCAAAAGTGGACTATTGATTAGAGAAAGCCAACTCTTCTTAATTTGAAAATTCCTTAGAGCCATTGAGCATTATAGTAGTCATTGAGATATAAGCATTTGAAATAACCCTAGTCATCTAATTATTAAATTCTTTGATTGAACATAACTTTTACATAGATACACCATGTTTAAATTTCAAGTTATAGATTATAAATTAGATTAGATTAAAGGTCTTAATGAGCAACAATTTTGTGACACTATTGCATTAATCATTACAAGGTCAAAATAATCCGCTTGCACTGTAGTAGGTTAATCTGAAAAATAGGGTTAAAAAAATAAGATGTCACTAACAACCCCAGTCTTAATTTTTGAGATGAATGCTTTCTTGCCAAGGAACAAACCTAGGTATGGAAAAAGACTTGATCATATTTGAGTTCAATTGCAACTTACAAGGAAAACTTTGTAACTTTTAACTATCACATTGTTGACACTTCTTGCTTGATAGGTATGTAGGGATTGGCATTGATCTCCTTGGTTATGTCTTTGATATATATTGATCTCAACCCAGATTTGAGGGTTTGTTTGGTGTAATGCAGGTGGATCTTCCACAATGATTGAAAATGGTGCTGCTACTTCTGATACTCCTTTATGAAAGAAAATAGTGGCCTTCGACCCTTCAAATAGGGTTTGCAACACTCAAATCTTCACCTTTAGTAGTTTGATAGTGTTAGCTAGGTTATACATGCAATAAATGTCTTGGAGCAACCCTCCCTTCAAGCACTACTTAAATTTATAAGGACTATCATCAATGATAATGAACTTGGCCATCCATATTTGGAATCATAACCTGTGCTAGTCAAATTAGGCAAATTAGACCTGAAACTACACAAATTGGTGGAAAATTGACAAGAAAGGTTAGGGGTTTCATCCCAACCTTGAGAGCATGCTAGGGTTTTTGTCCTGACAAATACAACTTCAAGAAAAAAATATTAAACTCTTGTCTATTCTCCAAATTCCCTCACCTAACTAGCTCAAAACATATTTATACTTATTTAATTTAAAGCTGACACCCAAAAAATAGTCCAAGTTGGCCCAAATATTTTAATTTTTAAATTAATATTAAATTATTAAAAATTGGTGCTAAAAATTCAAAATTAGGTTGACCACCAAAGAGTATTTTATTTTATTTACTAAAAATAATTAGTATTACTATTTATATTATTATTAGTGTTTAAAACACTTTTATTATTAAAAATAAGTACCATTATACTGCTGGCATGAAGGAAACATGACAATCCTCCTACCCAAGATATTGCTTGTCCTCAAGAAATTTCAAATTCAGATGATCAAAGATATCAACTCCTTCCCACGTGGCATATTCAAGAGGAAAATTCTTCCATTTCACCAAATATTTGGGTATGATCTTATTTCAAAGCTTCTTTTCCCTGATATCAATGATGGCTTTTGACTCCAAAATCAATTTCCCTTCATTCATCAAGTGCTGACAATTCTAGTGAGGGAGTGATATGTTATCAAAGGGCCTTTTTTAGGCATGAAACATGAAAAATATTATGAATCCTATTGTTCTTTGGAACTTCCAACTCACAAGCAACTTTACCAATCCTCCTTAGTATCTTGTAGGGTCCATAAAATCATGGCTCCAACTTCTCAGCACCACTTCCTTTGATGGTAGATTGTCTATAAGGATGTAATCTCAAAATTACCATGTATCCCATCTCAAAATCCCTCTTAGTTTAGTGGCAATAAACATACATCTTTTCCTGGTTTTGAGACTATTGTAGGTTCTCTTTGAGTGCCTTCAAAAAGTCTAAGCTTTGTTGAATCAAATCTTTAGCTCCTAGTACTCTACTATTTGAAAGAATCAAATCCATGAATGAAATAACATCATAACCATAGAGTGCTTTGAAAGGAGTCATACTTATAGACATGTGGTGAGTAGTCTTGTAGCAATAATCTCCAAGGTGCAACCATTTGATCCATGTTGTTTGTTGTACTATAACATAATTCCTCAGGTAACCTTCTATCCATTTGTTCACAGTTTTCATTTGTCTATCAGTTTGAGGATGATAACTAGTGCTTGGAGTCAATTCAGTGCCCATCAAATAAAAAAGTTTTTTCCAAAACAAGTTGATGAACCTATTGTATTTGTCACTTATAATGCTCCTTGGCAACTAATGAAGTCTAAAAATATCTTTAGAGAATAGATCAACCACTTGTGGAGCCCTATACTTGGAATATATAACATGAAAATGCACATATTTAGTGAGTCTATCAACAACCACATAGATACAATCTTTACCTTGCACCTTTGGGAATGTTTTATTGAAATACATGGAGGTAATCTCTCATTTCTAATTTTGAATGGGAAGGGTCTACAACAAACTAGTTGGAAAATCATGCTCTATTTTGTTTTTTTGACAACTCATACACTCCCTAATATTCCTCAAACCATCACCTTTGAGCACCTTCCATGAAAATGGTCTCTTACTTGCTTGTATGTCTTGTCAAAACTTGGATGACTAGAATGTGGTGCGTCATGACATGATCTCAAAATTCTTTCCTTCACCTTTGATTCTAGAACAAGATACACATGATCTTTGTAGAGAATGAGCTCATCAACCACCTTGTACTTGTCATATTGCAACTTCCCATCTAAAATTTTAGTAAAAAGGGTGTTTTTGGCATATTTAGTTGTTATAGGGACCTTCCAATCAACATATATATCAGTCATAAAGCATAAACAAGGATTTCTAGAGAGGGAATCAACCACCAAATTATTCTTTCCCTTAACATATTCAATGTCAAAATCATACGATTGTAGCTTACCCATTTTTAATGTCTATCATTCAAATCCTTCTAATTTAGGATGAACTTCAAGCTATTATGATTTTCTTTTACCACAAATTCTTGCAAACTATATTGTCAAAATTTGGCTAGTGCATGCATGATGGCTAGTATCTCCTTGTCATAAATAAAGAAAATATTTTTTGTCTCCTTGAGTTTTTTGCTCTCAAATTCTATGGGGTGTCTATTTTGCATCAAGGTTGCTCCAACACCCTCTCCTAAAGCATCAAATTCTAAAACAAATAGAAATGAGAAATCGGGAATAGATCAAACAAGACATGAACTCATTACCTCCTTAAGCTTATCAAAAGATCTTTGTGATGAAGGGCTCCAAGAGAAAGCCCCTTTCTTCATAAAATATGTCAATGGGGTTGCAAGCTAAGAGAAACCATTTACAAACCTCCGATAGTAGCTACAAAGTCCCACAAATCCTCTCAAATGTGTCAAATTATCTGGCACGGGCTAATCTTGTATTTCCAAGTGATCTTCTCCTCATCCACACTAACTCCTTGGGAACTAATCTTGAATCCCCAAATATAATATTTCAGTCAAACTCAACCAAAATTTGGATTCCTTGGCATAAAATGAATGCTTCTCAAGTATGCCAAACACCTCATCTACATGCCTCAAGTGATCCTCTTATGTGTTATTGAAAATCAAGATGTCATCAAAGAAGACTAGCACAAAGTTTCTCAATTGCAAAATAAATACCTGATTCATACATGACTAAAAGGTGGCAGGTGCATTGATCAACCCAAACGACATGACCAAGAACTCATAGTGCCCATGAAGACATTTTAAGGTTGTCTTGTGCACATCCTCATCTCAAACCCTTATCTTATGATACCCTTATCATAAGTAAATCTTGGAGAGGTACACCATGTCATGAAGCTCATCTATCAACTCATCGATCTTGGGTATGGGGTAGCGATTCTTGATTGTATTTTTGTTAATGGCTCTATATTCAATGAACATCCTCATAGTCCCATATTTTTCTTCACCAACACCACAAAAACAACAAATGGGTCAAAACGAGGTCGTATGTACATCATGTCTAGTAGCTCCTTAATCTTCTCAATCTCCTCCTTGTACCTCCTTGGATGACAGTAAGGTATATTAATGACTAGTTTTTCCCCCTTCTCTAACTCAATCACATGATGAAAAGTGGTAAACTTGGAGTTTGTGGAATTCCTTGCAATATTTTTAATGGATAGACTGGATGTCAACATGATAAGACCTCCCATCCTTGGATGGACTTGTATCTATAATCAAACACTCTGCTACCCAGGCCACTTGGTCTCTATTGAAAGCTCTCTCCATCCTCTTAGCTAAAACCATCATAGGAACCCCATTGGAAATTCCACGAAGAACTACCTCCTTTCCATTAGATTTGAACTTCAACTCTAGGGTCTGATATTTTTGTGTGTACTCACCAAGTAAGTGAAACCATTGTACCCCCCATACCAATTATGTCTCACCGATGCCAATCACATAGAAGTCATCTCACATCTTGTGCCCTCCTAGAGTCAAATCCAACTGCTAAATCCTTTAGTTGTATGGGATAGTATACTCGTTTGATACTAATGACATTAAACCCATCAAATTATTATGTCCTCAACCCCATCTTAGGCACCAGTCCCTCATCAATGAAATCATGGGTAACTCCACTATCTATCAAAATTGCCACCCTTTTTCCTTGTAGGACTCCTCTAATACGAAGGGAATGATATCTAAGTGCTTTGAAAAGTGTTACAAGTGTGTCAACATAATTCTACCCTTCTACATTCTCTTCATGCTCAACCTCATCTACAACATCCTCGAGCTCAACTTCTCCTACCTCCAAATCCTCATTAGAAACTACCCTTATATAGTGAATTTTCCCTTTTCCCAAACACTTGTGACCTGGTATCCAACGCTCTCTACAAGTGAAACATATTTTTTCCCTCTATAACTCATTTTTAGATTCTTCCACCTTGCTAGGGTTTGGAGGTAAGGTCTTAGGTTGGAGAACATTCTTATGAAATAAATTCCTCTACTGCCCTATTGGTGCACTCTTGGAAAAAGACATTATTCACAACAAATTCCTCTAAACTTAAGGCCCTTTGGATGGAATCCTCCAAGTTCATTGGCTTAAAATATCTCACCAACCCACAAAATGTCTCTAATAATCCTTCAACAAATAAGAACATGAATCTCTTATTTGTCACATCTGGGACTATGACTGAAAATATTTGAAATTTTGTTACATAATCCTCCATTGAACCATGCTACCTCAAATGTGTCAACTCCTTGAAATACACCTCTGGATCTCTTCTATCAATTTTGTCCATGAATTTTTGTTTGAAATTAGCATGTTGCAATATGGTTAAACCTTGTGTTATCAGACCATGATGTTGAAGAGCACACAATATATTGAGAGGGGAGGGGGTGAATCAGTATGTGAAATCTATTTAAATATCTTTAATTCAACATGAATTATTATTAATCACTTATCCAAACATGAATCAAAACAACTAGTATCAATCAAGAAATACAAATGCACACATTCACACAATGAACAATAGATATATGTGGAAACTTGAAATAGGAAAAACCATAGTGAGAAGAGTTTCTTGGATCTACTATCTAAATCCAAACTCATAGAAATAAGAAACAGTTACAATAATGAAGTAGGCACCAACCTATTGGAGACATCAATCCCCTATTGTATATGTAGGAACCAACCTACTGGAGACACCAATATCCAATACACAAATATGAGCACCAACTCAATAAGTAAGACACAAGTTCTACTGGATTACATAGATGAGATTTGTGGATCTTCAATATTGATCACATAGCTTACACTCGATCTGATATTCCTTCAAACACTCTCCTATACAAATTATGATATTCCAATGATGACACACAATGATTGAGATGAAACTCCCATCGAATCACCCAAAATTACATTTGCTCCCACAATTACTCACCCACACTCACATCTAAACTATGATGATTAGTCATTATGTACACCCCATCACATTAACATAATTCCATGTTGGCCAAGAATCCCTTGAAACCATCCTCAATTAGAAAAGTCGGCTAAAGTGGACCTAAATTCAAATTTTCATTAAACATGTAGCGGGTTGGTCCTAAATCAAATTTGTTGCCGCCAATAAAACATGATGTTGTGTGCTTTCCTTAGGGACCTTAACCTAGACCCATATAATCTTCCCACACTATCTCAGAAGAGTCCATGCAACAAGTTGTTTCCTCATTATCCAAAACATCAACCTAGTTGAATAATCAACACCATGACCCTTATGTCACTTTAAACTTTCTGCCTAATGAACATAAATTCTAGAAAATTTGGAATAAGATAAAACATTTGTAGACATACTCTCCTTTCAAACCACAAGACATAACTTGCATCCATGAAGAAATATAAATCAAAACATGTTACTAGAATAATCTCACTATATGGGTAACTTCAAACATTTCAGATCAAACTTCTAGATTACTTCTATCAACATGAATAGATACAAGCATGATACTTCAATCATACTACATGAAATATTCTTTGTTGTTCTCAAAGGGTGATCCCACAATACTGGTTTACAATTTTTGGGCAAACTAGAGATTGAATTATTTTTTTAAACTAAATCTTCACTTTCGGGCTCCTATAGCGGCTAAACTGTGAAGAATTTGAAGATGATGAAAACTAGTGATTTGTGACATTTTCTCTATAGATTATAAATATATTTTTTTAATTTTTTTTGGAATGAGATTGCACTTCTTTTTCAATCTCCTTCGAAAACTAGTTTTAAAAAAAAACAACATTTTTAAGGAGTGACGCTCATCGTATGCAACATAACTTTTTTTGTATGAAGGAAAAAATTATATTTTTTTCGAATTTAGATTCATAACTACGATATCTAGCTAGTTCATTTGGTTTCATAGTGTTTTATTAAATATTTTTTCTTTAATCAAGTTTCAAAGTCAAACCAATTACAATTTAGACATAGGCGGACCGTATAAAACATAAATTTTTCTGTATGTATCAAAATTCAGTTTTCTTTTAATGGATCAAGGACATCAATACCCAACCTGAACATATTTTTCAAAATTTTATTTTGATAATCTGCTATTTTTCCACATGTGCAGAACAAAGAGCTTTATTTTTGATGAAAAACCTATGTTTGATAAAACTAAAAAATAAAATACATAATAAAACCAAAGCATATTAAAATTATATTTGTTGGATAGCTCGTTCCTAGGACTACCATCATCCAGTTGGGTTTGTGAAGTCTCCTCCATTTTCATCCTCAACCTGAGCTTCGAAGCGCAATATTCCGGAATTTTTTACCACCTGAGGGGGAGAAGGAGGGAAATGGGGGGTTCGAGCGAACCCCTAGGGGTTCGCTCGAACCAGGGTTCATTCGAACCCCCTTTCAAAAAGGGTTTCCTTTGGGTTTTTTTGAGGGAATGGTGGGAAGTTAATTGAATGGGTTTGCTCGAACTCTAGTTCATTTGAACCCGAAAAATGATTTTTTTTGGCATGGGATCATTTTTTTTCAACTTTTCCTTCCTCACTCCAATTGTAAACCACTTATGTGGGTTCACCCCAAATGCTCTGAGATGACATAATCATGACATAAATACACCTTGGATTCAATAGTATGATTACATTTAATTCTCATAGATTTTCTAACATCACTCCTTTGACATCAAAGAGCACCTTTGACATCAAGGACAATACTCCTTTGACATCACTGACAAAATATGCTCAACAATCTCTCCCTTTGTCATTGATGGAAAACAACAAAATTTTGTTGGCACTAAAAGAAAAATCTAATGTGTCAGGATTAGGAAATCCCAATAGTTGAATTCACTCCACATTGAGTTCCACTTTCTCTCCTTAGAGAAGTTAGAATTTTGAGTTTCATTTCCCCTCCTTTGACATTAATGGCAAAGGTCAGCTACTTACTATGTAATCCAAAAACTTGTCTCCAAAATAGACTCCCCCTAAGTCCATGCTTCAAAAAGACCTTATGAACACTCTGCATTTGCACAACCAGGTTCAAAAATACTTTGTAAGACTACCAATTCTTCTTGCAATATGGAGTCAACACTCCCCCTCAACCAATGCTTCCTCTTGATTCAAGAGGAGGGAGCAACCACTCCCAATTTTAGTTAGAGATACTCAAAGGTCTCCTTGGGAAGAGGTTTTATGAAAATCTATGTTATTTGTTCCTTGGTTTCAACATACTCCAACTTCACCTCTTTGTCTGTAACCTTCTCTCTCAAAAAGTGATACTTAATTGCAATATGCTTTGTCCTTGAATGCATCATTCAATTATTGGAAATGTTTCTAGCATTGGTATTGTCACAAAGAATGGGAATGGGTTCATCAAGCTATATTTTCATCTCCTTCAAGTTCTACTTCATCCATAATACCTAAGTGCAACATGAAGTTGCTACAATGTATTCTGATTTTGCTATAAATAAAGATACTGAACCCTACTTTTTTCTTAACTAGGATACAAGACTATCACCAAGAAAGAAAGCTCCACCACTTGTACTCTTCTAGTAATCTATGCTTCTTGCCCAATCTGCATTTGTGTAAGCAGTTAGTGTGAACATTTCACTCTTAGGATACCACAAACCATAATCTATTGTAGCCTTCAGATATTTGAATATCCTTTTTACTAGCGTGACATGATTTTATTTAGGTGCTACCTGAAATATAGCTACCATCCCAACTGCTTGCATTATATCTAGTCTAGATGCAATCACATACAAAAAACTACCAATCATTGACCTATACAAAGTATGGTTTTTCAGAGAATATTCACCATCCTTACTCAATTTACACCCACTAACCATAGGTGTACTCATTGGTTTGCATTCTTCCATCTTAAACTTGCTCAACATTTTCTTTATGTACTTGTTTTGAGAAATGAATATTCCTTTGTCTGATTGAGAAATCTATAAACCAAGAAAGAAAAATAATTCACCAAGCATGGATATTTCAAACTCACTCTACATTACATCCTGGAGCTCTTTACACATTGTATCTCTATTACTTCCAAAGATAATGTCATCAACATAAACAACAACAATTAGTATTTGATCACTTTCAATTTTTATATATAAGTTAATATCTAAACTACCTCTCCTAAAATTTTGTTGTTGCAAATATCTATCCAATATGGAGTACCATGCTCTAGGAGCCTGTTTGAGTTCATAAAGTGCCTTCTCCAGTCTTCACACAAAGTTCAGATTATCTAAACATTGAAATCCTTCTAGTTATTCAATGTAGACTTCTTCTTCTAATTTTCCATTCATAAGTGTTGACTTAACATCCATTTGATATACCTTGAAAATGTTGAATGTTGATAAGGCTAAAGACATTCTGATAGCTTCCAACCTTGCTAATGGAGCAAATGTTTCTTTAGAATCAATTCCTTCAACCTGAGCATATCCTTTACATACAAGTCTAGCCTTGTTCTGGATCAATTTTCCATCTTCATTTAGCTTGTTTCTAAAGACCCATTTGGTACCAATGAAATTTTTATCTTTGGGTCTCATAAATAATTCCCAAGTTTCATTTTTTTAGTTTGAGTCAATTCCTCCTACATAGCATCTAACCAACCTTTCTCTTTGGTTGCCTTTGCAGAAGAGCTTGGTTCAATTTTTGATAATAATGTGAAGTGTATCTGCTCATTTTATTTCTCAATTCTTCTCTAGGTTTGAACTCCACTATCCTTATCTCCTATAATTTGATCTTCAAAATGGTTCTTCTGAACATATCTAGCCAGAGTCTTTGTAACTATATTTTCATAATCAATTTATGAGTCTTCATCACTATTGTGGATTAGGTCTTCATTATCTTCTTCATCTAGAGTATCAGTAGACTGTATTGTTTCATCAAACTTACATTGACACTTTCCACAATCCTTTTGTCTTTTGTAATAACATTTGTATGCCTTGCTTGTCATAGAATAACCAAGAAAAATACCTTCATCAGATATAGTATTACTGTACTTTTCAAATGAAATCTCCCTTCAGGAATCTAGATCAAGTCTCATATACTCATCTACAATCATAATGAAATCATTTGAAAATTGATTTTTTTCTTCCTCTCCCTATGGTGTTTCCACTCTAGGAAAAAATGTGGGCTAGAAGGGTTCAGGGGTTGATCCAGCTAGGGGTCTAGTGTTGTCAATGTGATTTCTAGCCCCATAGTAATTTGAATTACTTCCTTCAACATTGTTTTTGGTGTAGATATGTTGTGAGTGATTATGTTGTGTTATTTGTTATTTCCTTTGCAATAATTCCTTTAAATAATCTCCCTAATCAACCATTTTATTCTTACCCCTACCTCCAATTCCACTATTTTTTCCTTGCGTGTATATTTCTAATTTCTTCCTCTCTCTCTAAGGCTCTTTGGTCTCTTTGGATTAACTACATGCACAACAAACACCCACCAAGCTAGCAAGAATATTTGCTCTAATACCACTAAAATAAACCTATTTGTATGACTATATAAGGCTATGATAATCTTACATAGATAGAACATGTTTAAATTTCAAGTTATATATTATAAATCAGATCAAATTATAAGTATTAACGAGCAACATTTTTGTAACACTAATGTATTAATCATTACAATGTCAAAATGATATTTTTACATTACAACAGGTTAATATGAAAACTAGGGTTTACAAAATAAGATATCACTTACAACCCCAATCTTAATTTATGAGTTTGATGCTTTCTTTCTAAGGAACAATGTTGGGTAGGGTGAGAGACTTAATCATATTTGATTTTAATTGCAGCTTGCAAGGATAACTCTATAACTTTTTGAAAACTTTGTCACACTATTGACACTTCTTGCCTAGTAGGTATGTAGGGATTGGCATGGACCTCCTTGGTTCTACCTCTGATATTTATTGGTATCAACCTAGATTTGAGGGTTTATTGGTGTAATGGAGGTTGATCTCCCATAATGATTGAAAATGGAACTTCTACTTTTGATACTCTCGTATGAAACAAAATAGTGGCCTTTGACCCTTCAAATTGGGTCTGTAACACTCAAAAATTTGCCTTCAGTATTTTTGAAGTGTTAGCTAGGTTATACATGCAATCGATGTCTTAGAGTAGCCCTCCCCTCAAGCACAACTTAAATTCCCTAGGATTTTCATCAACAATAATGAACTTAGCCAGTCATACCTAGAATGACAACTTGCATTGGTCAAATTAGGAAAATCAAACTTGAAACTACATAAGTTGGTGGAGAATTGACAAGCAAGATCAAGGGTTTCATCCCAACCTTGAGAGCTTGCTAGGTTTTTCGTCTTGGCAAACACAACTTCAAGAAAAATGCCTAAAATATTGTCAATTATCTAGATGCCCTCACCCAGCTAGCTAAAAACATATTTATACTTGTTTAATTTAAATTTGGCACCTAGAGAAAATTCTATTTTGACCCAAATAGTTTTATTTTTAAATTAATATTAAATTATTTAAAATTGGCACCTAAAATTCAAAATTAGGTTGGCCACCAAAGAGTATTTTATTTTCTTTATTTATTAAAAATAATATATATATATATAGAAGGAATAAGGTAGCCTCCCCCACAAACTGTAGTGCAGAAGGTAAAAAAAATTCACGTGACTAGTGACATTGGCACAACGCCCTTTGGTACCATGGGTATGGAGGGGAGACTAGAACTCGTGACCTCTTGCATGCAACAAGATGCATTAGCCAATCGAGCTAGGTCCTCTGCCCTTAAAAATAATTAATATTACTATTAGTGTTTTAAATCACTTTTATTATTAAAAATAAGCACCATTATAGTGTTGGCATGTAGGGGACATGATAAAATTGTTCTCAACATGTCAAATTTTTTGCATTTTTGATCACTTGTAACATAGTCCTTTGGATTTTTTATTTTCTACCTTCTCTTTGGAGAGCTTGCAAATTTCGGTGGGTTTAGTTCCTCTATCTGATGCCTCATTTTTAGGTTTGAAAGAGGAGTAACTAAGTACTTTCCACTACACATTTATCCTTTACAAGTTGTGTCAAGGATATATTATCATGATAGTATCCTTGTTTAAACGTGTCAATATCTACCCAAAGATTCTATTTGAGATCTATAATGAAACAATTATGAGAATTGATTCATCCAAGCCAATGGTCTACTTTGTTAATCCCATACTCCCTTTGATATTCCTTTATTATTTGTGTTTGGCATAATTTAGCGAGGGAACTAATAAAGTCTTCATAGGCATTATGGATTAAGTGGATCAATGCTTCTTTGTGAAAGTTTGACTACATGAGAAATAGGTGAGTCCTCAACCATATAAACCATTGAATGGTGCCATTTTTCAATTGACAATATGCAATTAAGAGATTTTAATCTTGTGTAATTTGATGTACTACAAAATATTGATAAACCTTGTACAACAAACTTGTAGGGTTTATACCATCAAATTTTAGAAATTCTAATTTAGAGGGGCATAAAGGGACACCTTGATTAGGGGAGTGCAAACCTACTATAGGAGTGGAGGATTTATCATCGGTTTACACTTGAGAGGGGTGTTTTTATTTGTTGTGATATTGTGGAGAGTGTGTCTTGGAAGTTGCTAACCTTTTCTTGGGTGGCACTATGAATTTGTTGAAGGCCACCATTGAGAGATTATAGAGTGAGTTCCTATGGGTATTGTTGGTTTTGAGAATGGTGCTTTTCCACCATAGAGAGGAGCTAAAATAAGAAGAAAAAAATGGCCAGAGGTATATGGGAAATTGATTAGGAGAGAAAGAAAATTACAACCATGAAGGTTCTCGAAAGATGAAAAGAGGAGCTTAGCCCCAAAAGGGTTAGCTAAAGTTATATGGAAAATTGGCTAGGTGAGACAAGAATAATGGGACAATCCATTGAAGGGGGGAAAGTTATACCTATTGTTTTTCCTTAGATACAATTTTGGTTAAATTTTCCATCAAAATTGATAAATTGTGTTTGTATTGGGAGAAAGTGTGTCAAAAATTCAAATTTATGAGTAGGATGTACACTAAACAATGTAGATCTAGATGAATTATTTAGAATCTAAAGTTGTGTTGTTTTAAAAAGAGAAACTAATAGCTATTTAAATGATGCCAAATACCCAACTACAAGAAAAATATGACAACATTTAGGATAGATGATACATAGTTAGAGATTAAATAGAAGGAACCATAGGGTGTATTTGGTCTATAAGCTCATTGATATTCTTATCTCATTTATAAATAATGTTGGCCCAATGTTTCAAGGCCCTTGTATTATATTTTTTGTTTATTTCAGGGCCTTGTGATTATAAATATCCTATCTATTAAAATAATATAGTTGTATATTATTTTTGATGAAACTCAATTTGAGTATTAAAAACAAATATTTTCATTATTGTGATAATTTATTGAGATAAGATGATATAGATACAAATCCATTTATGCAACAAATTCTTAACATTGTTCTCTTCAAGGATTTTGCACTAGTAGAAGTATTTAAATTTAAATATATTTTTTCCTAGAAACCTTATGCTAGATAATATTTAAACTTCTTATTTGATAAGTCACATATGAAAACTATGCTCATTCCTTAATAATAATCCCTCCCAAATTAATATTGAGTTAAATTATATGCTATATATATTTAATTTCATATTAATAATGGAACAACCTATCAAAAATGAGAGAGGGACTCATAATAATAATATTACATCTTTGTTGATTTATTATTTGATTACTACATACATATCAATTGCATCTATATCATTTCTAAGTGATTATGACACTATACAACTAAGATATATCAATATCTTGATGATTTCACATGAATGATTGTCTAAGGAGAAATTTTTTTCTTTACCATTTTTAATGAGCTTAAAAATACCTAAACTTCTTAGCTATAATGCACCTATTTGTAATAAGTAGTTATCACCTTAAGAAATTGTTTGGGGATCAACTTGGAAAGGATAGATCACTAGTTAATATATGGATTTTTAAAAATATCATTGGCTCCTACATTTAGTAGGATGGTTGTGTACTACTTCAAGATGGAATGAAAGTTTTTATGAAAATATCATGCCAAGTTAATATCATTCTATTAAAGAAAAATCAATCATTTAAAGGAAATATTTTTTTCTTATATTTTCCCGTGAATTTATTTACTTGAGAATCATCACTATATTTTCCTCTAAATCAGCCCTATCATCCTAGTAGATAGACCTAGCAACCTAATATGCAAGACTAAAACTCATTGAGTTGTGCTAAGCCCTTGATTACTATAAACCCAACTATTGTGAGTACTTCAAAAGCCCTTGTCCTAGTGCAAAATAACTTGGCATAAAAGAATGAGTGGTGATTTTCATGCAACCAAACTAATAGCCAAGACTCATGTCAAAATTGAACATTCAACCAAGCTCTCATGGTTCAAAATACACCTTCACTTATAGGAAATTAGTTTGAACCAACTTAAGAACTCATGGGAAGGAAAGATCATGCACAAGGTGAATCTACATTTATGAATTAGAAAGAAGCTGATTATTTTTGTTTGAACTAGGTTGAAACACTTGGCAAAGATATGAGTGTAGTGTCACATAACACTAGATTGAAAAAGAGAGAAATGAAGGATGGATCAACGACTATGGTTGGTCAAAACTCAACCTTCCAAGCATCTCAAGGAGTTGTCAATGAAATAAAAACAATGATAACTTATGTGACACAAGAAAATACAATTGTTGAAAAAGTTAATCAAGCACAAAATTAGCCACAAGTCAACCAACAAGAAAGGATAGACCCTATTATTCCAAAAACACATACAAAGGTTAGTCATATATCATTTATCACTATAGAGAAAATGAAAATAAATAATTTGAATGTGTAAGAGAGGGGGACCAACCACGTCAAGGCTCCAAGCCACGAAGAGCTGAGAGCGGAGGGATACCCTAACTTACCTCACTCTAACAAGTGTTTTGGGATGAGGATCGAGAATGAAGAACACTCTCAAGTGCTTTTGCCACTCTACAGACTCAAAAATCTAATTGGGGCTAGATGAGCCGATTTATGGAGTCCAAAATGAACCTTAGACAACTCTTTGTTCGAGGACGGTAGCATGACACGTTGACGTCTCTCTGGTGCACTGATGTTTGTATGACCAAGAAACACAAAGTACAATAAGGAAAGCATAGAAGCCTACTAATAGCCTAGCTAAGTAACTTTAATAAAATGAACAAAAGGATAGTAAAAAAAATATGTAAATGATGAAATAAATAGATGAATACAAGGGTGATGAATATCAACTCACTAAAGTGCCAGTTCACCAGCAAGCTCCAGAAAAACGTTCACCTACACACAAGCAAGAAGGGAAAATTGTTGGGGTTGTATAGGGGTTTACCTTAGTCGAACCCCCGCTTTGGTGTTTCCACCTCCATGGACAACCGAAAAAACAATAGAGTAGAATGTATGATAAAAGAAATAGAAATGAATGCACTAAACACTACAAAAGATAAAAGCTACTCTATCAAATCACAATGTAAAAGTAGAGTGATGCTATACCACCTCCACCCAAAGTCACCCAAGGAAAATGAAGTGAGAATGCAAGGTAACAAAATTGGAAAAGTCTCCATAGTCGCAACTATGATGAAGGGAGGTCTCACAAGACTCCAAGTTCACAACTTCTATGGTAGAGCAACATGTGCAAGGACAAAGTTGATGGAGTAACCAGCTATTGCGATGCTCAATGAAGTTGTGAAAATTCTAGAATTGTGAGAAGATGGAATGAAAAATTTGAAAGGATGTGAAAGAGATGAATTGAGCATGTTGAAGATGAAGTGATAGTGAAATGGATGGATTTGAAGACCAAAAGGAGATGTTTTCAAGCCGGTTGGTCGCATAGAGGCATTACAAACCATCCCCAATGAGGAGTGCAATGTCTCTGCGGACTCAGGGGAAGGGATCTATTAGGGATGGTAGTGTGCCACATATACGTCCACGTTGCAAGATTGAAGAAAGGAATGAAGGTGTTGTCAATGATGTTAACTGGTCAACTAGTTATCTACTAGTTGTTGTTGGCTATATATGTTGAGGATATTGAGAAAATTGTATAAAAGAAACTTTATAGGTATTCAGTTGTTGATCCATTTTTTCCCCTATGTTTGTGTGGTTCAAATATGTTAGTTATGGTTGTTGAAGGTTGTTATATCTAGATTTTTGGGTGTTAGTTTGTTGAGAAGTGAGTTGTGTTCACCAGTTGTGAACTATGTTTTTCTGTGTTCTAGTTGAGGTCCAAGAGAAATGTTGGTGGTATGGATTTCTCTTTGATGAAGTCTTTTGACTTGCAGTTCCGAGTTAAGATGTTTTGGTTGCATTGAAGATAATTTTGATATTTTGGAAGTTTTGAGCTTAATTGGTCTATGTGTTTTACACTGGTTTGGTCGACCTTGTGTTAAGCACTATCTTCAAAGTTAATGAAGCATGCTAGATCTATTTTGGGTCCCGGTGAAGTGTATGTTTGGGTCACCCTCAGTCTAATTCCAACTTAGGATGGTTGGTGCTGACCTAATTTGAATTTGAATTTGGATGGCCGACTTTAGATCTCTTTTTCAAGGTTGGAGATAGTATAAATACAAAATGAGCTAGTAATGAAAATTGTACAAGAGGAAAGAAGGAAGATAAGTGAAAGAGTAGATGTGACATTGATGTTTTTGAAAAGTTAAGTAGCATTTACAGGGTGTTGTACCCTTCACAACAAGCCACTAGGGCCAAAAAGAAACCAGACTAAACAAAAAACCAAAATAAAACTAAACAAAACACAGAAACAACCCAAAGGCAGCACAACAACCGCAAAGCATCTAACTTGCATTGTCCCAGTTTTTAATCAGGAGGTCCACTACCTCATCACCCACCCATTCTTTGTTGTCCTGGCTATTGTTACCCTCCAGCTCCTCCTTTATAGCATTAGATAGGGTGCTTGTAACAAAGTGACCCAACTTCATGGTGAAGCGGGTTAACCCCCGAAATATTTTATCAAGAGTATCCATTCTTTTAACCACATCACATGAATCCACCCGAACATCATAGTCCCCTGAACCTCTCTAGGCTCATCCACCAGGGGATGGGGAGAGAGAGAGGCAGAGCCATCAACTAGAAGCTTGCTATTCATCGGAGTAAACTGGGGCCCCTCCACAATGTCATCCACCTCCTCTTCAGATTCTTCTTCCTTGTAACCTTTGCTATCAGACTGATCCTCCTCAGAGTCTTCAATAATAAGCCTTTTCTTGTCATTCTTGGCTAGCTTCCCAGATCTCCTCCTGAAATTTTCCCCTCCTGTCAACTCCGTGTTCCCCACCACCATATCCCCTCTAGAATCTTTCCTGAAAACATTCTTGCCCTTACAGTCCTTGGTCATCGGGACCGGAATGCATTTCTGCTTACCTTTTTTTGTCGAGGTAGCCTTGTAGGCCGAATCAGCCTGGGTGCCTTTAAGCTCACACAGTCCTTCCGCCGCACTGGCATGGGCCTTGCCCAACCCACCCTTAAATTTTTTGGTGGTAAAATTGGCTTTAGGGTTCCCCACATTGCCTAAAATGGGTTTCTGAGGAGGGCTCTTAGACTCAGTCGGGGAAATGTGCATAGTAGAAAGGGTTTCAATGTTCTCAATGCAGACCGATGTGATGGCTTTGGGCGAATAGAGGGCAAGATGAAAGTGATACAGTCTTAGGATAAGCCTCTGATGGAGCGGGAGCGGAGGGGGATCACAGGGGTTGCGGCTGGCCGACTCTTTGCACTTGTCGATAGAGCTTTCAAGGTCCATTAAAAGAAAAAATGGGAAACTGAGCAGCATCTTATGTCTAAGGTGATTTAATAGAGGAAAATGGTAAAAGAAACAAGTTTTAAATCTACCTTCTAGAGTTACATACTTCATCAACACCATACACACTTGGTCCCAGGGCTTTGGGAGCGCATCCCTATCAAACCCCACCTGATTCCGCACCAAAGTCTCCTCTCCTCTGAAGAAGGTCTTTAAGCTTTCATGGTCAGGTTTTTTGGTGTGTTTTGGATACTTTTCCCCAGAGCACAACAAACCCGTAGCCTATGCAATAACTTCTTCATTGCTCTCGAACGATATACCACCAATGGAGACTCGTCTTTCCTTCCACAAATTGGAAAACTGACCTGATACATGTAGTTACATGTAGTGTGATTTAGAAACTTGGCAACATCTTGTGCATTCTAGGTTTTACTCTTGCCTATATAATCAGACATATGTACTTTTGTAACATATTCTAGATTAATCATATAATCTCTATTTGAATGCTATTATTGCAACACTTTTTGTGTGGTTGAATATTTCCTGACAAAGGTCTTTCATTGAAAATTGTAGCTTTAGGGACATTGTGCATCCATTTTTCCAACATGGTATTAGAGATTTTCTAGTGAAAGTTCATCCCATGATCAAGAAAGTTGGCTTGTGAGATTTTTTGCAGGTTTGAGGGTTTTATTTTATAGGCTAGTTGGTTCTACCCGGGGACCAAGCTATTTTCTGGTGCAAATCAGGCTCTATCCAACCTCTTCATTACGCTCAGAAGGCCTCAAAACCTATAGATCACCTGCCCATTCGCCAAAAATGGAGATATTCTCACCGGGAGCCATTTGAGTTATATGTAAGGTTTTTGCATTTTGTGCTATCCATACAAGTTTGCAGAGAAAAACAATCCACCCCTTTAGTCCTCCATCATGGAATTTTTTTTTAGATCATTTGGAATTTTTTATTTCAAAAATTGGGCATTTTTTTATATAGTTTGAGCAAAAATTTAACCCTCTCGGGCGACCTGCAATTCAAATTACAGTCAGCATCTACTAGGTTTAATATTTTGTTTTTTGGACTATAGTCCATCGGCTCCGTCAACATTCTCATATTTATTTTGAAAATTAAAAATTTCCATTGGTATTTATTTTTGGATTGCCAATTTATTGGCATTATTAAAAAATTATTTTGGTATTTTTTCTGGTCTACAGATGGGTCACATCTGTAGACCACTACCTATCACCACCATCGACTTCTCCAATGGCCACTAACGATCTCTATTCTTCGGCCCCTACCGATCGTTCCCGTCACCGGGTCTTCCACTATCGTCTGCTCACCGATCAAAGTTTAGTTTCCTGTTCGTTCACTGTCTGCCGGCTACTCTCCTCACCGCTGGTGTTCTTCCCATCTGTCATTCGTCGACAACTCTGTAGCCCTCACCTCGGTCACATCACGAACTGAGGGGTCCACTAGCTCCCAGCAGCACCTCCCCAGCTCCGCTTCTCCTCTGCTTGGCTGCCACTCTGCCACCGCTTTGCTCGACAACACTTTTTCTTTTTGCAGGATCTGAGCCCGTGGTCACATCAGTGACCAAGGGCATTTTTTTCGGTTAGCCTGTGATCGCCCAACAAAGCATAAATCTTCTAGAGGTAGTAAATTTCACATACGATATCAAAATTTCGCAAATGATATACCGTTGGAAAGGTCTTGGAGTGTAATTTTCAGTGGTGCACTTTGTTCTTCTAGATTTTGCTTCTTTTATAAATTCCAATCAGTTGAAGTGAAAACCCTAATTTGGGTTTTGAAGGTGATATCTTTTTTTTAGTTTGTCAAAATTCTACCATCAACAAGGTATTACAGTATATTTTCTAGAATTTCAACAATATCATCAGATTTCTAGCATTTCCTTTCCAAGATCTTTTGTCTTGTGCTTTTTTTTCTCTCTAATGGTCGAATAAGGTTTTGAGCTTCTTACACCCCACAACTACCACACATGGAAAATTGGCATGCAACGTCTCCTCTAGTCTAAAGGCCTATGGTCTACATTGGATGAGAATCAACCTCATCTGACTAGGGAATATGAGAAGTTCCAACATTGAATCAAGTGTGAAGAGGCTATGGGACTGATTTCTCTTCATGTCTCCAATTCACTATTTTTCCACATTGAGGGGTACACTACTCCTAAGGAAGTTTGGGACAAGATTAAGACATTGTTTGGTTCAGTAAGTGGTATTCAGTCATTTCAATTAGACTCATAAATTTCTTTACTCTCATTTGATTCTTTTCCATCTATTGATGATTACTTGTTGAAATTCAAGTCTTTGAGGACACAACTATCAGTGTGTGGTAAAGACAAAAATGACAAGGAATGCAACTTCATGATCTTGTCCAAATTGAAAGGTTATTTTTCTTACTTTGCTACTTCCTTCTATTCTACTATGGATGGCCTTGGAGACAATTTTTTGATGCCTTCATTTGAGACTTTTTGTGAGCGGTTGACCAGGGAGAAATCTAAACTCAACCAAGTTGATTCATCTTCAAAGTCTCATGCACTTATTGCTGCACCATCCAAAGGGAAAGGAAAGGATAAGGGAAAAACTAATACAAGATCTTCTGAATCATCATAGAAAAAGGAAGAAAGGCCAAAGAAGGAGAGGCCCAAATGTAGTTTTTGTAATGGGATTGGACATCATGAGGAGACTTATTTTAAGAAGGAGATTCATGAACTGAGACAAACTCTCAAGGATCATAACATCACTCTTCCTTCTTCTTCTGTCCACTCACCCCACTCTTCTTCACATGAAGAGTCATCTTTAGGTATTATCAGGATTGCCAAAGCTGAGATTCATGGCAAGGGACAAGCTTTGATCACTACCCTAGTTGATAGATGGGAAGGATGGGTCATTGACTTAGGTGCTTCTAGGAACATCACCTATTCCAGGGATCATATCCTTTGGGATACTATGTGACCTCTAGAGTTTGACAAGATTTTCACTGAAAATGGAGAAATTGTTCATGTTGCTTCTATTTTTGATGTTACTTTGGATGAGAGGCATCTACCTGATGTTGTTTATATTCCCTAGATGGCTCATAATCTTTGTTTTGTTTATCAGCTTTCTTAGGAGGGTCTTAAGATTGAGTTCACATCTAATTTAGCTATCATTAGGGATCAGCTTGATACACTCATTGCCTATGGTGAGGTTGATCATCACTCATGGGTGTACAAGTTCTCCAAGTTTTGGGATCATACTCCTTCAATTCCTGATTCTCTATATTCCAGGGTAGGAAGCAATTCTCCTTCTCCTTGCTAGGGTTGTGGTGGTTGGATTGAATTGGCCCTTCTTTCAACACCATCTTCTTCCTCATCTACCTATCAGTTGAGATTTGTTTCAATAGAATAGGGATCATCCACCTCTTCAGACTTGTGGCATCCAGATGGGTTCACAATAGGTCTTGCAGACTTGGCCTCTCATTTCTCTACAAGATTTGAAGACATCCTTGAGGGGACAACTCTCCTTTATGGGGGGGATATCTAGTCTCCTAATTTTGATCTTTTTTGTATTTGTGTGATGATTTTTGTCCTTGGGGGGATGATGTTGAGTCCTCCAATCATCACCTTTCTACATTTCATCTCCTTTTTGGAGAGGGGTTTTCTTCCCACTGGGTTTTCCCCTTTTCTCCGTTTGTGGGAGATTAGTTGTATCTTCATTTGTACATGGGTGCCTAAAATGGCCATCATGTAGTTGGGACCCATCATCTTTGCATAATCATTGCATTTTTCATTTCCTTCCTAAGTTGCACTTATGGGGGGTTGTTAGTGTAATTAATTATTTATTACACTAGCATTTAAGTTAACTTAGGTAAGCATTTAATAATTTAGTTCTAGGTTGCATTATTAAATAAATCATACATAATTTTTGTAGGAGATAAGATTAATTCTAGAAGATGAGTTGTCTTTTATAGAACTTATCTCAATCATGTCATATTTCCCTAGGTAGGTTGTTAGGGTTTACATGTTGTCACATGTAGTGTGATTTAGACACATGGCAACATCTTGTGCATTCTAGGTTTTACTCTTGCCTATATAATCAGGCATATGTACTCTTGTAATATATTCTAGATCAATCATATAATCTCTATTTGAATGCCATTGTTGCAACACTTTATGTGTGGTTGAATATTTTCTGGCAAAGGTCCATTGAAGACTATAGCTTCAGGGACATTGTGTATCCATTTTTCCAACATGTTTCAGGAAGTGAGCCTTTTTGTAACCAGTTTTGATATGCTCTATAGTGTGAGTTAATCCTCATCATGGTTTTTCCCTCATTGGGTTTTCCACATAAATATGGTGTTGTTGTGTTTATGTGTTTCTACATTGGAATTTGATGAATGATCATTTAAGTAGTTTTAAGTATTAGTTTTGGTGATTGATTTAAAGGTGAAAATCTATGACAACTGATTCACCCCCTCTCTTAGTTGTCCTATTCAACAATTGGTATCAGAGCTTGGTTCCTTGGTGAATAGCTTAACCGCTTGAGGAAGTTCTAGGATGGTTGGCAAGACGGTCTTTGAGTATCCGAGGTTTGATGGAACTAATTATGGTATTTAGAAAGTTCTGATGGAAGAATATATGGAGTATTGTGGATATTATGTGGAGAAAGATTAAAATAATCCTTACACCCGCTAATGGTCGAAGTACACTTGAAATCAAATTACATGAAGTGAACAATAAGGCGAAGCTCATCTTGAAGAATATTCTGGTACATTCCGAGTTGATTAAGGTTTAGAATCTAAAGACAACTAAGGAAGTTTTGGATGCTTTAGAAAAAGCACGTGATGGTGATGAAAGAGTTAAAGAAGCAAAATTGCAGAATTTGGAAACATAGTTTGATATTATACATATGTTTGAAGATGAAAATGTTAAAGATTATGTACATAGATTGGGTGAGGTAGTGGTTGGAATGCGATCTCTTGGCGCTACTATAGATGAAACTAGGATTGTAAAGAAGATCCTCAAAACTCTTCCTGATGCTTATAGTGAGAAGGTGAGTGCTATTGATTAGACTATGGATTATAAGACTTGTACTAAGGAAACGTTGTTAGGATTTTTGATATATTATGAAATGAAGAAGTTGAGTCTAAGAAATCGAGGAAAATAAGAGTCTGCTTGTAAGGCTACAAAACCTGAAGATCCAGATCAAGAGAACTTTGATGAAATAGAAGCTAACTTTGTGAGAAGAATGATAAAAGGTTTCGGTAAGTATGAAGGTAAGTTTCCCTTAAAATGCTTTAGTTATGGAGAAACAAGTCATTATGCTGCAAAGTGTCTATAAAGAGCTTACTATATGAATGCGAATGCTAGTATTTGAGATGAAGATTCAGAATATGAAGATCTAGATGACAATGAATGCTTGTTCTTGGCAATTAAGGATGAACTGACTTCTACTAATTTAGAAAAATAGGTAAAGGAAAGGCCTTCAGAGAAGGAGAAAGAGAAAAATGAAGGTACAATTATCTTTGCCCTACATGCTAAACAAGAAAAGAATTTTGGGTAGTTGATAGTGGTTGTTCACATCACTTGACTGGTGATAAGAGTAAGTTTGTTAAGCTGGAGAAATATGATGGAGGCTTGGTTATGTTCGGAGATGATACTGGTGCTAAAATATGTGGGATAGGTTTAGTAAGTTTTAATGGAAAGCATCATACTAATGATGTTTACTATGTTAAGGGATTAAGACATAATTTGTTGAGCGTTGGTTAGATGTGAATAAAAGGATATGATCTTGTGTTTAAAGATGAGAAATGTGAGATCCAGAAAGGATCTAGAACATTGATTGCTACATGAAAGAAATCTTAAGGGAATATTTATCAAGTTAAGGGTGTTGATGGATGATGCTTTATGACTCAGATAAATGATAGTTGGTTATGGAATAGGAGAATGTGACATAAATTTTGATAATTTGGCAAGGAGTAGTGTTGTTCAGGCCATGAGATATTTACCAAGAATTACAAAGCCTGTCAATGCTATTTGCAAGAAGTTTTTGTTTGGGAAGCAAACAAGAAATCATTACAGATCAAAGGAACAATCTACTAGTAGACTACTTGATTTAGTTCATACATACTTTGTGGTCCTATGAGAGTGTGAAGTCTACTTGGTGAAAGGTACTTTATTCTTTTAATTGATGATTATTCTAGATATACATGGGTTACATTTCTTAGAGAGAAATCAAATGCATTAGATAGATTCAAGGCATTCAAGGCTATGGTTGAAAATGAAGTGAATTTGAGAATAAAATTCTTGAGATATGACAAAGGTGGAGAGTTCACCTCCTATGAGCTCAATATGTTTTGTGAAGTGCATGGAATAAAGAGACAATTATCTTCTCTGAGAACTCCTCATAAAAATGGAGTTGTTAAGAGAAAAAATAGAACAGGTCAAGAGGCTGCTAGACCAATGATTATTGAAGCTGGTCTGCCAGAAGTTTACTAGAAAGAAGCTATTCATATTTATTTTTATGTATTCAATCAAGTTGAAGCAAGAGAAAATAGTACAAAGACTCCTTATGAGCTATGGCAAGAAAGAATTCCTACAGTGAAATATTTCAAGGTATTAAAAAACAAATGCTATATCAGAAGAGATGAGGAAAATTTTGGTAAGTTTGATGCAAGAAGTGATGAAGAAATATTTCTTGGGTACTCTACTAAAATAAAGGTATAAAAATATTTCAATAAAAGAATAAGAAAAATTGTAGAGAGCTCAAATGTGAAGGTTGTTGAGACAATAAAGAATTCTATTAATATTGATGGATATGTATATGATGAACACGATTGTGCAAGAATAGAGGAAATTATGGAAGAACAAGATAAAGATGAGCAAGAGAAGCTGGATAAACATGATAAAAGAGAAGAAGATGCTCCGATGATGTCCCATAGGACACCGAAATATGTACAGAGGAATCATTCAGAAAATAAGATTATTGGAGACAAGACAAAAGGCGTGTTAACTAGAAGCAAAGATGCTATTAAAGTAAATTTGTGTTTATTCTCTAAGATTGAGCTGAAGACAGTAAGTGAAGCATGTAAAGATGAAAATTGGAAGGAAGCAATGAAAAAATAAAATTTTCAGATTGAGAAGAATTAGACCTGGGAATTGGTCCCAAGACCGAAAGAAAAAAATATCATTAGATCAAAATGGGTATTCAGAAATAAGTTGAATGAGAATGGCGAAGTTGTCAAGAACAAAGCAAGGCTTGTGTGTAAAGGCTACTCACAAGTAGAAGGTATAGATTTTTAGGAGACTTTTTCTCTAGTAGCAAGAATGGAAGCTATAAGGATGTTCTTGGTATTGGTTTCTTATAAAGATTTCAAAGTCTATCAAATGGATGTCAAGTCAACATTTATGAATGGTGAGTTGGAAGAAGAAGTTTACATGGAACAACCAAAAGGATTTCAGTTGATAGATCAACTGGATACGGTGTGCAGATTGAAGAAAGATTTACATGGATTGAAGAAAGATCCCAGAGCTTGGTATGCAAGGTTAGACATGTATTTGATTCAACAAGGATTTAATAAAGGTACGATATAGTAATTTGTTCTTTAAGATTGACAATGAAAAAATCTTGATTGTAGTTGTATATGTTGATGATATTATTTTTGGAGGAAATGAAAAGATGTGCAAGATGTTTGTGGAAGAGATGCAATTTTTTTTTGAAATGTCTATGTTTGGGGAGATGAATTTCTTTCTTGGGCTACAGATTAATCAAATGGAGAAAATAATTATCATTTCACAGTCTAAGTATGTGAGAGATATGTTGAAGAAGTTTGGGATGGATGGTTCCAAACCGGTATGTAATCCTATGGTGATTGGTTGCAAATTGGTTAAAGATTATGATTCACCTAAAACTGATTAGAGCAAGTATAGATCTATGATTGGCAGATTACTATATTTGAATGCTACTAGACCGAATATTATGCATGTGGTTTTTCTTGTGGCTAGATTTCAAGAAGATCCGAAGGAAACACATGTTGTTGCAGTTAAAAGAATATTCAGATATTTGAATGAAACTTCAGATTATGGGTTATGGTATCCTAAAGATAACGATTTTACATTTAGTTCCTATACATATGTAGATTGGGTTGGATGTGTAGATGACAGAAAGAGTACAAGTGGTAGTGCATTCTTTCTTAGATGTAGATTGGTGGCATGGTTGAGTAAGAAGCAAGATTCAATCTCTTTGTCTACTACTGAAGCTGAGTATATTACTGCTACATCTTGATGTACACAAGTTCTATGGATGAAACAAACATTAAAAGATATCACAATACTATATGATGATCACATTTCTATCATCTGTGATAATACAAGTACAATTAACATTTTAAGGAATCCTATGATGCACTCGAGGATGAAGCATATATCTATTAGATATCATTTATTGAGAGAGAAGGTCATGGAGAATGAAGTAAAACTTGAGTATATTCTGACGAAGGATCAGATTGCTAATATTTTCATGAAGGCTCTTCCTAAAGATAATTTTGAGTATCTTCGAGAGAAGTTAGAGGTTATTTTCCTCCTTTCATAAACTAAGATGCATATGGAGATGCATCAGTTCAATGGATTCATGGTTCTATCTTTTTGGACTGATGTTTTGGTGGCTACCTCTTAGGGGGAGCAAGTAGTTTCAAGTGTTGTCATCGTGAGTATTTTGTTTTCATGTCAAAGGAATATTCAATGAACATATATTTTTCCTTTTCCATTGATTTAAAAGGGGGAGAGAAAGCATGTGAAAAGGAAAGAAAGCTAATAAGAGAAAGCAGGTAATGAGAAAGATGATATTCTGAGGGGGAGAAGAAAAAAGAAAAATCTTGAGAAGTATATTCAGAACTGGTATAGTGTCTTTGATGGTTTTTCACATCATGTGTTTCCATCAATTACAAAGGGGGAGATTGTTGCAAGATTGAAGAAAGGATTGAAGGTGTTGTCATTGATGTCAACTAATCAACTGGTTATCTACTAGTTGCTATTGGTTGTATATGTTGACGATATTGAGAAAAATGTATAAAAGAAACTTTATAGGTATTCAGTTGTTGATTCAGTATTTGCCCCTATGTTCATGCGGTTTAGATATGTTAGTTATGGTTGTTATAGGTTGCTATATTCAAATTTTTGGTTGTTAGTTTGTTGAGAAGTTTGAGTTGTGTTCACCAGTTGTGAACTATGTTTTTTTGTGTTCTTATTGAGGTCTGGGAGAAATGTTGTTGGTCCAGATTTCTCTTTGATGAAGTCTTTTGACTTATGGTTCTAGAGTTAAGATTTTTTGGTTTTTGGAACTTTTGAGCTTAATTGTTCTATGTGTTTTACACTGGTTTGGCTGACCTTGTGTTAAGCACTATCTTCAAAGTTAATGAAGCATGTTGGATCTATTTTGGGTCCCAATGAAGTATGTGTTTGGGTTTCCCTCATTCTACTTCCACCCTAGGATAGTCGGTATCAACCTAATTTGAATTTCAACTTGGATGACCGACCTAATTTGAATTTGAATTTGGATGGCTAACTTTGGATCTCTTTTTCAAGTTTGGAGATAGTAAAAATGCAAGATGACCTAGTAATGAAAATTGTACAAGAGGAAAGAAGGAAGATAAGTGAAAGAGTAGATGTGACATTGATGCTATTCAAAAAGTGTTTGTGAGTTGTGTGTGGCAGATCAGTGTGACGCTTATTGTCGAGTTTCCAGATGCAGTGAGTAGAAGACGAACTCTATCATTCATGCAAGTTTATCAAGTAACTATGGTGGAATCCTTTGTTGCATTGGTATTTTAGTTTCTCTATAACAAGTCTTATTTGTCTTCTTTGTATCTCTATGGTGGTGAGCCCTCCAAATTTTAGCCCTATTGGACAATGAGTCCTTATTTCAGGCAGCGAGCCTTATCTAAGGCAGTGAGCCTTGTTTCAGGCAGTGAGCCTTTTTTTAATTGGTTTTGATATTCTCTATAGTGTGAGTTAATCCTCATCATGGTTTTTCCATGTAAATTTGGTGTTATTGTGTTTATGTGTTTCTATGTTGGCATTTGATGATTGATCATTTAAGCAGTTTTAAGTATTAGTTCTGGTGATTGAGTTAAAGGTGAAAATATATGATCATTGATCCACCCCCTCTCAGTTTTCCTATTCAACAGTCCATGCACTGCCCTCGCATCCCTAACAAAAATTCCCCCACCGACACACAAAACATGTGCCAAGTGGATGCATTTTGGATGGGTGATGTGGATTTTCACCTTCGGATTTGATTTTCTAAGGTGAGGGTATGCAAAAGGGGAATTTTTACAAGGGGTGCAAATTCACTCCTATAAAATTTTCCCCCACTTTAGCAAGCACAAATATTGATGAGCGTTCGGTAAAGTAGATCAAAGAGTTATAAATGTATACCTTAACTGTCGAGGAAGCAGACCGTAATCTGGGGAACTCGAAAGTGTAGGGAAGGAAAAAGAATCCTCTAATGGGACCAAAATGTTTAAGAGAGGGGGACTGACCACATCAAGGCTTCAAGTCATAGAGAGCCAATATGGGAGGGATTCCCTAACTTACCTCACTTTAACGGGTGTTTTGGGATGAGGATAAAAAATGAAGAGCACTCTCAAGTGCTTCTGCCACTCTACAGGCCTGAAAATCTAGTTGGGGCTAGACGATATGGTTTATGGAGTCCAAATTGCACCTTAGATAGCTCTTTCTCTGAGGATGGTAGTGTGGGTGTGGGATGACAAAACGACGTGCTGGTGTCTCTCTAGTGCGTTGGCATCCGTATGACCAAAAAAAAAATACAGTAAGGAATGCCAAAAACCTACTTAACAACCTAGCTAATTAACTTTAATGGAATAAACAAAATGATAAAGTACAAAAATTAAGTACAAATTGATAAACTAAGTAGATAAAAATGAGGATGACAAATATTGTAATGCCCCTCCAAGTTCATGTTGACAAAACAAAACTAAATAATTTGATCAGGGAGTCATTGATAAGATCAAGTAGCCATTAATGTATTTATTCCAAAAATTGAGTTAATAAACCATGACAAACAACTAGATATTCATAAATAACCAACTACGCTTTAAATTTATAGACGTATGATGCTATATTACATGTTCAACGAACAAATACCTCTCAAGAGATGGTCATCTTAAATACTGTTATGTATTGGATTTTGTACCCCATTGAATGCAAAATTTAATAATCCAGTGTAAAATGGGAAGACCTCTCAAAGCATGGGCTTTGATAAGTAGAGGTCAACCTCTAGAGAAGGCCGGATTCCTCTTGGTAATATCACCTAAATTATTGACTTTGCAGAGGAAAAGGGAGAAAGAATGCATGAAAATGAAAAAAACTAAACCCTATGGTGATGCACCTAAACATTACCTGGATTTGAAAACATATTTCATACACTTTCTTTAAAATTGACATGAATAATTATGCACAATTCATTGTAGTATATTAATGCATAAATATTTCACTAAAAGGTCATAATATAGTTACTTGTAAAAGGAAAATAGCTTCACAATCAACAAATAACATGTATTAAGTAGACACAATCAATAACCTACATGAACAAACTAGTTGCAGAAAGGTATAAACATGTGAGACAAAGTTGTAAGGAAGTTTAAACAATCTCACTAATAACTTGATCAATCACTCATTTACAGTAAACAACAGGAACGAAAAAGACAAGAAATTGATCACCAAAAATAATAGAGGTCTCCACTGTATATCATATCCAAAAAACAACTGAGTTACAAAGCTTGCCAAAATCTAACTATGGAATCCAAAAAGTCACTAAGCTGAAAAGCAACAAATAAGAATTGATTACAAAATGAGTCACACAAGTGACTAAATCCATCAACTCACAACAAGATCCACCAAAATAGCTCCTGGAAACCTCTGATCTTGTATGCCTCCAAAAATCCTATTTTCTAGCAACTGAAATTCTTCTAAATGAACTCACAAATGTTGAAAAGGTCAACTTTGACCAAGTCTAATATGATAAGTCATCAAACAGCCCCTAAAAAGCTCAAAAACTTGGTCAAAAGCCTAAATCTCCTCCAACAAAGATGAATCACCTCCTAGATGCTCTCCTTGTATTTGTAAACTTCTTTTAAACTTCCCCTATATGCTTGTGAAAGCATTAAATCCTTAACAACACTCATAAAGGACCAAAAAAACACAAAGGCACCTAAGCATGTATATTATCTTTGCATTTTTAATAAAATTATGACTTGATGATTTATAAAAATATCATTAAGTCAAAAGGTTTCACATTTAGTTTAAATGCAAAAATGAGGGAGGCTTTGGTTCTAGTTTATACATAGTCAAAGGCAATACAAAAAAACACAAGACTTAACTTGCTTTATATCACATGAAGGATTCAAAGAATATATAAGGTTTTTCCTTTGTTTAACCTAAGGCATAATATTAAGGTTTAGCCATGACACATATTAGTTGACCTTGATTTTTTTAAAAGATAGGAAAAAAGCCTAAATATCCTCCTATCGGCATCTTAGGGTGAGAAAACCCTAAAACAAAAAGCAAGGAAAAGAAGGCATTTTTCATTTCATTTTGTCTTCGAAGCTTCTAGAAATGTTTTGAGCGCCGCCAAGGGTTATCCTAAAGCTCTCTTGAAGTTTTTTACAGTGGATTCCGCAGGTGTAGAGAGATTTATATGGTGAAACAAAGCACATCTATGCATACATTTTCCATGGGATGTCGTAGCAAGTTTAGGTAAACCTTCATTAACAACACGCGTAAAAAAAATGCCATATTTCAGTTTCTAAGCAAAAGAATAACATAAATCTTCAATTTTCTTGCATATTTCCTAAATTCTATGCCTTCTCTCCTATTTTTACGCATTTCTCTATAATTTCTTGGCATTCTCATAATGTTATTTTTAGAAAACTCTACTCTCCATACACTTAGCCTCATGATTTTTTTAACAGTCCTTTGGGCTCAGTTTAAATACTTTCCTGTAGGTACTAAGGTTTTTAAATTATAGGCTTCAGGGTTTACAAAAAATCGACGATAGCCTTCATGCATTTGGTAGTCAACGGTTTCACAGATTTCAATAGCAAATCGTGGGTTTGTATTTCTTTACATGCAAATTTCATTCCTTTCCCTGGAAGCAAACATGAGCTCGAAACCAAGCCATCTTTGTAAGAAAAGAGATATATCTCACTTTATTGCCTTGACCTGTAGTTTTTTTGAAGATTACATGGCAGAGGATTATCAAAAGATGATTCTTCTATATTTCATAAAAAATTGCATAAAATCCAAACCGTGGGTTTAAATGCTACAGGCCCTAGTTTTGTGATGACTTAAAACCCCTCTTTTTCCTTTTTTATTTGTCTTCGTTTCTAAACCTCAAATGTATTTAACGTTTATGACAAGAAAAACTGTGTATCCTATAATATTTTCACAAACCCTAACAACCATGGCTATGCAATTTTTGTTCATGGCATAAAGGCGCTCTCCTTAGGTTATACTCATTGTCTTGAACTTCCTTAAGGTTGAAATCATGCATAGCATCCATGCCCTGGAGTTTAGTCTTTAATCTTTCTTATGCACTATTCTTAAGCCTCTTTGCTAACTACTTTGTCATATGGATGATGTTTTGTCCTTCATCTTGTCTCCTTGTACTAGTAACACAATTTTATGTTGCAGTTCCAAATGAAGTGTTCTCAGCTACTGTAGCACAATTCATCTTTTGAATATTCCAATGTTGCTTGTAAATGCTTGTATCCTTGATGGAACTTGACATTAACCTCTTGATTTGAATAACCAATGACTCACATTAGCTCTACACATTCATGATTCCTCATGATTGACATATAATCTTCATGTACTCATATTTTATCCTCATACAGTGTGATTAGAAACAATGGTAGCTACTCTCCTTACATCCCTGTTGTAAGATTTTAATAAGCACTATATAAGGAATTATTTTCATTCCTATAAGAATTATTCACAACACTGTAATATGGATATTCTGCTTTTCGTGACTACCCCCCATTGATTGAATTCATCCCACTTAGTCCTTCTCATAGTAATGCCTTTGCCTAAATGGTTTGACTCATTTCTAATACATCCCAATAAATTCCTTAAGAAATAAGGATGTGTGCCTTCAACTCACAGAAGACCATCATCCTCATGAGATCGATAACTACATAAGGAAACCTCATCTTATTGTGACTTTGCACAAAGACTATCCCTCACATGGACAATACTTCCTTAACACTTTTCTAGCTTCTTTTGTGGACACTGTCATTTATAATATGTTCTTGTGAAAGCTCCAATGTTTATGCCTAGCTTTTATGATTGTCGTTGTTAACAGAGGGAAAATTTATTATCATGACTGTAATAAAATTTGTGACAGCTCATTATGTTATATAACTGTTGGAACTTTATGTCTTTGATATTGTGATTCATTTTTGTGAACTTGGATCTACCATTGGTCTATGATCATTACTTTTACTCACTGAAGTTGTATTGAACAAATATTAATTGTTTGTAGTAGTGAATTCCTCAATTCACTATTATGAATGATAAGTATCTGGTCAAGGAAACTACAGTCATGTTGGGCTCAACCCTTGTGGGAGCCACAATTAACCCACATGTTGTAATTTGATAAAATAGTAACATTGCTTTTCTTGTATCTACACATGAAGAAAACAAGTTAGAAAACAAAATGCCCGATTTTAGGTGTGAATGTTGACCTGATGGTTTTCCTAGACACCTAAGGATTATATGCATGTTTAATGTACTTGAGGGTCAGTTTATAAATTCATGGGTGCATGTACATATAGTGTGGAGACCTTCATTGCTTAGAGCACTGCTCTAACACCATTGTAATTGTCAAATGCAGGGACTAGGAGCAGGGAGTTATAGAGGACACAAGACAACTCTAGGCAAGAGACAAAGCAGGACAACAAACACCGAACTAGTTATCAGACAATGACTGGTCTCTTCCCTTATATGTGAATTCCATTTTCTTTATCCGTAAAATGTATAAAATTTTCTTCATTTTCTTTGAACAAGTTAAGTCCCACGTCTTGTGTGAGGAAAATATGTACCTTTATATCAATAAAGATCACTTCTTCATAAAGATTCATGCAAATCTTTTCCATATTGTATGCGCTTGTACAAATGCAATAATCTGTTACTATAGTCTTGTAATCTTTCTGATTTTTTTGTTTATACAATTGAATGCAATATAGGGAAGATAATTTGTGAAATGTACCTCTCCTTCAGTTTTCAAACTCTTTAACTCAATTGACTTGAAAAAGTAACAAAAATGGGTAACAAGCACAAATATATTCAATATATCAAAATTCACGAGCTGGATTATTATCCATATATATATTTATATTCTTTATTTTGAATGGTGATATAAGTTTATTTTTATTTTAGATTTTTCCTATACTAATTCAATGTTCTTATTTACAAAAGATATCTTAAGCATGATGGTGGTAACTGGTAACACATTACTTGCTACTAATAAATAAAATAATATTTCTTTTGTTAGACTATCCCATGATAAACTCCATAAATAATATTTACATATTAATAATGATAATGAGATCAATGAAGTTAACTATTTACACTCTAGAGTTATACAAGATTATGAAAATAATAATGGAACAACCGAACAACTATATAAAAGATTGTTTTTTCCCAAATCAAATATCTAATTAATATAAACTACAAAAGAAAGAAAATAGATAATAAATAAAAATAATTAACAAGGAACAAACTATTACTTTAACTAAGTTTAAATCTAGCATAAATGAATCCATATCCTTTGCTTCAAAGAATACATATATTATATAGTGTACCCCAAATTTACCCACATGCTAACAATATGATTTCTTCTATTATAATCTATGTTTGTAAATGCAAAATTATATACGTTTATGTACTCTAAAAATTAGATAACTATATACTTAACCACTAAAACCATCGATTCAACCAAGATTTATTTCTAGATTGATGTTTCAACTAAATTTTATAGGACAAGAAAACTGTGCATCATCAAACCAATAAAGAGAAAGATAAGTCAATATATACTTCAATATTTAGTACTAATAATAAAATTAAATCTAGGATTTTACTATCTTCCCCATAATCCTGTAGGTGTAGGAGAGGCAATTAGAATACCAAAAAAGTTAGTTGATTTCTAGAACATGGATATCGCATGGATTTGAAAGAATGGTAACTAACTTGTGCATTATAATTACTCAAGAAAACACATTATCGGTTAGATATTTTAAATATAAAGAGAAAATAATATGAGAGAGAGACTAAACCTTATATTTTTCAATTGAACTTTTATTTAACTCTAGAGAATGTACATACATACCTATGTATTAATAAATCAATCCATATAAATTATTCAATGTAAATGCATATTTTATAATCGTGAATCTCATATTCAAAACTTCAATCACTCCACAATGGTTGGCACTGCAAATTCATTGGTACAGTAAAGTTGGTGTTTGGTCTCGATTTGAAGCTAATAAGAGCATAGCCTAGGTTTGAATAAATTAATTTATCACCTTGAGATAGAACTAAATCAATGTAGGAATTTCGATGATTGGCCTTGCAAGCATAAGATGGACATTTAGATTTTCCTAAGATATACCTTTGAATTATATAAGAAAGAAAATTTGGAACACAACAAAAATTGTACTCACAAAAAGGGTTGTCATCAACACTGAAATAAGTTTCTTATTTAACCATAGACAACCTCAAGTTAGAAATTGCATGGATAGGAAACATTATTATAACTGGCTAAATTTTATTAGAATGCAGATCATGAAACTATTGGAAACATTTAATCCTAGTCAGAGGATCCGCAACAGTAGACTTTTCTCCTTTGCTCCACATAACTTACAACAACTAGCCCAATGTAAACCTGCAGTTGACCTGCCAGCATTACATGAGGTTGGTGATTTTGAATTTGAATTTGAGCGCTCATTATCATAAGCTTGAAACATGAAAGGAAAATAGAATGTATTCATTAGAATAGAGTTAGTCAGTTTTTCTATTGTGGAGACCCTGCAACAACAGATGAAGTAGAGAATATTCAACACATAACAAGAGACAACAACAACACAAAAATGAATGTTATCAGACTTAATGCAGTGACAACATTAGCTACAAGATTGTAGCCAGTTATAGAATAGGTGTGAGTGTAGCACCATTTGTATTGGAAATCTGTCCAAATAGTTTAAGTTTTATTTTTTATTGTTGAACAAAGCATGTCCTCTATATTTTGTAAGTTTTGAAGCGAACAAGGAATATAATTAAATCTATTTTTTTTTGTGTTTAGTTTTGCTATTACTATGCATTTTCTGCCTGTTTTGTCTCTTCTTTCCATCCTGTCACAATAGTGACTATGTGGTTGCACCCCTACCTGCCAACAAGTGGCATCAAAACCCTATTTTTTTGGGTAGTCATTTTTTCAGTTAGTTTATTGTGGTTATTTAGGAAAGCCCTATGTTATCTAGGCATTAATCTATTTTCTCAAACTTGAGAAATATGGTAGGAGGTGAGAGCAAAGGTTGGCAACAACCACCAAATTTTGATGGAAAAAATTATGATATTTGGGCTAAGAATATGATAACCATATTGGTTGCTAATGACCTATGGGAGTTGGTCATAAATGGGTTCAATGATATCACAAACCCAACAACCTATGCAACCCTTTCTAATGCACAAAAGAATCATTTGAAGGAGACTCGAATGAAGGATGCAAAAGACCTCAGTTTGATTGAGGCAACCTTGAGTCAGACTATTTTCCCACGTATTGCAGCAGCAAACTATGCAAAGCAAGCTTGGGAAATATAGCGAAACAATTATAAAGGGATTGACAAAGTAAGGTTAGTGAAGTTGTAGCTCTTAAGAAGAGGTTTTGAGACTTTGCAAATGAAAGATAGTGAGTCTATTTCAGACTTCCGCACTAAGGTGTCAACCTTGATAAAACGACTGAGAGTCAATGGAGAAATAATGGAAGGAAAAAGGATTATTGAGAAAATCCTAAGAAGCCTACCCTCTAGATTCGATCCTATAGTCATTTCCATTGAAGAGGCAAATGACTTGTCCAAGATGACTGGAGATGAGTTGATAGGTTCCCTACAAACCCATGAGCAATGGCTGAACAAATTTGCTCCTTCCCTAAAGCAAGCATTCAAAGCTCAGACCAATGGAAGAGGTCGAAGAAGAGGAAGAAATAGCAGAGGCAAAGGTCAAAGAGGAAAAGAAAGAAGTAATTCTAGAAGAGGTGGTTCAGACAACACAAAGGAGCTAAGCAGCTCACAGTCAGCAAACCAGAACCATAAGAAGAAAAATAGTTTGAATATGAGGTATGACAAAAATAATGTGTAATGTTATTACTGTCACAAGTATGGACACTATGCTAGTGAGTGTAGAAAGAAGCAACGTGACCATGTGATTCAAAATTCTAATGTAGCAAATGAGAACAAAACTGAAAATGAGAAACAATCCAATGTATTCATTGTTTTCAACCTTTCTGAGCACAACAGTGATGAAGTATGGTACTTGGATAGTAGATGCAACAACCACATGAGTGGTAAAAAACTTTTTTTTCCTCCATAGATAACAACATAAAAACTGAAATCAAAATGGGAAATGATGAGAAAGTCCCTGTCATTGGAAAAGGTGTTGTCAGCATTAGTACACTCATATTTGTGTGGACCTATGAAAACCCCCACATTAGGTGGAAATACATATTTCATGAATTTCATAGATGATTACAACATAAAAAAATTAGGTCTATTTTTTGAAAAAAAATTGGAAGTCTTTGAGAAATTTAAATGGTTTAAGGAAACAGAGGAAAAGAAGAGTGGCCACTATATCAAAGCCCTTAGAACAGATAGAGGGGGAGAGTACATCTCCAAAGAATTCCTAATTTTTTGTAGGAATGAGGGCATTCACAACTAGGTATACTCCACAAGAAAATGGAGTGGCTGAGAGGAAAAATAGGACCATTCAAGACATGACAACAAGTATGCTAAAATAAAAAGGGTTGTCACACATATTTTGGGGTGAAGCTATAGCAACAACAATCTATATATTGAATAGGTGCCCCACAAAGGTTGTCCATGATAGGATTCTACAGGAGGCATGGAAAAACAACAAATGGAGTGTTGAGCACTTAAGGATATTTGGGTGTGTGGCATATGCACTCGTGCCAAAAGAGAAGAGGGATAAATTTGATGATAAGGGTGAGAAATGTATTTTCATAGGCTATAGTGAGGAGTAAAAGGCCTATAAATTGTACAATCCAATCACCAAGAATGTTGTGATTAGTAGAGATGTTGTGTTCATTGAAAATGAAGCATGGGATGGAATGGTGGATGACACCATGGGTATTTCAATCATAATACCCCTTGATGATGAAGAAGTTCCAGATGACAACTTAGGGGGAGCTCAAGAGAGCAATAGCTCGGGAAGAAATTATCGTAGAGCATTGGAAAACAACAGATCTGATGATGTGCAACAAAATGGTAACTCTCCATGTTTTCAACAAAACAACAGCTCTGGAAAGAGACAATAGAGTAGCAGCTCTTGGATACAACATAGCAATAGCTCTGACAACCAGCAGTACAATAGCTCAAGAGGTTAGAGTAGAAAAATATCATAAGCTAATTCAAACCCTACAGTCACATCATTGATACCAGAAAGGAAAAAGAGTGTGAGGGAGATTTATGATGGCACACAACATGTTGATGTTGATGAAAACTTGGATTTTGCATTATTCACTTATAGTGGTCCAACATAATTTGAGGAAGTAGTGAAAGAGGAGAAGTGGTGTAAGGCCATGGATGAGGAATTGGAGGCTATAGAGAGGAACCAAACATGGGAGCTAAGCGATTTACCCAAGGGTAAACAAGTCATTGGAGTGATGTAGGTCTATAAAACCAAGTGTACAACTGAATGTAAGATTGAAAGACACAAAGCAAGGCTTGTTGTGAAAGGGTACAAACAACAACCCAATATAGACTATGATGAGACTTATGCACTAGTTGCAAGGTTGGAAATAGTGTGGATGGTCACAGTAATTTTAGTACAACATCAGTGGAAGTTGTTTCAGATGGATTTAAAGTCAACCTTCTTGAATGCAATGCTGAAGGAGTAAGTGTATGTGGAGCAGCCACCTAGCTCTGAAGTCCCAAGGAAAGATGACAAAGTGTGTAGGCTCCGAAAAGCTCTTTATGGGCTGAAACAAGCACCTCAGGCGTGGTACAATAAAATAGAATCTTATTTTTTGAGTAATGGATTTAGAAAAAGAAATAGTGAGCCCACACTCTACATCAAAAGAGCACAAGGTGATATTTTAATTGTTGTTTTGTATGTAGATATCTAATTTTTACTAGTAACAATGATAGAAGAATTGCATATTTCAAAGATGTAATAAAAAATGAGTTTGAGATGATGGATTTAGGTTTGTTGAAGTATTTTATTGGGATAAAAGTTCATCAAACACATCATGACATTTTCATTTCACAATCTAATTATGCCAAACAGATTTTAAGGAGGTTTAAAATGCATAACAACAAACCTGCCCCCACACCAACAACAACAGGTCTAAAATTGTGAAAGGATGACAACACTAAGGAAGTGAACCCAACCATCTACAAGAGTATGGTTGGAAGTTTGATGTATTTGACATCAACTAGACCCGATTTAATTTATGTAGTAAGTTTGATATCTAGGTTCATGGAGAAACCTAAGGACAGACACTGGCAAGCATGAAAGAGGATTTTGAGGTATGTCAATGGAACAATAGGTTATGGCATCATGTATGGTGCATCTAATGAATTTAAGTTGGATGGTTTCATGGATAGTGATTGGGTAGGAAATGTGGATGATAGAAAGAGCAGATCAGGGTATGTCTTCAACATAGGATCGGGTGCAATTTCATGGGAATCCAAGAAACAACCTAGTGTCTCTCTCAACACAAAAAAAGTAGAATACATTGCAGCAAATGTAGTAGCATGTTAGGATATTCGGTTGAGGAGGATCCTTGCAAATTTACAACAACAACAACAAAAATATAGCACAATCATTCATTGTGACAATGTGTCCTCAATAGCTCTGACAAAGAATCGAGTCTTCCATGGGTGAAGCAAACACATTGAAATCTGATATCATTTCATAAGAGAGTTGGTAGAACAAGGTGAGATTGAGCTTCAGTATTGTAGATCCAGGTAGAAGCTCGCTGAAATCTTCACCAAAGCATTGCCAAAAGATAGTTTTGAAAGCCTAAGAGATAGGCTTGACATTGTGGATAGCTTCAGAGATCAACTCTAAAAAGAAATTGTAGTTTAACATCCGACTTCAAATTAAGGGGGAGTATTGGAAACATTTAATCCTTGTAAGAGGATCTACAACAATAGAATTTTCTCCCTTGCCCCATGCAACTTGCAACAACTAGCCCAATGTAAACCTACAGTTGACTTGCCAACATTAAATGAGGTTGGTGATTTTGATTTGAATTTGAGCGCTCATTCTCATGAGCTTGAAACATGAGAAGGAAAATTTAATTTATTCATTAGAATAGAGTTAGTTAGTTTTTGTATTGTGGAGACCATGCAACAAAAAATGAAGTAGAGAATGTTCAACATATAATAGGAGACATCAACATCACATAAAGGAATGTTATCAGATGCAACACAGTGACAGTGTTAACTACAAGATTGTAGCACCATTTGTATTAGACATTTGTCCAAACAGTTTAAGTTTTATTTTGTATTGTTGAACAAAGCATGTCCTCCGTATTTTGTGAGTTTTGAAGAAAACAAGGAATATATTTAAATCTATTTTTCTATGTTTTTAGTTTTCTTGTCACTGTGCATTTTATGTTCATTTTGTCTCTTTTGTCCATCCTGTCACAGTTGTGACTTTGTGGCTACACCCCTGCCTGCCAATAGAAACAAGCAAACTAGTGCACCATTAGTACCCACAGACACCACTGATCGAGTAAACAATACTACCATGAAGATATGGTGACTTACTACAACAATTGATCAAAAGAGACTATAGTCTATAAAAACTCATCAATTTATTTTTTTTGGATGCTTGGCAACATGGAATTGAAAATGGATGATGGGCTTAAAGAAAAAGAAATTAAAGTTGTATAAAGTGAATCGGGTGCGAAGAAATCTTATGTTGACATTTCACTTGGAAATTGGAATTTATTTTGCAAATTTTCATGATGAGAGGAGGGATCCAAAAATGAGGCAACACATCTTGAGAAGGCTAGAGAACTGTATTGTAAAGTGTTGGCACAAAGACTGGGAAATGGTTATGTTGTGAATGGGGCAGCCATCGTGCTAGTTGAAATAGATCAATTTGATATTGCAAAGGATGTTTTTTATACAGGCACAAGAATTTGTTGTAGGAAAAATATTTGTTTAAATTCCTATTGTGCGGGTGAATCATGGAAAGTGAATTACCTCAAGATTTTGCACAAATTGTGTTGTGCTCTGAATGACGCCAATGATAACAATGGGAAAAATTTGCAAGAAAAATATTGTGAAACCCTACCAACACAAAATTTAAGGAGAATGAATCTAAATGAAAAATTTAGAAGATAGTACCCTACAAGATAAAACCCTTGAGAACCAGATCGCAATTGGTTACAATTCTGGCATACATTTATTGCGGATTAAAATGGAGTTGAAGGGATTGAGAGAATACTATGCATAAATTAAATGTGTAATGAAATATAAATGAGTGTTCACAAAAAAGATATAAACATCCCTATGAATGAAATCACTATGAATATCAACATTCAAATCAAAGAAAATACTCCAACTTCAATGCTAAATAAAGAGCATCTACCAAAGATATGACCAACCTTATAAGAAAATGCACATAAAAGTTTTGATAGCATTGTTGAAGTCAAAATTAACATGAAACCGACCAAAGGATTCGTGATCAGGTCGTGAACCACATAAAGGAGGATTTGACCTAGCATTGGCCCTTACCTAATCCTAATGTGAAAGATACCCCTAATTTCCTACAAGTTCCATATGAATTACCATGGAGAGTAATCTAAAGCGTTGAATTGTAAATCAAATATACATAGTTTTTTTACCAAAAGCTATTTATTGTATCCAAAAGGCTCATGCTCATTAATCATAAACTACTTATTGATCCAGGTTGCATTGCACTTTAAAGAGTTTGATGACATGGAACAGGCAGTTTGTCGCTACTAACATGTTTTCAACAATAAGAATGTAACAATAACTAACAAAAATACAATAGAATAATTGAATCATGAGAACTATTACTTAAACTGCTAAGCAATAAAGGATAACTCTTAATTTTCACCAAAAAAAATCCCTAAAATGATAAAGATGAGATAAAAATGTTAGAACCTTGTGAGTACAATTGGACAATGTATTTAACTTTAAAGAACAATGCAATTCATGAGTAAATGTTTAATAGATTAAATAATCCCCATTTTCATAATTTTTTAAAATTCAAGAAAAGAATTTGAATAATTAAGCTAATGAATATCTTTCTAAAATATTAATAACAAAATAAGTTCTCAAATCATTACTAGATATTAGTATCAATCTTGCCATCCTAGGAAGAATCTAGCAAAATAACTTTTACAATACTAAATTCACCACTAATAAATACCTAACCTAAAGTTGTTCATAAAATAAATTATAGAGGGTAAAAATATAGACAACTGAGATACAAAAGAAAGCAACAAAAATTTACGTGGAAAACCCCAACTGGGGAAAAACCACTTGAGAAAGATCCTCAACTTCATTTTATTGATAATAAATATGAATACATTCTCCTTCCCCCTTCCTTTCTACATGATACACATTTATATTTTTTTTCAAAAGTAGTAACAATTATAAAAAGCAATAGTTGAGGTAACTAGCTAGGAGAACAACTTATTAACATACACTTAACACAATGAAAATATTTAATTGGTCCCAATAATATAGATCCATTTCACTTCACAATTCTTTCTTCTTTCACATACCTTATTAAATCTGCCACACTTTAATTGAAACATTAGTATATTAACGAAATATAACATTATTAAGTAATGTAAAAAGATAACAAAAATGTTAATTTTTTTATGATAATAAATTAATAATTATTTTTATCAAATATATAAACCATGGCCTAATATTAATTTTTTATAATATCTAGTTGCCTAGATTATTAATTCATTTCTTGTGGAACTTAACTTTAATAATCACTTTAGTCTGGTTAATTCATTATATAGTTTTAGTTCACTTTTCGAGAGGGGTATTACAAATATCAACTCACTGAAGCACCAGTTCGCTAGCGAACTCCACACACATGTTCACCTACATGCAAGAAAGAAGGGAAACATTTTGGGGCTGTATAGGGGTTTGCCTTAGTCAAACCCCCGCTTTGGTGTTTCCACCTCCATGGAAAACCAAAAAAGAAACGAAGTAGAATGTATGATAAAGGAAATAGAAATGAATGCACTGAACACTACAAAATATAAAAGCTACTCTATCAAATCACAATGTGAAAGTAAAGTGATGTTATACCACCTCCATCCAAAGGTACTCAAGGCCAATGAAGGGATAATACAAGGTAACAAACTTGGCAAAGTCACCGCAACTGGAACTATGACGAAGGGAGGTTTCGCAAGACTCCAAGTTCGCAACTTCTATGGTAGAGAAACATGTGCAAGGATGAAGTTGACAGAGTAACTAGTTGCTGCAATGCTTAATGAAGTTGTGAAAATGCTAGAATCATGAGAAGATGTGAAACATGGAATGAAAAATGCTCAAGGACGTGAAAGAGATGAAGTGATTTGTAGAAGATGAAGTGATAGTGAAATGGATGGATTTGAAGACCAAAACGAGATGTTTTTGGGTTGACTGGTTGCATAGAGGCATTACAAACCATCCCCAATGAGGAGTGTAACATCTTTGCGGACTCAGGGGAAAGAACTTGTCAGGGATGGCAGCGTGTCGCACAAATTTTCACACGCCACACTCGTGTCCCTAATGAAAATTCCCCACCGACACACAAAACAGGTGCCAAGTGGATGCATCATAGATGGGTGATGTGGAATTTTTCCTTCAGATTTGATTTTCTAAGGCGAGGTTATGCAAAAGGGGAATTTACACAAGGGGTGCAAATCCGCTCCTATATGTGTTTCCCCCACTTTAGCGAGTGGAAATATCGACGAGCGATCGATAAAGTAGATCGAAGAGTTAGAAATGTATACTTGAACCGTTGAGGAAGCAGATTGTAATCTGGTGAACTCGAAAGCACAGGGCAGGCAAAGGAATCCTCTAATGGGGACCAAAAATGTAAGAGAGGGGGACCAACCACGTCAAGGCTCCAGGTCATAGAGAGCCAAGAGCAGATGGCTTCCCTAACTCACCTCACTCTAATAGGTGTTTTGGGATGAGGATCGAGAATGATGAGCACTCTCAAGTGCTTCTACCACTCTAGAAAACCAAAAATCTAGTTGGGGCTAGACGAGCTGGTTTGTGGAGTCCAAATTGCACCTCAGAAATCTCTTTGTCCGAGGATGGTAGCGTGAGTTTGGGATGACCACACGATGTGTTGATGTCTCTTTGGCACACTAGCGTTCGTACGACCAGAAAATATTAAATAAAGTAAGGAATGCCAAAAACCTACTTAATAGCCTAGCTAATTAACTTTAATAGAATAAACAAAATGATAAAGTATAAAAAGTAAGTACATAAATGATAAAGTAAGTAGATAAAAAAGAGGGTGAAGAATATCAACTCACTGAAGCACCAATTCACTAATGTGCTCCACACACACATTCACCTACACACAAGCAAGAAGGGAAAATTGTTGGGGTTGTCTAGGGGTTTGCCTCAATCAAACCCCCACTTTGGTGTTTCCACATACACAGACAACCAGAAAAGAAACAAAGTAGAATGTATGATAAAGGAAATAGAAATTAATGCACTAAACACTACAAAATATAAAAGCTACTCTATCAAATCACAATGCGAAAGTGAAGTGATTCTATACCACCTCCACCCAAAGGCACTCAAGGCCAATGAAGGGAGAATGCAAGGTAACTGGTGGAGGGGAACCCATGTGTTGAAAAGATGCAAATGATGGGTTTTTGTGTTGATTTAGTCATTTTTAGTGTAATAAGGTCTATTTAGACCATAGTTAATGTTTTTGGTCATGTGGGGTCAGTTTTGTAAAAAGTTGTCATGTTTTGCAAAAAGTTGCAATGTTGCTCAAGCAAATTTTGCACTTTTGGTCTTTTGTGGAATTTGAATTGTTAGATCTTTGTAAAGAAGTTGGGAATGGTTGGATATGATGGGAAAAGGTTAAATATGTCTTGTTTTTGTTCGAGGCAAGTTTCTGGAGACATTTTGGAGATCAAGCAATAAGAAAAAGAAACAAAGTAGAATGTATGATAAAAGAAATAGAAATTAATGCACTAAACACTACAAAAGATAAAATCTACTCTATCAAATCACAATGCGAAAGTGAAGTGATGCTATACCACCTCCACCCAAAGGCACTCAAGGCCAATGAATGGAGAATGCAAGGTAACTGGTGTAGGGGCACCCATGTGTTGAAAAGATGCAAATGATGGATTTTTGTGTTGATTTAGTCATTTTTAGTGTAATAAGGTCTATTTAGACCATAGTTAATGTTTTTGGTCATGTGGGGTCGGTTTTGTAAAAAGTTGTCATGTTTTGCAAAAAGTTGCAATGTTGCTCAAGCAACTTTTGCACTTTTGGTCTTTTGTGGAAGTTGTACTGTTAGATCTTTGTAAAGAAGTTTGGAATGGTTGGATATTATAGGAAAAGGTTAAATATGCCTTTTTTTTGTTCGAGGCAAGTTTCTGGAGACATTTTGGAGATCAAGCAATAAGAAATACTCTATTTTTCTATAATTTTTAGTGTTATTTGCTACTACAGAAGTTGGTAGAACCTTGTACAGTTTGTAGATGATCTAAAATGTGTTGGAACTGATAAAGGGATAAATTAACCATCTTTTGGTTTTGGTTTCATCATTTTTCATTGAGTTAGGCGTGAGTTTGAATCATTTTTTTGAAATCAGCCAGGAAACCCTAGGTTAAGAGGGTTTGATTGAAAAAATGAGTTTTTGACCCATTCCATCTATGGAAAAGTTTGAGAATTAGTGGAATGGAGGTATATAGGATTATTTTTATGTTTTTGGTGTTTGCAAAGGCAAGGGATGGAGTTTGGGGCAAGATAGATGCTGCCCTAGTCTGATATCTCTATGTATTAGGCTTAAGTGATTAGGTAGGCGTAGGGTTTTGTTAAAAGGTGAGTTGGTGAATGTTCTAGTGGATAGAATATGCATATTTCGACCCCATTTGACATGTTAAAGGCTGTGAAGTGATGATACATAGTTTGGTGATTGACATCCTTGTTGTTGCTTTGGAAAACAAGCCTAATTAGGCTTAAGTGCAACGTAGCAGTCAAGATTAGAGGGTGTTGTTACAAAAAAACCATAGCTAAAAAGTTGATGTCTTCAAGTGACACAAAGGGTATCTTAAATGGTGTTTAGTTTCTAGGTTTGAAGCCTTCTTTGAAAATTATGATGAAAGACCCATGTTTGGAGTAATGCAAGAAGAAATGAAGGTTTTGTGAGAAAGCCACCAAGTTAGGGTTTCAAAGTTGTAAATTTTTCTCATTTGAGATTGAGTTGATAAACTCCACCCTACTCTGCATCAATTAGTACCAGAGCATAGGTAGGTATGTAGGTGCAAAATGTTGAATTTTTAAAGAAGCAAATATGCCTCCTAAAAGTAATGTAACGGCTAGAGAAGTGAGAGAGTTGAAATAAAAGAATGCCAAGGAGTTGAGACAGGTAAAGGAGTCTCAAGAAGCTTTCCTAGTCAAACTTGTAGCACTTGAATCAAACCAAAGGAGAGGTATGGTTACCGGAGACCAAAGTGACAAAGAGGAATAGGAAGACGCTGAGAATGAAAACCCTCAAAGAGAAGTCCAATATGAGGAAGATTTGGACCCTAATGAATTGAGAATGGTTAAGATGTTGAAGGCCATCAAAGGAGATGCTCCTAAGGTGAATATGGAATTACCCATGTGTGGTGGGAAGATGGATAGTGAAGAGGTGCTAGGTTGGATTGATGCATTTAATAACTATTTTGAGTATGAGGAGGTAGAAAATGAACAAAAGGTGAAATTTTCCAAAACAAAATTGAAAGGCCCTGCCTTAACTTGGTGGAACTATGTGTAGGAAGAGAGGGTGAAGAAGTGCAATTCAAAAATCAACTCATGGGAAAAAATGGTGTCCAAAATCAAGAGCCAATTCCTACATGGTGATTATGCAATTCAAAAATTTAGAAGGTTACAAAATATCAAACAAAAGGAGATGGATGTAATGGATTATATAGAGGAGTTTCACAAGCTAAGTATAAGGGAAGGTCATACTGAGGATGAGGTGGAGAAAGTAGAAAGGTACCTAAATGGGTTAAGGTTCAACATACAAGATGAGATAAGTTTTACCACTCCTAGAATAGTGGAAGAATGCTTTCAAATGGAAGTAAAGGCTAAAGAAAGGTTGAAGAGGAGGCAGGAGAAACAAAGTAGAGGTAGAGGAAGAAGCTTCAGGGGTAGAGGAACCTTTGGAGGAAGAGGACAATCTCAAAAGACACAAGGAGAGACAAGTGGTCATCAAGAACAAATCTTAGAATCGAGGGGCAGTTTCAGAGGTAGGAGATCAAATAGTAGGGGAAGATTTGGTCGACAAGGTAGAGGATCAAGTGGGTTGTCAGGAAGGTTCTATCAATGCAATCAATTTGGCCATCAAGCATGGAAATTTATGGATAAGCAACCTTCTACTTCACATGGTGGATAAAGGAGAACTCAATTGGTGCAAGAGGAAGATGATGAGAGTGTCAAATCTCCATCTCAGTATGTTGCTCTAGAAATTGGAGAATATCTGATGCTGAGAACATTAATCAAAGTTCATATGGGTAAAGATCCTCCACAAAGAAAATATTTGTTTAGAACCACCTGCAAATCTCAAGGTAAGGTGTGTAAATTTTTTGTTGATTTCGGTTCCACAAATAATTTGGTTTCTTTAGAGATGGTTGAAAAGTTGAAAATGAAAAGAATCCCACATCCCACTCCTTACAAGGTCTCTTGGTTGAACAAGGGACATTAGGTCCTAGCTAATGAGAAAACATGGGTAGAATTTAACATAGGTGGGTATAAAGAAAAATATTGTGCGACATCATCCCAATGGATGTCTGTCATATGCTTTTAGGGAGACCTTGGCAGTATGACATAAAAGATAAACATGATGGGAAAAAGAATACTTATGTGATTGAAAAGGATGGGATTTCATTTACACTCACACCATTGCAAGATGAAGGCCTAGACAAACAAGTAGGGTCTAATATAATGCTGGTAGGAGAAAAGGAATTCTTGAAAACCATGAAGGAAGAGGGTGGACAAGGTTATGCCATAGTAATCATACTAAAATATTTCATGACAACAACAAAGGTTGATGATGTGCCAAAAGAGGTCCAAACCTTGTTGAACAAATACAAAGACATTGTGGTAGATGAACTTCCTGATTCTTTGCCACCAATAAGAGATGTAAGCCACCACATAGAATTCATACTAGGTGCAAACCTACCCAACAAAGTTGCATATAAAATGACTCCAAAACAAAATGAAGAAATTAGAAGGCAGATCCAAGAGTTGCTTGACAAGGGCCTCATAAGAGAAAGTCTTACCCCATGTGTTGTTCCCACCGTTTTGGAATCGAAGAAAGGGGAGATTGGAGAATGTGCACTGACTCAAGGGAAATTAACAAGATTACCATAAGGTATAGTTTCCCCATACCAAGAATGGAAGATGATGGATTGTTTAGGAGGAGCTTGTTATTTTTCAAAGATTGACCTCAAAAGTGGCTACCACCAAATAAAAATTAGAGAGGGGGATGAGTGGAAATCTTCCTTCAAAAAAAATGAGGGGTTGTATGAATGGCTTGTCATGCCATTTGGGATTTCAAATGCACAAGGAAATTTTATGAGATTAATGAATGAAGTTAAAAAAACTTTCATAGGTAAGTTTGTGGTTGTCTAGTTGGATGATATTCTTGTGTTTAGTAAAAGTAAAGAGGAACACTTGCAACATTTGGACCTGGTTTTGAAGAGGTTGAATATTTGAAGAAGTGTGAATTCATGAAAGAGGAGTTGGTTTATCTTGGCTTTGTGATCTCAAAAGGCTCTTTGAAGATGGATCCCAACAAGGTGGAAGCAATTCTTAATTTGCCTACTCCCACATTAGTCAGTGGAGTAAGAATTTTCCATGGCCTAGCTAGCTTTTATAGAAATTTTTTGAAGAATTTCAATCATATTTGCTCTACGATGATTGACACAATGAAAGGGGATAAAAGGAAAAGGTTTGTATGGTCTGATGAGGCAGAAAAGAGCTTTCAATATTTGAAACAAAGGGTAGCACAACAACCTATCTTAGCACTACCTAATTTTAACAAAGTTTTCACTATTGAATGTGATGCAATTGGGTATGCAATTGGGGAAGTATTGATCCAAAAGGGAATACCTGTTGCTTTCTTTAGTGAGAAGCTTAATGAGGCAAATAAGAAGTATTCCTCCTATGATTTAGAGTTGTATTCCATGGTGCAATCATTGAAGAAGTGGAGAGACTATCTCCTTCCTAAAGAGTTCATTGTTTTTACTAACAATCATGCTTTATAGTTCTTAAACAACCAAGACAAACTCAACCACAAACATGTGCAGTGGGTGGAATACATACAAAGTTACACATTCACCATAAAACACAAAAAGGGACAGTCAAACAAGGTGGCAGATGCTTTGAGCAGAAGAACATTGTTGATTCAAGAGGTCCAGTTGCAGAGTGTTGGAATTGATGCCTTGAAAGGTATGTATGTTGAGGATGATGATTTCAAAGAAATATATGCTACTTGTAGTCAATTTAGTGGCACTTTTCATGAAGAGTATTCTAATTTTCTACTTCAAGAGGGTTTATTGTTTAAAGGGGATCAATTATGTATTCCCAAATTCTCTATGAGGAATAATTTGATTAAAGAAAAGCATTGTGGCAGCTTAGGGGGTCACTTTGGTGTGGATAAAACCTTGGAATAGGTAAGAAGGCATCATTATTGGCCCAATATGCAAAGTGATATCAGAAAATTTGTTGAAAAGCGCATTGTTTTCCAAAAGGCCAAGGGTTGTACAAATACATGTCTTTATCAATCATTACCAATCCCAAATAGGCCATGGGAATCCATTAGGATGGATTTTGTGTTGGGGTTTCCCAAAACTCAAAGAGGATTTGATAGTGTGTTTTTTGTTGTAGACCGGTTTAGTAAAATGACACATTTCATACCATGTAAAACTATAAATGATGCCTCATATATTGTAGGGTTGTTTTTCAAGGAGGTGGTTAGGATTCATGGATTTCCATTAACCATTGTTTCTAATAGGGATAGTAAGTTTGTGGGTCATTTATGGAAAACCCTTTGGAAGAAGTTGGGAACAAACTTGACCTTTAGCTTTGCCTACCATCCCCAAACAGATGGGAAAACTGAAGTTGTCAATAGAAGCCTTGAAAATCTCTTGAGATTCTTGACAAAGGAACATTCTACACAATGGGATTTTATCCTTCCCCAAGCTGAGTTTGCATATAATGACTCTGTGAACAAAATTGTTGGAAAAATCCCATTTGAGATTGTATATGGATTGCAGCCAAGGGGAGTGTTTGAGCTCAAAGATTTAAGTGGCATGGAGAGGAGTGTTGAAGGAGAAGAGTTTGTAGTGGCCATGAAAGACATCAATCAACAAGTTAAAGAGAACCTTCAGAAGAGTGTTGAAAAATAAAAACAACATGTAGACTTGAAAAGGAGAGAGGCTCATTTCAAAATGGGGGACTTGGTCTTAGCTCATTTGAGGAAAGAAAGGCTACCTAAAGGAAAGTATTCAAATCTAAAAATGAAGAAGATAAGGTCATGTAGGGTGGTCCACAAATTTGGAGCAAATGCCTATGAGATAGAACTCCCTCTTGGAGTTGCTATCTCCCCAATTTTTAATGTTTCTAAATTATATCCTTTTAAAGGAGTTGTGATTGCAAGTGAAGATGCAGGTACATCAGAGGGTCTAGATGAAGATTGGGTCAAGGATTTTCCACCAAATCAACCATTGAAGCTAGAGTGCATCTTGGACACCAAAGAAGCTAAAAGAATAAGGGACAAGGTGTACAATGAGTACTTGGTGAAGTGGCAAGGCCTTGTTATGGAGGATTCCACCTGAATGACAGAGGAAGACATCAAGAAGCATGGTGCCATAGTTCAAAATCTGCTCTCAAGTGGAACTTGAGATTTGTTTTATTTGGGAGTATGGTGCAAGGGTACCCATGTGCTGAAAAGATGCAAATGTTGGGTTTTTGTGTTGATTTAGTCATTTTTAGTGTAATAAGGTCTATTTAGACCATAGTTAATGTTTTTGGTCATGTGGGGTTGGTTTTGTAAAAAGTTGTCATGTTTTGCAAAAAGTTGCAAAGTTGCTCAAGCAACTTTTGCACTTTTGGTCTTTTGTGGAAGTTGAATAGTCAAATCTTTGTAAAGTAGTTGGGAATGGTTGGATATGATGGGAAATGGTTAAATATGCCTTTTTTTTTCGAGGCAAGTTTTTGGAGACATTTTGGAGATCAAGCAATAAGAAATACTCTATTTTTCTACAATTTTTAGTGTTATTTGTTGCTACAGAAGTTGGTATGACCCTGTATGGACTGCAAATGATCTGAAACGTGTTGTAATTGATAAAGGGATGAATTAACCATCTTTGGGTTTTGGTTTCATCATTTTTCATTGAGTTAGGCATGAGTTTGAATCATTTTTTCTGAAATCAGCTAGGAAACCCTAGGTTAAGAGGGTTTGATTGAAAAAATGAGTTTTTGACCCATTCCACTGGTGGAAAAGTCTGAGAATCTATGGAATGGAGGTATATAGGATATTTTTTATGTTTTTGGTGTTTTCAAAGGTAGGGTATGAAGTTTGGGGCAAGATAGATGCTACCCTAGCCTAATATCTCTATGTATTAGGCTTAAGTGATTAGGTAGGCGTAGGGTTTTGTTAAAAATGTGAGTTGGTGAATGTTCTAGTAGATAGAATCTACATATTCATATCCCATATGACATGTTAAAGCCTATGAAGTGATGGTTCATAGTTTGGTGATTGAAATCCTTGTTGTTTCTTTGGAAAATAACCCTAATTAGGCTTAAGTGTAGCGTAGCAGTCAAGATTAGAGGGTGTTGTTACAAAACAACCATAACTAAAAAGTTGATATGTCTTCAAGTGATACAAAGTGTATCCTAAATGGTGTTTAGCTTCTAGGTTTGAAGTCTTCTTTGAAAATTATGATGAAAGACCCCTGTTTGGAGTACTACAAGAAGAAATGAAGGTTTTGTGAGAAACCCACCAAGTTAGGGTTTCAAAGTTGTAAAGTTTGCTCATTTGAGATTGAGTTGATAAAATCCACCCTACTCTGCATTGGTAACGAACTTTGCAATGTCGCCACAACTGCAACTATGATGAAGGGAGGTCTTTCAAGACTCTAAGTTCAAAACTTCTATGGCAGAGCAACACGTGCAAGGATGAAGTTGACAGAGTAACTAGTTGTTGCAATGCTCAATGAAGTTGTGAAAATGCTAGAATCGTGAGAAGATGGAATAAAAAATTCTCAAGGATGTGAAAGAGATGAAGTGATTTATAGAAGATGAAGTGATAGTAAATGAATGGATTTGAAGACCAAAAGGAGATGTTTTCCAGTTGGTTGGTCACACAAAGGCATTGCAAACTATCCCCAATAAGGAGTGTAACGTCCCTACAGACTTAGGGGAAAGAATCTATCAAGGATGGCAACGCATCATGTAGACGTTTGTACGTTGCGCTCACGTCCCTAACGGAAATTCCTCCACCAAAACAAAAAAACACGTGTCAAGTGGATGCATTTCAGATGCGTGATGTGGAATTTTGCCTTCGGATTTTACTCTCTAAGGGGAGGGTATGCAAAAGGGGAATTTACACAAGGGGTGAAAATTTTCTCCTATACAAAATGTAACTATGTGGGAAGCATTGTCTATTATAGCTCAAAGATATTTGTGCAAGAAGCTTTAAAAGTTTTGAACAACCAACCATTGATGTAACAAAAGATGGTACAACATCAATTAGCCTTTTTCAACCAAAAGAAGAGTTAAACACAAACAAAATCAGTAAACCTTCATTTTACATGTCATTAATTATTGGGGATAATTTAGTTCATTAGTTTATGATTGATTGAAGGGATAATAGTTCGATGGTTCCTAAAAAAGTAGTTGATTTTCTTGATATCAAGTATAAAATAGTTTCAAAAGGTTCTATACAATCAGATGGTCCAACTGTTAAAATAGTAGGTATCATCAAAGATTTGAAACTCACCTTGCATGCATGTCCTAGTTACATTATTTTATAAGATATTTTAGTTATAGACCTCCCTCCATACTATACCATATATTTATCTAGAGAGTTCACAACCAAAATAGGATGGTATCTATCTTCAAATCGGTCTCATATGTTTTTAGGACTAGCTATCGAACCAAAGTAACTATAAATGTTGAACCTATTTGCATGAGTCAAATTGATCCATATACACCAAATCTTGTTAATATGAATTATACTATAGAAGACTAAGTAGAGGTTATTAATGACCATGAGATAGCCACTTCCATAGAGGGAATCCCTAATATATTACTTGATGAATGGGTAGCTAAATCTCAACCTAATTTACATGGTGATGTGGAAGAAATAGGGTCGGGTACATATTGTATCCAAATGGAAAATGCAGTCATTCCTAATCTTGTGAATCCACAATAAGGAAAATGATGGAATATGGTAGTTGTGCTTTGATGGGTCAAAGAGAAAAAATGGTTTAGGTGTTTGTATAAATATCATTTCCCCTCAAAATTAAAGCTATTTCTTTGCTTTTTAGGTTTCAATTCAGTTGCACTAACAATATGGTTGAGTATTAGGCTTTGATTCACAGGCTTCATTTAGCATAGAAATGGGGAATCAAGGTATTACGGGTATTTGTAGATAGTGAGCTAATTGTTCACAAAGTTAGAGGTCAAAATACCTCTAAATATTTTTTTTTGAAGGTCTATAAGCATTGGGTATGGGACCTCATTGAATATTTTGATGCCTTCATCATCCAAGATTTTCCTAGAGAGAAAAATAGTGTTGATAGACTTGCAGTAGCAGGGGCACAATTTGACATACCAAAAATCATCATGGAGGAAAAATACCATGTCAAACTAGTCGCAAGATCTAATGTCCCTAATAATTTCATGAGTTGTCAAGTTTTTGAGAATGACTAACAAATATATCTTTTTAATAGAAGCATAAATTTATGCTAAAAATCAATCAAAACTGCACAAACAACATATTGATTAGGTCATTCAATTAAAAACAAACAAGTTTCCTAAAGGGTTAATCACTTTGGAGAGCATATTTCATAGTGATGATTAGCTAAGAAAAGAAAAAAATGAACATTTCCATCAAGGAAAAGGATTTCGAGAAGGTTGAAATTGCAAAAAAAAAGGTTATGATGATGGGAAAGGTATGTAATAAGTCTAGAAATAAGCTTTGTTTAATCTTTGAAAAAAATACAATAACATTTTCGCATGGAAATACAAATATCTCAATGGTTTTGATTCTAATCTAACCCAACACAGCATTTTGGTTTATTTGGATAATTTAACTATTTTTTAAAGCATGCACATGAACATTTGAACCATTTGAGGAGAGTCTTTAAAAGGTGTAAGGAATTTGGTGTGTCTTTGAATCCAAAAAAGTGTGTTTGTTGTCCATGAAGATAAGTTGTTGGGACATATAGTCTCAAAGGATGGTTCTCCCATTGATTCAAAAAGGATGAGTGTTATCTTGTTTCTTTCCCTTCCAAGCCACAAGAAAAGTCTCCAAATTTTTCTTGGTAAGATTAATTTTGTAAGGAAATTTATTCTAGATTTTGTTGCATTGGCTAACCCTCCTACTTTCATACAAAAAAAAACATTGCATTTAGCTAGACCAAGGAAGGTAAAGATTATTTTGAGGAAATTAATCAAGTTATTTCTCAATCCCCTAATTAGTTAATCCTAACTATGAAAGGGACTTCATTCTTTATGATTTTGGAGGTGAATAGATTATATTAGATATTTTAACTCAAAATGATGATCAAATGGAACAACCAATTTCTTTTTTAAGTCAACCACTCAAAGAGTATGGACTTAGATATAGTTTTATTGAAAAGAAATTCTTTGTTGTTGTAAAAGCCCTAAAAAATTTAGGCACATGCTTTCTAACAATGAAGTATGGATGATAGTTAACCATTCAAGTGTAAAGGATTTCCTTTGAGAAAATATATGAGTGAAAAAATGGGTAGATAACAAAATCCGTGGAATATGACGTGGACATTAAAATCACTAAAAGTGGTAAGGGGTAAAGGTCTTTGTAAATAGCTACCAAGAGATACAAAGGATATTAATGACATAATATATACCTAAGGAGAATCCCAATCAACTGAAGATGATCATCCAAATAGTTTGTACCGTGATATAGTTGGTTTTATACAAACAAGTGAGTACCCTCATGGTTTGAACCCATAAAAATAAGGTACTTCAAGTTACAATCTATACGTTATTTTCTTGTTGATGGTATTTTTTTCAATCACTAGTAGAATTTGCAAAATAAATGACTACGTGACTAAAAATTTTAGTCACGACAACTAAAATTGACTAAATTCTACTATTTTATTGCAAAACAACTATAAATGACTAAATAAATGACTAATTTGATTGTCAGGTAAAAAACACAACTAAATAATTAGTCACAAAAATAAAAATGACTAAATAATTAGTCACACATAAAAATTAGACAATATGATATTAAAGTGGGTAATTAAAAAAATTATTTTGAATTGGGAAATTATTGGTGAGAGTGGGTTGTACTGTGCATAGGGTTAATAGAAAATTGGGAAATTGTTGGTGGGAGTGGGGAGTACAGTAGAGTGCAGAATTCAGCAGAGGTAATTTGATGGGGGAATGGCGAGAACAATTGGCATTATTTGTGCAATGCACCTCTACAAATAAGAGGGTTTGTTAATTATTAATGGAGTCAGAGCCGACTAGAGAGGGTTTGTGTGCCAATTTTATGGCATGATATTTTTTGGGTTTTAGCATATAAGTGTAGCAACTACTTGCATGGATGATAAAGCTTTTTTGGAGAGGACCTAGAGACTTTTGAAAAAGATGGGCAAGGAATTCAAAGTTTGTTGCAACAAATTTGAAGTCGGAGAAGCCCTTTGTAGCGAAGTCGAATTTGGGGATGCCCTCTGCAACAAATTCAAAGGTAATTCAAAACCCTCATTACATTAAACAAAAAATCTATAGCTTTTTGATTGGCAACTATATCTAGCTAGGAGAACAAAATCGATGTATTATAAGAGATGAGTTACATAAATTGGAGGGTATCTTGTCATAAGACATTGACTACCATGTAACAATTTGGAGTTCTTGAGATTGTGAAAGAATTGGATGATTTTATTCATTGTTTAATAAATACAATGTAGTGACCATATCTTGAAGTTGTCTATTTGTGTTCCATGTTATCATGCATGGGTATGGTATTAATTTCTAATTTTTTAACCAATTCACAAACCTAATCCTTGAGGATCCTTTTCACTAAGTATTCATGGAATGGGTAGTGCATGTACATCATAATTATTTTTTTATTGGTTGGTGTAACTTACAACAGTTACATAGGCAACTAAGTACTAGAACCATATAGGCAATTCTAATTTTAGCAGACTGTTTTTTCATTAGTTTCATCTACACATTTTGGAGCATATGGGAATTGAACTTGTAGCATGCATCCAAATTTTAATTCCTTTGATCACTTTTCCATTAAACTATGGGCTCATGTCCCTAGCCTAGACCTCAATTCTTGGGTAACATTGTATGCAAGCCTAATCTACTAATTGCATGGTATCCTAGAAGATGGTCTCATATGACATAGTTGAAATTTATGCTAGTTCATCAAATCAATGTGGTCACTAAGCTATTTTAATTGATACTATATGTCCACACATGGGAGTATATCAATTTTTAGAACAAGTCATCTTATCTCAACGTGTTAATAATTTATGCTAGTAAGTAATGCTCAAAGTTACAACAAAGAATTTATTAGCCTATTTGTTAGTGTTTGTGTATTCATTAACATTGAAAATATTTCCATATGTTTAAATTATTGTGGTTCATCAATAGAACAAGCATAAATTCTATGTTCCATTGCTAAAAAAATTCTTTAATTTCCATCTGGAAAAGGAAGGCCCTCAATAAAACATGGATAAAAATAACATTCGTTTATTTCTAGCCATCACAACCTTCTTTTATGCACATTGTAGATGACATGTAAACTGAACATAAGTCTATATGATCAACAATATTTTAATAATTACAACATGCTCCTATAAATTCAAACAAATAATATACAAACATCCCAAAGTTTCCTTATCTTTGCATATTATAATTTGACCATTATTGTTTTTATTTTTTAACTGCAATAGATATTTTTTATTTTAAAAATATAAATGGCGAGGTGCTAGTAATAGATAGTTTACAACATATAATTTTAATCTCCACCTCTTGCACATGGGAAACAAAATGAGGGTAGAGTAGTTGCTATATTTCCTACTAATTAGCCATTGATAGTTGAGAATCCTACAAGTAAAAATGCACAAATATGACCATAGAGATTTATGTAGAGGCAGAACATCTGATTCTATAGAGTGATGCCCAACTGTATTTCTTGAATTTGAATTGCTGCAGGGTGATTTGTATTCTATAGAGTGCTCTAATTCTAATTCTGTAGAGTAATTTGTATCCTAATTCTGTGAAGTGCTCTGAATTCTAGGTAAGTGCTAAAGAGTGCTGAAGAGAATGAGTTTACATGTATTAGATCCTAAGTAAGTTGAGTTCTTCAGATTTTTGTTTTTCCTTGAAATAGGAAACTAAATTAATACTGGAATGTAGAACATTATAGATGGATCAATGTCGAAGGTTGACTATAGATCAATACCATGCATATGATTAGAGAGTATTTTGATGAGAGGGACATGGACCAATATCCATGTCCATGTAATGACTGTCTTGGTGGAAAGGTGAAAAAAATAAATATGATTTATCGACATATGATACGATATGGGCATAGTGGTATAAGCCCTTGGGATTACAATTATTATGAAGATATGATAGAATTGCAGTGTGAGAGATGAAGAGGCAACAAACATAGATGAAGTGGTACCAAACATAGATGAAGAGGCAACAATGTTAGATGAAAGGTTTGAAGTTGATATAATTTTAACTGAGGGCCTAAATGATGATTAAGACAAGTTGATGGAGGATGTTTTAAATCTTGTGTATACTAATTGAAAGGTAATTCATTTGAAAACAATCCTTCAAATTCTTAACTTGCAAGTGGTGCTTGGTTGGGAAAATGAGAGTGTAGATCTGTTATTGGCATTATTAAGTTTGTTGTTACCACCTGACTCCACATTGCCAACAAAACAAAGTCAATGTAAAAACAAAATCACTAAGCTAGGCTTAGGGTATGAAAACATCCACACATGTGTGAATGGTTGTGTATTATTTCACAATAATCTTGCAAGTGAGAGTGAATGTTTGAAATGTCATAAAGCACGGTATAGACAAGGGCTGAAAGCAGTTGTGGTTCCTAGAAAGGTTATGTGCCACTTTTTGATAATACCATGATTACTCTAAATGTATATGTGTAGAGACATTGTTGAACATATGCAATGGTATGGCCAAAATAAGAGCACCGATGGAAAACAATGAAATGTGCTTGATTCTAAGATGTGGATGGAATTTGATAAAAGATGGCCTTATTTTTCTCAAGTTCCTTGTAATATAAGGTTGGATTTGGCTCTAGATGGGGTGAACCCATTCTCAGATCAAAGTGCTAAATGGTCAACTTGGCCAGTGTTTTTAATAAATTATAACTTGCCTCCATGGTTAGAAACTAAACCATTTTTCTTAATGCTATCATTGATTATACCAGGAAAGAAAAGTGTGACTTCAGATACAATAGATGCTTATCTAGAGCCATTATATGATGAGATAATAGAATTGTGGAAAGGAATTGAAGTAATTCAATCTTTAAGTGATGATCATTCAGTCAAATTCACTTTAAGATCTTCCTTATTGTTTATGATTCATGATCATCCTACATATGGCACATTGTCTGGTCTCATTGTTCATGGATACCATGGATGTCCTGCTTGCAACTTTAAGGATTTTATGAGGAACTCAAGAAGTTTGTGTAAGTGTATTTATTGTGGACATCATTCTTAACTTAAAATGGATCATCCATATTGTCAATTAAAAACATGTTTCAATGGTCAAGAAGATAATTGTGAAGCACCATTGCTAATAAAAGATGATTACATTTTTGAGAATGGACAAAAAAGAATTTAATTTGTAATTGAAAATGATGGGATTGTTGGTATTAGATATGATCCATGTAATGAAAGCGGTGTAAAATAGTTTTGCATATTCTATAAGTTGTCATACATTTAAGGATATAGCCATTAGGCATACTGTTGACTTTATGCATACCGAGAAAAATATAGCCCATGCTATTATAGAAACTCTTTTTGGTGATTTTGATACTATTTCATCACATGAAGACTTTCAACAACTAAAGATTCATCGAAATATTTGGGTTAAAAAATATGATGATGAAAAATATAGAAAACCTAGTGCTTCTTATGTTTGGACAAAGGAACAACATGCACAATTATTACCATTGATGTCTCAAACTCACTTTCTCATTGGATATGTAAGTAGTAGTATTAGAATCCAAACTAACATTAATAGATTAAGATGCCTCAAGACCCATGACTATCATGCCATAATCAAGAATATTTTACCTATTGTGGTAAATATATCAAGTTTGGCAAAGGGTCCAAGATTGACAATTATAAGGTTGGGCCTAATATTAAAGAGAATGAGTTTACATGTATTAGATCCTTCAAAATTGAGAGAGGAGGTTGTTGAGGTCCTTTGTCTATTGGAATGGGAATTTCTACCAACAATATTTAACAATTCTATGTATCATTTGATACATCTAGAATATTAACTAGAGCATTGTAGCCTAGTAAGAACGAGATCCATATGTATCTTATAGAACAATATATAAAGGTTTTGAAAAAAATTGTTCGTACTAGGGAAAAATCGAAAGGCAACATGTCTGAGGGATATTCAATGCAAGAGGCCATGGGATTTTGCACAAAATATATGTAGGATTTTAAAAATGTCAATCAACGTGTATGGGATGATGATGAAGATGAAAGAGTTGCAGGTGAAGTATTAGAAGGAAATGGATTTCACTTCAAGCTATCACATCAAGAAAGAACTGTGATACATGCCTATATTATTCAAAACACATCTTCATTCAATAAGTGGTGTAGGTAAAAAAGATTACAAAATAATTTAGTTACTCAATTGTATTTACACATTTATATTATTAATCTTACTATTTGTATGTTAATATTATATATAGAAAATATGAAGAAGAGAATCAAACTTGGATGCAACATTGACCTCAAAAGTGTTGAGGTGATTATTTTCCAAAACTTGAATAGTGGATTGCTAATGCAGTTAGTGATGCAAAATAAGAAGGTCAAGATATAACAACAGAGGAAAGTGATCTTTCAAAATCTCCACATTTATGGGCTATGCATTTTAGTGGAATGTGGGTCTATGGTAGTCATTTAAGAGTGGTAGAGAAAGACAAAGGAAAGACAAATTGTGATTGTGTTGTTATTGTTGAATTTCTTCATGAAACTGAGAAGAAATTTTATGTTGGATTCATCCAAGAAATTATTCAAGTGGATTTTGGTGAAAATAGTCCTATATTATTAAAACTTAAGTGGATCCAACCATCCACAATACAATTTGATGAGTATGGATTTGTACGTGCAAATACATGACAATTTTTATCAGAGACGGATGGGCTATATGTTTCCCCTCTTCAAATTAACCAATTATTTCTAATTGATGATGTAAGAAGCTCAGGATGATTGTATGCCATTCAAACAGAGTCTCGCTTGAAACAAAAATTCATGGAAGTTGTCGATATAATGCCTGATGGGAAATATGTTAATTTATAAGAAACATTCGAAGAAGTGGATGAAGATGATGATGGAGTGTTTGAAGAAGAGATTTTGATTACCAACGAATAGATTGGGAGAGAGAATGTATTACATTTCACAAAAGAGGATGAGTATACACATTTTATTAGTTTACATCATTTCAAAATACAAAACATATGTCACATTTTAGTGATTCAAGTTAAAAATTTGGATCGGTGTTGGTCGTTTCATTTATAAAAGTGTGAAAAAATTGTATATTTTTACCCTCTATTATATGGAAAAAGTTATTTTACTTATCATTCAACAATTAAAAATTGAAGAGAATGAAGCAACAATAGTGGAGTTCGAAGCAAGGCGGGGGCCCTGGCTCGATTGGCTAAATCATCCCGTTGCAAGCAAGTAGTCATGAGTTCTAGTCTCCCCCCATCCTCGTGGTACTGAAGGGCGTATTGCGCCAATGCCACCAGTCATGTGAAAAAAGTTTACCAAACATGCTACAGTCTATAGGGGCTACCCAATTCCTGCAATCTAAAAAAAAATTGTGGAGCTCAAAGATAAGATCAAAGTATTTAAAAATGGAATGTAAAATATTAGGAATTTGTCTAAGATGGTTTGACAAGAAATCAATTGTTCAAATCTTAAATTTAAGAGATAGTCTTAAAGTGGGATGAGGACAAAGTTAAATGAGGGTGGCATACCAAATGTATACCCTTTAGATTAGTCCCTATGTAATTTCACCCTGTATGAAAGAGAAATAATTTTAGCTCTAAACACCAAATGGGCATAGGCTTCATATACCTATTAATGGGATACATGTCAAGCCTTTTATTTAAAATTTCTTAAATATTATGTAATTTGTATTATACTCTCTCTTCTTCTTTCTATTTGTTTTCCATTTTTGTGTTTGTGTCTTGCTTAATGATACTAACCATTTTACTAATGATAATTGATATAAGATACATCAATTCTATTAAAATTTAAATTTATCACAATGATCAAATATGATAAAAAAAAAAAATCGAATTAAGGGTTTCGTCATAGTTATTTCAAGAAGAGGTATTGATGATCATATGATTGTCTAGAGTTTAGCACATATTGACTATTTGGTTTCAAATTAGAGATAGATAACAAGGGATAAATAATTTGATTCCATCATGGAATACATGACAAGTTATAACTTCTTTAAAAATTCATGGTAAACCAATAGTGAGCTCTTATGTAATTGGTTCAATAGTTTTCCTTCAAAGTAAAGACTAATACGAGAATAGTTGATTTTCTAAGATGAATGACCCTCAAAGTATTGGAGTGTATCAATATTTTTTCAAGAAGGATATTTAAGGATCAGTCAATTAAATGAGAATTTACAATCATAAACCATTGATCTATTGTAGAAATGAGCACCAAACTTTTATGTCATTTGTGTATGATTTTTTAAAAGTATCAAAGTAAAGTTGGGAGAACTATAAATATGAATAATACTGAAAATTTTAAAGTTGCTAGTCATTTCTCCAAATAGAGTTTTTGATATTCATCAAATCATACACGTTAGCTATATTATCAACTCCCAAAGCACCAAATGATGGAATGCAAAGCTTAAGTATTTGTTATGTGTAAGGCTTAGTGGAAAACGTCATCAAAATTTAGCTTAGATTTTTTACATAAGTTTTAATGGAAATGCTCATTAATTAAGATGGTTTATAATAAGATCATTGGTCTATGTAATCAAAGAGCCATGCAAATGACCAAATGCTTGAATGTCAAATCAAGATGCCACCTAGAAATTCAATAATAAGCATTAATGATAATTAATTATTATTAATGTAGTTCTTGCATTTGACTAGATCTTAAGTAGTTAATTTCAACAATTGAGCTATACTAATATTTTTCTATGGTTATTCCATCATCTAGTTCTCATTGGTCTCCTTGTTCTAGAGCTTCAATGAAATAATTCTAAGTGTGCAATGGGGTTTATCTATTCATGCTTAATTTTTAGTGAAGAATGGCTGCATAAATGAATTAAAAACTTTCAAGGAAGAGATAATCTAGAATTTAGAGTACAAATAATGAGAATATTATTTTGAAGGGAACTGAAATAGATAATCTCTTGCCACCACAAAATGAACTAGTGAATAAATATTACACTTCTACTTATTTATCAAATGTTATTCCCAATACAAACCCAAGGGCTAGAAAGATAATGAAAGGGGAATTTGTGGATAGTGCTCTAGTTTGAAATTGTAGTGATTAGATTTACAACTCTAGAGTCTTTAAATTGTCTAAAAGTTTGAGGGATAGTTTCCATGAGCACATGCTGAATAAATTAGAGAAAGGAGAAGAGCAGTCTTTTAGAATTAGAATATCTAGACCACAAAACAAAGAATTAGAATATCTAGACCACAAAACTTGCTTAATACATGGTTCCCCAAGGGCACCCACACTCATAATTGATGCAAGCTTGTGCTAAGTGTTATGATACTAATTGTGGGATAATCTGTGGGTCACACTTTAATGTAATTATAAGTGAAAATACTGTAAAGGTAATGTTGTAATTAACTACGAATTTTGATTTTCAAATCTTTTAAGAATACTTGGGATAACCATACAAAAACAAGGTTTTTGATAGAGATGTTGCAAGTATGAAGGTGTTGTCATTGATGTCAACAAGCCTGTGTTGTCAATGATGATAGTGGTGTAGCAGTTGAGAAGAGATTTTTTCTTTCGTTAGTTGCATTATATTGTCATCAGTTAAGTTGCTAATGTTAATACCTGGTGTTGCTTTGATAAGCTGCTATTTATGGTTTAGATGTCGAGGATATTGAGAAATTTGATAAAAGAAACAAGGTGTTGCAAAGGTGTTCTAGTTTGCAGAAGTGATTTGGTTTTGCTTCAAATTTCTTCTGGGTAGAAGATATGCTTGTGTGGTTTAGATAAATTGGTTAGAGGTGTTCAGAGTTTCTATATCAAGAATTTTGGATTTTGGATCAAAGGTCAAAGGAAGTTATGTTCACCAGTGTGTGAACCAATTTTGCATTGTTTTTTATTGAGGTGTCTAGGAGAAATGTATTTGCTTCACGTTTCTCCAAAAAATTTCTTCAGGTATTGTGATTATCAAGGTGTGTTCATGATGTTGATCTCTTGCCTATGCCAAGAGGATTTGTAGTTTGGTATTCTAGAAGTTGGATTGTAGAGTTGCATTGTTTGGCAATGTAGTTTGAATGTGCAAGCTATGTACATTCTGAAGGTGTGAGTTGTTGTGAAGGAGTTTGATGTATTTCAAAAGGATAGAGGAATATTCTAGATCATGATGAAGCATAGTATGTGGTTCACAATTCATCTTTGGATTTGAGGAAGCATGTAATTCAAATTTTAATGGTGGTTGCACGGGTATCGACCGACCTAGTGTTTACACCACATTCAAAGATGTTTTAGCATTAATGAAGGTGTAGTCTAGCATGTGAGAGTTGATTTGGGTCCCAACTAAGCTGTGTTTTGGTCCACTTTTTGTTCCTATCCACCGTGGGAATGTTTAGTACCGACCTAATTTGAATTTGTGAAGTGTCAGAAGAGTGTAGATGAATTGAAGATGTTTTTCAAGTTGCAAATGGTATAAATGAAAGGTATTCTGATTTGAGATGAGGTATGTGGAATAGATTTGAGTGTTGAGATGAAAAATTAAGTGCAAAAGTATGAATTGCAGTGTGAGCTATAATATAAGATTGTTGAATGCAATGAGCTAAGGTATCTTGATCTCTTGAAGATTGCTAGTGTTGTTGGAGCTATTGTGGTGGAATCTAGGTTGCATTGATATTTTTTTCTTTGTGTAACATTCCATCTTCTTTCTTCTTTCTATTCTAGCAATGAACCTAGACTGTGAGTCTTTTTGGATAGTGTGCCCTATTATGGCAGTGAGCCTCTTTGTATTGGTTTTTTGAATTACTTACATTATGAGCTAATCCCCACCATGGTTTTTCCCTCGTTGGGTTTTCCAAGTAAATCTATTGTTCTCTTGTGTATAGTGTTGGTTGTTTCAGTTTTTGTTATTTGTTTTTCATGTTTAAACATTATAACAGATTAAGGGTTTAATGAATGCATGTGGATTTGATTACTATTGAGGGTTTTGATGTTTTAATTTGGTACAACTAATTCATCCTCCCTCTTAGTTATCTTTTTCATTCAACAATTGGTATCAGAGAAAAGGATCCTTGAATAAAAGCTTGATTGCTTGAGGTGGATTCAGATGGCGAACAAGAAGGATATCCCTATGTTTGATGGCACATACTATGCATTTTGGAAGATGCAGATGGAAGGCTATCTTATTTATATTAGATATGATTTTTCTAGGGAAGTAAAGACCACATACACCATACTTGCAAATGGTTTGCACACGAGTCATGAAATCAACACCCATGAAATAGATGGTAAGGCAAGGTTTGTTCTTTTGACCAATCTTGCACATACTGAATTAGTGAAAGTTATGGATCTAAAAAATTGCTAAAGAAGTTTGGGATAAGCTAGAAAGTATCTATGAAGGAGATGATAAGGTTAAACAAGCTAAGTTACCAAATCTGAAGGCACAATTTGAGACTTTGTGAATGTTTGATGATGAAACAATCACAAGTTATATGCAAACGGTTAATGAATCTGTAAGTGCTATGAGAGGTCTTTGTGCACAAGTCAAAGAACCTAAAGTGGTAAAAAAAATTCTCAAAACTCTTCTTGATTCTTATAGTGAAAAAATTTCTACTATTGAGGAATTTTTCGCTTTTAATACATACACTAGAGATCAATTGTATGGAACACTAACTACATTTGAAATGAGGAAAATTGGTTCAAAAATTGGTGCAAAATTGGAGACTGATTTCAAGACCGAAAAATCAAAGAAAGTTTAAGATTCAGATGAAGCTAACTATGTAAGAAGGATGACAAAGGGCACTAGTAAGTACAAAGGTAAATTACCTTTCAAATGTTTTAGTTGTGGAAATAGAGGTCACTGTGGTTCAAGATGTCCAATCAAAACTATGAAGAATAAGAAAAAGGAAAACAAAGGAAAGATGATCAAGAAAATTTATTATGTAAAAGAAGATGTAGTATTTCTGATGATGAATATGATTATGGAGATGTTGATGATAATTAATGATTGTTCTTGGCTTTAAAATATGAATCTAGTTCTACTAAATCTGAGAGTTACATGAAGGAAAGTATCCCAAAGAAAAAAGATAAAGTTTGAGGTACCTTGGTATCTAATTTTCATGTTAGACATAACAAGAGCTATTGAGTTATTGATAGTGGTTGCTCAAATCATATGACTGAAGATAAGAGTAAATTTGTTAAAATTGAAAAATATGATGGAGGACTTGTTAAATTTGGAGATGATCCAGGTGCTAAGATTTGTGGAATATGTTCAATCAGTTTTGACAACAAGCATAATACTGAAGATGTTTACTATGTTAAAGGTTTAAGACATAACCTCTTGAGTGTTTAAAAAATGTGTAGAAAAGGATACAATATTATGTTTCAGGATGATGGATGTGAGATCAGAAAAGGGCCCAAAACTATAATTGTTTTTGGAAAGAGGAAAAATGGAAAAATCTACTAGCTCAAGGGTGTTGATGGTCACTATTTATGACTCAGATTAATGATAGTCAGCTATGGAACAGAAGAATGTGTCAATCAATTTTGATAACCTGGTTAGAATCAGTTCAATTCAAGTAGTGAGAGTTTTTGATGATTATAAAGCCTATCAATGCTATTTGTAGAGATTGTCAATTTAGAAAACAAACTAGAAGTAGTTTCAAGGGAAAAGAATAATCTTCTAGAAGATTGTTGGAATTGGTACACACAGACCTTTGTGGTACAACAAGAGTGAGAAGTCTTCAAGGTGTCATGTATTTAATTCTTTTGATTGATGATTACTCTAGATAAGATGGGTTACTTTTCTTAGAGAAAAATCTGAAGCCCTGGATAGATTTAAAGCATTTAAATCTATGGTTGAGAATGAAATGGATTTGAATATCAAATGTTTGAGGTCTGATAGAGGTGGATAATTCACCTCCAATGAATCTAACATATTTTGTGAGAATCATGGCATAAAGAGGCACTTGTCTGCCCTTAGGAATCCTTAGCAGAATGGAGTAGTTGAAAGAAAAACCAAGACTATTCAAGAAGCTACAAGGACTATGATGAGAGAAGCTAATCTACCGAAAATCTACTAGAGAGAAGCAATTCATATTGTTGTTTATATACTTAACAGAGTTCAAGAAAGAGCTAACAACACAAAGACTCCCTATGAGTTGTGGTACATAAGGATTCCTACTATTAAGTACTTTAGAGTGTTTGGAAACAAATGTTATATCAGAAGAGATGATGAAAAATTAGAAAAGTTTGATGCAAGGTTTGATGAAGGAATCTTCCTTGGATATTCTACTAAAATCAAAGTTTACAGATGTTACAATAAAAGACTAAGAAGAATTGTTGAAAATGCAAGTGTTAAGGTTGATGAAGATATGCAAAATTCGGTTGTAATAGATGTATGAGTCGGATGAGCCTGCTTGTGGAGAAGAAGAAGAAAAAGAAGCTAAGGAAAAAGAAGTGGAAAATGAAGAGGAAGAAGCTCCAGAAAATACCCCTAAGTATGTACAAATAAATCATTTCGAAGAACAGATCATTGGAGACAAAAACAAAGGTGTGTTGACAAGAAGAAGAGCTACTAAAGCATACGTAAATCTATTTTTACTTTCTGTAGTGTAGAAAAATGGATCCCTTGATATTTTCACACTCGTTTGGGCCCTCCTTGTGGATTTTGGCTTAATGTTGCCTTGATTTTGTGTTGTAACGTGGATAAAACATTCACATTAGGTCTTAGGCCCTTGTGAACTAATGGATTTTAATGGTACCTTACTAAAGTGTTGTAATTCACTTTCACACTTTTCTAGGGTTTTATCAAATAACTAAGCATAATAAACATAATTTTAATCAAAATTAACATTAATCTTGCCTTATTTGGGGTGTTGTAAAGTGTTGTAACACACTTTCACACTTTTCTAGTCTTTTAATTAATAATTGATCTTTTTTTATGCTTTAATTGGCCCTACTTTGCATCCACAAGTCTCATTTATTGCATCTTTTCGAGGCTAATTTTGACACCAATCAGTAACCAATCATAATTCAGGTATTTTTGGCTTGTGTGGCCCAGATTTAGGGATATAGGAATCATTCACCACATTGGGCGAATGGGTCCCACCTAGATCTTTTGGCCCCAAACCGATTTTCACACATTTCTACGCACTTTTGGTTTTTGGTCCCTTACATTATGTCTGATGGGACTCATTCGCCACATTGGGTGAATGAGTCCCATGTGACCAAAATTGAAATTTAATTCAAATTTTTGGCAGGATTTTATTCTCCTAGATCTGATGTCAGCTTGTAATGTTGTAATTTTGGGAATTCTTGCATAATTGAGTATAAATACAAGGTTCTTTCACTCATTTTCTCCTAACAAACAATCAAGTGACCTAAGACTTTTGTGAGAGCATTCATACTAGAAAATTGGGTTCACAAGACCATTCAAGAGCATTCAAGGGTAGATTATCAAGCATTTTAGAGGAGCATTCAAGTGTCAATCATCATGTCAAAGATTGCATATATCATGTTTGTTATTGTGCTAACAATTGTGATGTAGAGTTTATGATTCAAGAAAGTGTTTCAAGCAAGATCAACATCATTCAAGCTATATTCAAGAACCATATCCATTGCAACCATTTCAACCATATTTGCAACACCTTATTGCTAGGGTTTAATGAGTTGCAACATTGTATTTTGTTCATTCATTATTCTTCATTCTTATTTGCTTTCATTTCAAGGTTTAATTACCAACAAGGGGTTTGACCAAGGAAAACCCCTATCCACTAACCCAATAACATTTTCCCCTCTCCTTTGTGTGTGATTTTTAAGTTTAAGTTGTACATTTCACAAGGAGCAAGATTGGAGAAAAGTTGTCAACTGATCAAAGTTGTCAAAGTTGTCATCAACCCTTGGAGAAACTTGGAGAAGACCTACAAGTGGAAATTTGCAGTCTCAGAAATGAAAATCAATCAAGAAGAGAAGAGTAGGTTGAGAAGAACATAATTAGGTCCTGAACTTCTAGAAAAGCAGAAGTGGATTGATTTGCCACAAGTGACGAATGAGTCCGACTGTACAGGTCTGACATAGATTTTCATCTATATGGATACCCTTTTGGTAGAAACTTGTTCTAGCACATTTTTCTAGAAACAAGATTGATTCACCCATCTTGGTGAATGAGTCCCAGTTAGCCTTGACAACAAATTTTTCAATGATCCAGGCCTCCATTATGTCTTCTTTGGTTTTTCAGGTGCACATTTTCCATCTTTTCAGTTTTCTGTTGCATTGCATTAATATTTCTAGGCCATTTAGAGTTAGTTTTTATTCAATTAGGATTTTGTTTTATATCTTGCATATCATTGTCTTTTCCAAGTCTAAAATTGGTGGGGAACCCCTCATTAGATCTCATTCAACTTTTAGGACAACCCTCTTGGAAGATCTCTTTCTCCTTTGCAAAGAGATCTCAAGGGTTTGTTCTTGAGTGAAGTGTGTGAAGATTGCCCCTTTCCTTCTAGGTCCAAAAGCCTAGAGGTGAAAGAAAGGACACACAATTTTCACCATTTCACTTTCTAAAATTGAACCAAAGACGGCAAGTGAGGCATGCCAAGATGAACATTGGATGAAGGCAATGGAAGAAAAACTTATGCAGATTGAGAAGAATCAAACTTGGAAACTATTTTCTAGACTTGAAAACAAAAACATTATTGGAACTAAGTGTGTACTTAGAAATAAGTTGAATAAAAATGGAGAAGTGGTAAGAAACGAGGCAACACTAGTGTGTAAGGGCTATGCACAAGCTGAAAAGAAATACTTTGAGGAGACATTTACTCTAATGGATAGAATGAAAGAAATCAGGATGTTTTTAGCTTTTGTAGCACATAAAGACTTTGAAGTTTATTAGATGGATCAAAGTCTACTTTCTTGAATGGAAAACTGGAAGAAGAAGTTTACATGGAACAATCATAATGATTTTAGTTGTTAGATAAACCTAATATGGTTTGTAGATTAAAGAAGGCATTTTATGGATTGAAACAAGATCCTAGAGCTTGGTATGCAAGGTTGGACAAATATTTGATACAACACGAATTTAATAAGGGCACTGTAGATAGTAATATTTACTTTCAAGTTGAGGAAGATCAAATCTTGATAGTGGTTGTGTATGTTGATGACATAATCTTTGGAGGCAATGAAGCTACGTGCAAAAGACTTGCAAAAGGGATGCAAAAAAAGTTTGAAATGTCTATGTTTGGGGAGATGAATTTCTTCCTTGGGCTCCAAATCAATTAAACAGATAATGGCATATTCATTTCACAATAAAAGTATGTTAAAAAGATGTTAAATAACTTTGGAATGAATGAATCCAAACTGGTATGTACTCCTATGGTTACTAGTTGCAATGAGTAAGGATGATGAATCCCCTAAGATTGGTCATAGCAAGTATAGATCTATGATTATCGGTGGACTGATATACCTAACTGCTACTAGATTGGATATCATGCATGCAGTTTGTCTTGTGGCTAGATTTCAAGAAGATCCTAAAGAGGCATATATTGTAGCAGTAAAGAGGATATTTAGATATTTGAAGGGCACTCTGGATTATGTCTTGTGGTTTTCATGCCCATATTTTACACCCCAAATGGACAGTAACAACCTAACTAATCTTCAACAAATATTACTAATTTTGCAAAAGAATTTTTTTTATTTACTTAAAATAAAATAACAATACAATTCATTACTTACAGCTATAGGCAATGATCACACTAGTTAGAAGCAAAGATAGAAATGATTTACTATTTTTAGCAATAGAGTCTACTTATTTTGGGATGGCTTAAATGTACCCCTTACCTATTCCAACACCCCTTGTATTCCAATGTGTTGTAATTACCTCACCCTCGATACCTATACTTGCAAGGTCTACATGACTTGATCCACATGTAAGGGAAATGGGTTATTAACACATGATCACCATAACAAGAAATATAATTACATAACTTTACCAAATCAAATAATAGATTACAACATCAGGAGAGAAATAATAGTCCAAAACAACACTCAAGAGAACAATCCTAAGGGCTCAACCTAATTCCTCGGGGAATCGTCTTTGATGGCCTTGCCTACGTATATAATTCACAAAGGAATTATAGTTTGACCAACATGACTTCAACCATCTCACCCATGGTTGGATGAAAAAGAGATATAATTGCCAAGTCAAAATGATGGCTTAATTGACAACTCCCCATCACAAACCACCAACACCTCTCCCCACAGTAATAACAAAGAGCAACAGTTCAAGGTCGGGAATTGAGACTAGACTCACAAAGGATTTCTCAAGAGTTTTCTTTAAAAAATTGAGTTTTCTCCAACTCATAATACCATCTAGGTTTAACACACAAAGGGTTTCACAAAACTTCAAATGTTGGCTCAACCTCAATTAGAATCATAATGGATGCAACATTAAACTTCACTAGGTTGTAAAAAATAGGATTCAACACAATTTAACTTCTAATAGACATCATATCATTGCTATAGTATACTAATTTAATAATCAAGTAACATTTAACAAACTATTGAGCTTAGAACTTAATATCCCAACATTATAAAATCTTACAATTACTAATTTAATTACTAATATATGAAATATATATTTGAGGGTCAATCAGAATGATAATGACAACATGATATTGTTATTTGAATTATACATTAGAATCTTTATATAAAATATAATCAAATCAATTATCTATTTTCCAAGGAGTTAAGAACCAAAAACCCTAATGATGCAAGTTAATGACATTTACAACATTAATGGTCTTCTTTACATTAACCAAATTGGTCAAGAATGCTATACTTTGAATGTTTAACAAATTAGGTTTAAGGAACAATTAAACATGACTTTAACATGCATGGTACCAAAAGAGCTAACCCATTCTAAAGTAGGTTATAGTTTATTCAAAATTTAGAGAATTAATATACTGATTGACTAATTGTTCCATCTTCATAAGATTGAATGAAAAATAAAAGTTGATGTTAAAAAGATAGTAATTTATCATAACAATTTCTACGTAAATTTCTAAAGCAATAAGTTCAATATTTCATTCCCTAAGCTAACCATAAAATTGGGTCTACTGATTCAGCTTAATTTAATTTAAAAAAAATTAATCTCCTCACCTAATCTTAATAAAGTTTCTAACTTGTCCATGATTGCTAAAACTTTATAGAGAAAAATATAAGAGATATTAATAATACTAAATAATGACAGGTATTGACTCCTTAAACAAATTTACTTTCTTTTGGCTCCTTGTCAATGTGATAGGGAAAAACCAAATCAAGCTAAATTTATTTCTATTAGATATGTTCAAATAGAATTTCAAATCCTGCTCATGAGTTCAATTAACCATTGCCATAAAATGTGAATAAACCTTAAAAATATAAGTTATTAAAATTCAATGACTTATTTTAGAACTTAAAAATTTAGCTATAGTTGAGTTGACCTTGGAGTAAATATCCACTATGTTATTAAATATTTTTCAATAAACATAATTTCCCACTAATATTATTCAATCATCCACAATATCTCAACTATAAATATAAAAAGATTATGAAGGTCCACTAAAACGATCTTCTATAGATGCTTATCCATAAGGTTTTTGACAACAAAACCATAAAACACAATATATCAAAAGTGCTCAAATAGTATGTTGATTAATGGACATTTTTTTAACTTTTGTATGAAAAAAAAGTAAGATTAGGATAACACATATCTTTTGCATAAAGTCTTTCAAGATCTCATTAAAATTAACTAGGAGTAAACTAGCTTATTTAATACTATCTTCTATTCTAAGATTCACTAGATTCTAGGATAACGTCAATAATAAATATTTCATCTTACATTACCCCTTGAACTAACATAGATTCAATCACCATAAATCATGTCTCCATAAGACATACTAGTTCTAAATTTCCCTAAAATATATTAAATTAATCCTAGAAGAATTAAAATTACACTTACATTTATAACCTACAGTGACGATATTCTCAACATTCAAAATAAAGTAGTGGATCTAGTACCAATAGTTAGTATTGTATGGAGTTAATCCTTAAGTATTTAGAGGATGAATCAGATATACTATACCCACAAATAAATAAATAAAGCCTAGTGTAATTTTCAGCAAGATGCTATATTCAAGTATCTAATAGATCTATCAGCAATACCCACAAAAGTAAATAAAGTTCAATGTGAATTTTCAACAAGAAGGCTGTATTTTACAGCATTGTTAGGAAACCAAATCATATAAAAATTTCAAAGAAACTCAGTACTAATTTATAATTCATTTGAGAGGTCCATATTCTATGCAAACTAGTTGCAGGCAAGATGTCTTCTAACAAAACACAGTACACAATACAAATAAAAGCTGCCGTAAAAAAATGTGAACATTAAGCATGTTTAGGGGAAGAATTAGCCTTAGAATAAGGATTACATGAGTTTGAAACAATTTATGAGCGAACAGATAATGTGTTGGATAACTTATAACAAAGGCGTTGTATGAAAAGATATATATATTTTATCTTGTTGACATGGATCTTTGAAAAGGTCCCCCAATCCAAATGCTAAGTAAAAATTGCCGAAATAAATTCATCCCAATATTTTATCAATAAGTGATTTTGTTTTACCAAATTTGGAAAGAACCCAATGAAGAATCTAATTAATATTACCAATTTATACCACTATTAGTGTTGATTAGAGTGATGAAACATTATAGAGGGTGGTTATTTATTATTATCATTTTTTAATTTTTTAATTTATTTAATTATCCTTTAATATGTATATGTGTTATTTATTGTCATTTATTTCATCTTAGAAGAGTTCACTTGGATTCATATATTTCCAATGAATCCATGTTCATAACTTAGAAAATATGTATCATTATGATTATTTTACATGATAAATTTTTTTGTTACCACTAAATCCTTTGATTCCTTATCTACTTGGTTGAAATACTTTAGATTTATCTATTTGGTTGGAGAAAATACTACTTTCTTCTTGTTTCAAGGAGATTACTACTTAATCTTATTGGTGGATGTGACTAACATTAATTGTATTGCTGAGATTGATTCTATCATGTTGATCAATTTGTGACTATTAACAATTAAAATGATATCTTCGTTAATATGGATTACAACTAATTGAAAATAACACTTTGTTTCTATTACTAATATCTATAATTCTGCAATAATAAAATATAACAAGGTAAGAAAAGTACTTGCCTGACACATTTGCACAACAATGCTGCAAGGTTAAACAGTATGCATTAGTATCACATTGAAAATCCTCTACACACTCACCCATATTTATTAGTATACACACATCTCATTTACAATAGTAAAAATAATCTAGAAAAAGCAACTTATAAAGACGCATGTCAAACCTTAAGAGGATATATGAAAAGGTATGAATGAAAGATTTATTGTTTAAATCTACCAACCAGGGTGCCACACATTTGTATTCATAGGAACTAGAATTCATTAGCTTCTTCATAGAACCAAAATAATTAACATTACTAGATAATCACCAAATATGTCAAAGGTGGATCATTTCAATAACCAACATTGTTTTTGAAAAGTTAAACAACATTTTCATGGTGTTGTACCCTTCACAAAGGGCCCAAAGGGCCAAAGAAAAAAGCATAGTTCAGAACAGATTTTGAACTATAGAAACAATCAGAAACAGCTAATAGACAGCTGTGGACCCCAAAGAAGTTAAGCAACCCCAGACACAGAGGGGTCAACGGAGGCTCCACGAGCCCGAGTCTGAGAAGCAAAAACAAATTTCTTCTTCCGGAGAACAACCGACCAGGGAGGCTCGGAAGCAGGAATCGAAGAGAACGGGGAGAGGAGCGACTCCATCTCAGCCACCATGGGACAACCAACCAGCGAGGGAGTCGATAGTGAGGCAACCAAAGACAAATCAGCCAATGGAACAGAAGAGGCTTCCAAAAGAGGGCAGATAGGGTCTAACAGAGCAGCGACAGCGGAGGCAGAACCAGTCACAACAGTGTCAGCAGACCGGACTAAAGGTGGATCCGCAGCAGAGAAGTCCGGGGGAGGAGCAGCAGAGAGGTTCGGGGGAGGAGCAACAACATGGAGGTCTCCCCCCAAAGAAGACACCTCCGAGGAAGAACCCACCGTAAGGTGATCCAGAAGCGCATCCTTCCACCAAGTCGCAACACCCTTGCGACAGGCAAGAGGGCAAGAAGCGGCCAAATGACCCACCGAAAAGCACCACCGACAATGAAAGGGGAGACCTTCATAATCTAAGAGTTGCTTCCAAGGCCTGTCCTCCACCAACAAAACAACATCCCCATGGAGAGGTTTGGAGATGTCCATATCAACTAACACCCGAGCAACTATGGTGTGCCCAAACTCCCGAGTAGTAGAATCCACCATTAAGAATTGACCAATCTAATTGTCAATGGCCTCGAAGCAGGATTCCTCCCAGAACTAGAGAGGAAGGTTTGGCAGATGGACCCATACAGGTCTGGTGTTCAACGGCTCCGTAAGCGGGTTAAAAGAGTGCGACCAGGGCCTGATGGACAGAGAATGAATACCCCACATCCATCCTCTGTCTAAAACACAACTAAGTTCATGAGGGGAGCCAAAAGTAGCGATAAAGAAGCCTCTCGTGCAAGGGTATAGCTCGATTTCCCCAGCCACCAAAGGCTTCCAAGAAGCCTCCACCCAACCATGGAGGTCTGGGAGGGAAGGCCACAACCCATTGAACCTGCAAACCACACCCGTCTTGAGGTAAAAATCCTCATTTTCCACGATCTCTAGGCCGCATACAACCACAGGAGTATCCCTAGCACATAACATAGACCTACCAGGATTACAAGAACCCACCAAGGCAGCAAAAGATTTGGTCAATCCAAAAAAACCTCCAATAACAGGTGACAAATCCCCCTTAGCAGGAGCCACAGAGGTAACATGAATCTTGCTTCCACCGTTCAGCCCACCCCCCAAAGCAGACGAGAGCTTGAAAGACCGTACACTCAGGTCAGGAATAGGAGGGACCCCAGAGGGAATAGCAACACCCGTAACCACAGCAGGCGCACCACCACATGGCATAGAGAAATGCCCTAGAACCCCCGAACCAGAACCATCCACCGCCAAAACCATTGAAGACTTCTTGCGCGCGCAGGACATAGGGGCCGAGAAAGGAGGGAGGGCAGAGCCCCCAACAGATCCGCATGACAAACTAAACCCAGTAGCAAGCCCATCAACGCTAGGGGAGGAGCTAATAGACCGAACAATCATAGCAGAAGATGGAGTCGAAGGCGCCAGAGCCGTTGGAGCTGCAGAGCATGATTGAAAAATTCCCCCGCTCATGTTTTGAAATATAATAACCAACATTGTTGTACAAAAGTAATTCCATTAGTAATTTAAATAATTCCCTATTAGGATGAACAATTGAAAGTATCATCAAGTCAAATCACAACTCGATCCTATATCAATTCATTTATAATGTACTATGACAACATTGCTAGTCAAAACTAGGAAGTAAGACACACATAGCTATACTCTTTTGTACCATAATTTATGGTTATATGTTCAACAGGTAGATTTATTTTTCATACTAGAAGGTCCCCATATTTTTTATAGGAAGTGGGTTACGTGGCGTTATAGTGGTATCCTAAGGTATTGATTTCACATTGAGTGCTTATATAGATGCAAATTGGGTTGGTTGTGTTGATGATAGGAAAAGTACCAATGGTGGTCCATTCTTTCTCAGATGTAAATTGGTATCATGGCTTAGCAAGAAACAAGATTATGTTTATTTATCTACTGTAGAGGTTGAGTATATTGCAACAACATCTTGTTGTGCATAGGTATTATGGATGATAAAGACATTGAAGGATATCAAAGTAGTGTATGATGAGCCTATTTCTATCTTTTGTGATAATACAAGTGCAATCAACATTTCAAAGAATCTAGTGATGCATTCAAGAACAAAGCATATATCAATTAGGTATCACTTTTTGAGAGAGAAGGTTATGGAGAATGAAGTAAAGCTTGAATGTGTACCTACAAAGGATCAAATTGCTGATATATTTAGTAAGGCTCTTCCTAACGATACTTTTGAGTATCTTTGGGAGAAGTTGGGGGTTATTGCCCCTCCTTATTTGAACTACATGCATATGGAGATGCATCAGTCCAGTGGATACATGGATTCATTCTTTGTTTGGAATGATGTTGGTGGCTACCTCTTAGGGGGAGTAGGTAGTATATGTTGTCATGATGCAAAGGTTGTTGAGTTGATTGGTGTGTACTTCTAAGGGGGAGTATTCAGAGCAATTACAAGTATCTTGATTCTATGTCAAAGGGTGAGAACAATGCAAAAACATCTTATTCTTTGCCATTGATTTCAAAGGGGGATAAAAAGAAGTCATGTGAGAAAGGCAAGAGAAGTCATGGGAGAGAAAGTGAAGTCATGTGAAAGAGGCAAGTATCAAAGGGGGGGAGGGTATAATGAGATAGTTGTGTAAGGGGGGGAAAAGAGAAAAAGAAGAAGTATGTTCAGAGCTATTATCTTTGATGGTTTTTCACTTCTTGTGTTGCCATCAATGACAAAAGGGGAGATTGTTGCAAGTATGAAGGTGTTTTAATTGATGTCAACAAGTCTGTGTTGTCATTGATGATAGTGGTGCAGTGGTTGAGAAAATATTGTTGCTTTGATTAGTTGCATTATGTTTCCATCAATTAAGTTGTTGATGTTAACCTCTATTGTTGCTTTAATAAGCTCATATTTATGGTTCAGATGTTGAGGATATTGAGAAAACTGATAAAATAAGGAAACATGGTGTTGTAGAGGTGTTCTGGTTTGTAAAATTGTTCTAGTTTTGCTTCGCATTTCTTTTGAGTTGAAGATCTATTTGTGTGGTTTAGATATGTTGGTTAGAGGTGTTTAGAGTTTATATATCCAAAAATTTGGCTTCTTGATTGAAGGTCAGAGGAAGTTATGTTCACCAATGTGCGGAATGCTTTTGCATTGTTGTTTATATAGGTGTTTGGGAGAAATGTATTTGCTCCATGTTTCTCCACAATTGTTCTTTAGGTATTGTGATTCTAAAGGTGTGTTCATTATGTTGATCTCTTGCCTACATCAAGAGGATTTTTGGTTTGGTACTTCAGAAATTGGATCGTAGAGTTGCAATGTTTGGCAATGTAGTTTGAATGTACAAGTTGTGTACGTTCTGAAGGTGTGAGGTGTTGCGAAGGAGATTGATGGATTTCAGAAGGATAGAGGAATATTCTAGATCATGAGGAATAATGGTATGTGGTTCACAAGTTGTCTTTGGATTTGAGGAAGCATGTAATTCAAAGTTTAATGGTGTTTGCACGAGTATCAACCGGTCTAGAGTTTACACTACATTTGAAGATGTTTTAGCATTAATGAAGGCGTAGTGTGGCATGTGAGAGTTGATTTGGGTCCCAGCTAAGTTTTGTTTTGGTGTGCTTTTTGTTCCTATCCATCGTGGGAATGTTTAGTGCCGACCTAATTTGAATTTGTGAAATGTGAGAAGAGTGTAGTTGACTTGAAGATGTTTTTCAAGTTGCGGATGGTATAAATGAAAGGTGAATTGATGCGAGATGAGGTGTGTGGAATAGAGTTGAGTGTTGAGATCTGAAATTAAGTGCAGAAATGTGAATTGCAGTGTGAGCTATAATGCAAAATTGTTGAATGCAGTGAGTTGAGGTATCGTGATCTCTTGAAGACTGCTAGTGTTGTTGGAACTATTGTGGTGGAATCTCTATTGCATTGAGATTGTGTTCTCTGTGTAACATTCTATCTTCTATCTTCTTTCCATTTCGACAATGAGCCTGGGTTGTGAGTCTTTCTGGATAGTGTTTCCTATTCTAGTAGTGAGCCTCTTTATACCAATTTTTTAATTACTTATATTGTAAGCTGTGTATGTTAGAATATGCAAATCAAATTGAATCTAAACTAATACACCAATGAAACATTAGATTGAATAAATTAAATTAAAGAAAGTAAATGCAAACTCTAAACCACAGTTTTTTCAAATTCGTCTCATTGTCCTCTATCTCCAAGGATTCATTTCAAGATGCTTGCTCTTAGTTTGTTTAAAACAGCAGCTTGTAGAATTGGCAGCTTGAGAGAATGGGATTATTAAAAATGCATATGCATTGCTACAAAATTAAACTATGAAAATTGAAATGCTATGAATGTTAAGATGCGACTATAGTAACTACGCATTTAATTCTGAGATTCGAGGTCCTTTTTACCTCACACGAAGGCTGTATTTATAGATTTTTGAAGGTAGGAATTCAATTAGCCACGATCAACGGTCGAGTTCAAACCTGTAAAAATGAACGATGAGAGATCGAGAATTCGAAAAGAAGATGAATTCTAAGAGACGGATGGAGAATGAAGAGACAAATTGAAAGGTGTCTCCCATAATTAAATAAATAAATATTCAATTATGTGTGCAAGAAATATGAAAAGGTTTTAATTAAATTTTGAAAATATTTAATTATGTAAGAATAGAAAAAGCCTTTTAATTAAATATTAAGAATATTTAATTTTGTAGGAAGAGTGAGAAATTTGGAAATGTGTTTTAATTAAATATCAAAAATATTTAATTAAATGTGGAGAGAAGAATATCATTAAAATTTAGAATTTAAACTTGTGATAATTAATATAAATAAATTGTAAAATCTATTTAATTAATTAAGAAGAAGATAGCATTAATTAAATAAACTTTATTTATTTAATTAAATTAGCAGAATTGGAAAAATGAACAATATAAATAAATAATTAGATTTATTTATATGTAGATGACTTAAGAATATTAATTAAATAATTCATATTTAATTAATTAACAGGTTCGATTAACCGTGACCAATTTTTAAATGTGTACATTTTGCCCCTCTTTGAAGTGATGTTACGCATTGTTTCAAAGAATTTGCCCCTAACTTTGAAAAATTTATTGATGATGCTATATGCCCCCTCGGGTGATGAATCAAATAAAGATGATTTTTAGAATTTTTTACTGATTTTCTATCTGATTCATCGACTGATAAATATGATTTGATGAAAACCCCTATTGAAAGATTGATATGAAGATAAATAAATTTGATTTTGCCTCGATTGATGATGCTTTTTGATTGATAAATTTGCTTCCATGCGATATGAAAAACAAATAGAAGATTAAATTGATTGATAAATTTGCTTCCATGCGATATGAAAAATAAATAGAAGATTTGATTGATAAATTTGCTTCCATGCAATATGAAAAACAAATAATAGTTCATAGATTTGCTTTCCTGATTGAAAGTCAAATTGAGTCATGATGACTGTTAAATTTGTTTCCATGTGATATGAAAAACAAATAGTAGATGATAGATTTGCTTTCCTGCTTGAAAGTCAAATTGAGTCATGATGACTGTTAAATTTGTTTCCATGTGATATAAAAAACAAATAGTAGAAATGATGGATAAATTTGCTTCCCTGATTGAAAGTCAAATTGAGTCATGATAACTGTTAAATTTGTTTCCATGTGATATGAAAAACAAATAGAAATTGATTGATAAATTTGCTTCCTCGATTGAAAGTCAAATTGAGTCATGATGACTGTTAAATTTGTTTCCATGTGATATGAAAAACAAATAGAAATTAATTTGAACTTTCTTGATGTATTGATTGATTGATGATATCCATTGCTGATTGATTTGCATGATTGCTTGATGATGTTGATAGCATTGTTGATTAGGGATGTAATGCCCTGCCAAGTAATTTTAAAGGAAGTTGCAATTAACGTCTTAAACGAACTAATTTTTTTTTTAATAAAATGCATTTAACATACACATTCACTTACTAATTAACAACCTTTAAGACTACAAGGTTAGGATTACTTAAACCCACACATACATATTACATATAACCATAACATTATAAACTTTATGAAATAAACATCATACATCATAAGAATACCACATAACATAATAAGATAATCAACCAAGATACAATTTCATAATTATTAACTTAATCCAATAGTTACATCACTCATCCCCAGAATGAGGCAATAGTACATAAGGTTACAAATACATAATTCCACCTCATAAACATAAGAGGGATAAAATAATTTATACAAATTGAAATACTACAATGCAAGAAATTACAACAAGAACCGCGAGCTGTCCATCTAGATGTCTCGCTACCAAATAGTGAAGATTAATGGGGACCCAACAGTTTTGGTGCATGTTTCACCCAACCAAGTGGTACCCGAAGGCCCACCCCCCATGCTAGGAAATAGTAACCAAATAAAATGGACAAAGATCTACAACCACTAACCAAAGGTAGACTCATACTGACTCATACTGATATAACCAAACAAATGAACTAACAAGTACAACTCAATTACCATACAAGTACAAATCAAGTACAATTCCAACATCACTGACATAGGTCACATTGCTTCTAGACATAAAATAGATCAAGTATGTTCAGCGAACCATACACATAAAACAATTAACAACAGTTGTCCTAGATAGAGTGTCATCGCATAGTAGTTATGAGATCTCCTCTGGGCATCCTTCATAGGCTCCAGTAATCCTGCTGGCTTCAACTGAATCCCGGCACTTATACTCACTCATGCGGCATCAAATACCTCTTGTACTGACAAGATAAATGACTATGCCATTCCAGGCCTTCTCACTCATCCCAAGTCTAAACGAGCCCTTGTGTTTATGAGTGAGAATTAAATTACCTTGATTAATGTGAATGCATCATAATCATATAAGTACATTAATTTAATTATCACTTGATTAACTCACTTCTGAAAGTTACTCGGTTTACCACTTTGAGCTCCGACCCCTAACAAAAACCACTCTTCTAATGGACAACACACTCACAAACCAATCACCAAGGGAAACACAAGTGCATACAACTAGGCATCATAACCACTCCAATACAAGGAGGATGCAAATAATAAAACTCACTCCAAACATCTTGAAAGCAACAAACGCATAGTCCACTCCTTTCACAGGAGGTATAAAACATCCCCGTTCATGGAAACCGAGTAAAACTAAAAAAACGCTATGCACTACCCAAAGGAAAACAACTGGATGGCATAAAGATTCAACAACCCTTATCCTCTAAGTTCTTATGGAAGTCTTATAATTTAGGACTAACACTACATCCCAAAACCCACAATACAACTTAATGACATAGCAACAAAAACATGCAAGTCATTAATCAAATATAATATTTGGATTTCCTAAATCCATATTCATTCAATAGGTAGTGTTGACAAAGTCAAAGACATAATAACTAGATCATCTGAAATAATCATAACCCTTATTTCCTCTTTCATTATTGGAACTCTAAAACAATTAAACTCACTTCCTTTTACTGAAAACGGAGAAATAAATCATTTAAGATAATCATGAGGAAGTTACTATTTTTGGATATACTAAATCCATATCTCTTTCATAATCCAATCACAATGATTTAATTAATCTAAATATAAATTAATAAATAAAATAATTGATTGCCTCATCAATAAAACAACTTCTTAATTTACTTTTAAAATGACACAAATCCATGCAAGTAACTCTTTCCATTTCCTAACCAAATCTTATATTTCATTCAATTTCCTATTTAGAACATCCAATCACTTTAATATAATAAAATATTGTTTCTCTATCCATTTTCCCATATACACTAATCAATCCATTTTTACACCTCTATTCAATAATAGATTGCATGCATCCTATTAAAATGAAATATGATAATGAATTTATATTTAACCTATTTATATGTACTCCATATTATATATACATCAAACACATATATAGATTCTTTAATATTCCAATCACAACGATTAATTTGCTCTATGGAAATAAAACATAATAACTATTGCACTTTCAAAATTACTTAAAATAACTAAATAAGTGCCTTTAATTTATAATAAATGATAGACTAGTTCAAATAATTTAAGTCGAATCCATTGTTTTCTTTTCAAACTAACATAAATCTTCTACCATAATTCTTTTCAATTTTCTAACCACATTCTAAATCTCTTTCGATTTTCTATTTGAAACATACAAATTACAAAATATCTTTTCCCTTATCTATTTGGCCATGCAAACCAATCTTATCCTCTAAAAACTTCATGGAAAACTAAATTGCATGCGTCTAATAAAACTAAAATAAGTATTAAACATCCTCCCAATTAACAATACTCATGCAATAATTACATCAAATATATATTGATATTCTTTAATAACCAAATACATTATTCTAAAATATATCAATATTCAATTAGTAATTTTCTAAATGCTTATGTTATTTAAACCTTAAAATAGAACTAATATGTTTTATAACATTCTTTCTATCTTCCAAACCAACATAGAATATGATAATTTTGAAATACAACCAATTTAAAATAAATATCTTTAGATAAATGTCTATTCCCAAAATAATAGACTAAATATTTTAATTAACCTATTTAAAGAATTCCAACTTAGATTATTTCATACACCAAATCCAAAATCTACATTAAAAATATACAAATATATAATCATTATATATTTCTATATATGTACAATAATAATACATTATAAAAAATTAATTCTAACATTATTTAATCCTTATAACCAAATCTATGTATAAAATATATTAAAAAATATATATATATATAAATAAATTCGTATATACAAACCAAATTCCGCATGAATATATAAAATATAAAAAATAAAAACAAAAATCCCCAAAGGTTTGGGGATGCGGCTGTGCTATGCACAGCCGAACCCCAAACCTTTGGGCGGCCGCAAGCAAAGGGGGGGGTGGCCCTGCCAAGGGTAGCACTCCCTCCACACACTGTGTGGAGGGCGCTGCCAATGGCAGCGACGCCTCCCACAAGGCAACACAGGGAAGGGAGAGTGGAGGGGGTTGCGAAGGCCCTTCCTCCACAGTCGTCCCCTCATGGGGGCGGCGGTGGAGGCAGCGCCTCCCAAGCCTCCCCAAATGCTTAAAAAACCCTAACAAAATACATGTGCGGTAATCAAAGCAAAATTTCGAATTTCCAATGATTTACCAAGGAGTAAGGACGTCGTACGGTCGACGAATTCCATAAATTAAAATATAATTTACAACATAATTTAAATGTATATATATTATATGTTTATATGTATGTATATATAATATATATATATTTAACCAGAATTTCAACTTTAAGATAAATTGAAGAAATTTTTCTAAATATTCACCTACAGGTGAAATTGTGAAACTTTTCCAGCAATCCAAATTTCACAGAAAATTTAAAACTAATTTGTTTTAAACCATTTTATTTTTTTTGAATTAAAGAGCAATAAAACAACAAGGATCTAAACTAAAAAAAAACATAAGTTTCTAAATCCTCAAGGTTTCACCATCTAATTTTTACAGAGGGTTTTCAAAATAAATTTGTTTTTCTACAGAGGGTTTAAATTTTCCAAAACAGATCTAATGTGTTGCTCAACCTCTAGATTTGATTCAAATAATAATTTTTTTTTTCTAAAAATAGATTTATCAAACAACCTTAATTCACTACTATTTTTAAAAATAACCAAGAACAATAAAACACAAAGAGGAAAACCTAATTCAAGAAGCTACAAGCAAAGATGAATTTCTAATGCAAGCCTCCTCCAAAGATTTCCCAAATTTTTTTCAATTATCCAACAAATCCAATCCAAAACCCAACAAATGCAAACAATCTTTCCTCCAATCAATTCTACAATCAAACTTTCTTCAAACCCTTCTTTGCAAATTTTTCCAAAATTTCTTCTCTGCTGTAAAAATGGATTTTTCTAAAAACTTCCCCCCTTAAAATTAAAACATGCATTTCTTATAAATCAAAAATACCTAATATAACCCTAATTCACATTACATGCAAATTAGATATTAATTTCAATTTCAATTTCAAAAACCCACTTTCAATTTAAAATGCAATTTCAGATAATAAATTAATTTCCAAAGTTGCAACTAATTTCCCAAATAAACATTTAATTACAATTTCTAATTTAATTCTCACAAGTTGAAATTAAATTCCAAAATTAATTTTAATTCTTTTATTTCCTTTCATTTTCTTGCATCACGTTTAATTAATTAATTTAATTATTTAATAAATAAATTCAACCCCCTTGGATTAAATATAATTAATTAATTTAAATATAAACTTTTATCCACATTGCATTATTTAAATTAAATAACCATCAACATGATTTAAATGCAATTATTCTAAATATCTATTTCCAAATCAAGAATCCTTCAAAATTAAATAACATTAAAGCAAGACAGATAATGACTTGACACACACGACTGACGACACACTAAGGCTAGGGCGTAGACTTGACACATGTTACCTAGCTACTATCTCCCATTCAACTTAACTGTTGGATGGACACGCTCAAACCTGTGAAACCAGGTGGAGTCGATGTCATGTACCTCCAATCTTGAAACCGAGTAAACATCATATAATATATTCAGCATATAATACACACCGTGAAGAAGAAATTACGGATTCACAGGGCGCTCGCAAGCGAATGATGCAAACCCGTCCTCTTCACCCATACACTCATCAAAACTGACACTTCCATCATAATCCCAATAATCTCATATTAACTTTACAACATCATTAATCCATAATGTATGTGAAACAATAATCAGATATCCACATCCCACAATAATAGTTGTCATTCAATAGTAAAGATCAAAACATCATAACAAAATGTATCCAGTATCAAAGTGACTGCAACCAAACATAGCATAAAGCAAACCGAACGAGAAGCAAAACAGAGGGGTATTACAAGGGAACGATACATCCCAGAACAACACAAAGATAGGGAAGGATACATCCCGATGATGATGATGATGATCGAGACTTGTAGTAAGGCTAGGAACAAGACCAAAGGTATGATTAAATGATTTGTGCTAGATTGAATTGATTGATAAGATGAGATTGGAATAAATGATTGGATGAATTGATTGAGATGATGCAGATGAGATGTGATGAATATGATAATGAAATGAAATGATGATGTAAATATGCAAGTGCAATGATAATGATAATGGAAAATGATGTGAAATGAATGTCCAGTCATACTCAATCGTTGTCTGAAAAGATATTAATAATGTGGCCAACCCTCAAAAATTTAGTTAAATAGCCCTCGAAATGTAAATGAATTATGCAGTCCTAAAATACAATAATGAATTATGCAATCCTAAATGCAATAATGAATCATTCTTCTTGTTGCCATTTCATGCTACGTTTAGTTTTCATCATTGAGCCTTTTGATATGTTGAAAGTTAGTACAAGCATCAAAAGGTATGTTAGCACCAATGATGACCTGAGTACTGATTTCATGATTTTTTGATATAGCAAGTTAATACAAGCATCGAGGTATAATTGAACCAAGATGACCTGAGTATTGTTTGCATAAACAGACAAAAGTTAACCATTTTCTTATGCAAATTCCGAAATGTCATCAATGATACATTGTAGAGCATGTCCCACGACAAATTTGTACAATACTAATGATTAGCTTACAGACAACAAGCAAAGAAAAAATCATACTTCTTCCTTGTGATTCTAGTTCAATACATCATTGAACCACTCCAAAGACATGATGTCATCAAATATCAAAACAACAATTGTAACTTATTGCTTTAAGTTTATCATTCATTTTATTCAGATTAAGATCATCCAATTTGTTTCAAGTGTCTGTCAAAATAGTCATGTAGACCCAATTTGATTGGACAAAGTTTTTTGCTTTCGATATTCTGATTCTAGACACATGCTGCCGACTACCTGATAGAAAAGCTCCAAAAAGCGAACTACATGACGATATCAGTGCTCTGTTTTGAGATTTTGTTGAAAACCAAGCTAAGGTTGATTGATCAAATCGATGGATTGATAGTTTGACTAAGTGTGTTAAACCAAACAAAGATGATAATGATCTTGTAAACCCAAGGAAGTTGTGTTATCCTAAAGTAAACTCGTTCACAAGATGGTAGTTTGACTAAGTGTGTTAAGTCAAACAAGGTGATAATTGATTGGATTCGATTGATCAAGATTGATGAAGTTTGATTTAGAACATAAATATTTTGATGATTTGATGTGACACTGACACGCATGTTAGATGTGACTGATATGAATTGTTCAGATTGATGTTCGCCGAAACATAAAGCTTGATAAGGAGTGTCTTCCTATCAACATATGCCATGGGCTAGTGATTTGGATCTTTTGGCTCACAAATGCTTGACCAATTTGATTTTACGTCTTCCAATGTTCAGATCACCACATAAGTTGAAGGATATATATCAAGATTCATTCCTAAAGCAAGATGTAAACATTTGCCCCCAATGTCTAGCAATGTATGGAATGGCCATGGGTGGATTTTTGAATAGGTGTATGGATAGATACTGTAAGCATGCAAAGGATGCCAAGGATTATCTTGTGACAAGATAAGGTGTTTGAACAAAGGATGCTCACTTGGATAGTGCTTCAAGGCTCAGATAACGTTTGGATTGGATAGGATCAATGAAAATGACCCATGTCAAGATGTTTACCATAAACAAGTGTAAAGTGTTTACCAAAATTTGTCGAGATCAAGATAATGTAAATAGATGGTAATGAGCTGGATAAATGGTTCATGGATGAACGAATGATATGGCTGGAATGTTGTCTTTATTATGGATGCTTTCTCCTGAATTGGTGCACGTAGATGCTCAATTCTACACATGATGCCTGTTTGCCAAGTTTTCATCATGGTACTTGTCCAAAGCGCCATCGAAATGGTTTTCGCTAGAGGACGATTTTTTTCTTTACTGTTTTTCAATCATTTTTCTGATTTTTTGGGATTTTTTGTATTTTTGATTTTTTCGTTGTCACCAAGACACCTGTTTGCCAGGTTTTCATCAAGGTAACCATTTTTTCAGGACATTTTTATGATTTTTTTGTATTTTCTGAGAGATTTTAAGCTGATGTTGAACCACCTGGTGGTGCTGATGTTGATGCTTCTGTCATAATGTGCCATTGGTATCCTGCATGAAGAAGTTGTTTTGCCAAGATATGTGCACTTGAATGCAAATTTTGAGATCTCTGATCTGTTTTGCTGATACCGGAGTTAACCTCATCTTTGTGCGCACATCGCGATAGAGTGCCTTCTGAATCCTTATGATGAAGGGTTGCTGCCAATACATGGTCAATGTGAGAATTGGATATTATGCGTGGAGGCGTGGATGGAGTGTGTTTAGGAGTAAAAGATGGATTGGTCGATAGTTTGGAACCTTTGACTCTCCAAACTTGGGAAGATGAGCAATAATGGGTGGATATGGAAATATGCATGGAATTTGTACCAACTGCTTGATACACTTTGTATGTTGCTTGAGAAGCTTGCTTTTTCCTTTGTGGACATCTTTGATGGATATTTTTTCCTTTTTGATTTTGCCCCATAGTTTCTTTAACTAATGGAGTTTGATAGGGATAATTTTTCTTTGTATTCTTTGGTATCCATATGTATTTGATTTGTCCTATATGCTCTTTAGCTTCTTTTTCCATGATAGCATTCTTCATGCTTTGATTCAAGTCTTTCTTTTGACGTTGGTCCCAATTCGTGGATGGGGTGATGGGTGGATGAAGATTCATGACATGGTGGGTTGTAGTATTGACATTGGTTTCATCATAAGGATTCTTCGTGCTCCCTATGTTGATGTTTGCTTGAGACAAAGTTGCCCCCAGTTTTGTGGAAGTATCATTGATATGTTCATATCCCTTGATTGTCGAGTAACCAAGGCCTTGATTCTTAGGATTTTCAATAATTTGTATTGGTTCCAGAATACCCTGTTCATGTAGGCCTAATCCTTTGCCTTGATAGTTCATCTGTTGAAACATTTTATTTGCAAAAGGATGTGATTTATTTTGGAAACAAGGTGTTGCTCCTTCTCTACTCTATGGTGGATCTTCAAAGGTGATAGCTCCTTTATTGATAAAACGATTTTCCCTTACAAAGGTGAGTGATCCAACTTTATAAGTGATAGGATCCTTTATCTGTGGGATAAATGCCTGATTGATATCCTTAGCTTGATCTTGTGAAATATCAGATTGTACTGTTTTTTGAAGAAGTGTTGATGATTCATTGTCCACATAATTTTTTTTCTCATGATTGATTCTTGATATGCTTTCACATGATGTTTTTGATTCACCACTTTTGTAGAATTCCTCATGACCCATTTCTGACATGTCTCTAGATTTCTCTATTTCTTGATCATGTGTACAAATGTTAAGAGTAGGGGACTCTTGTTCCTCAGTAAGAGTATGAGACTCTTGTTTTGAATGAAGATCATCTATGTGTCCATCCAAAGAAAGCATCTCATGGGTAGATGGACGAGTATGTGCTATACGGACATGGTCATCTTGTATGGATAGGAGAGTGTCTATTATATCATTGTAGTAGCTTGGAGATACAAATTCTTGATCTCAGATGATTTTGGAATTGCTTTCGATATGCTTTGGATCAAGTTCTTGACATGGGTCAATTTCAAAGAATGAATTGCTTTCTTGGATATCTTCACTAAGCATAGGAATTTTTTCAAATGTCATGAGGTCAAAGGATGTCCATATATTTTGAAAAGGATCATTGCTAGACATTGGTGAAAGATATTGATCATGCTTTGGAATAAATTCTTGAGATATGTCCTCTAACTCATTAGCTGATGTAGAGACATTGTCAACACAATCATTTGTGGAAGGATTTTGGATTATGTCAATAAGATCAAATATCGTCAACACTCCTTGAAATAAATCTTTGTAGGAGGGGTCTTGATCAAAACTAAAAAATGGCTCTTGATGAATGTTGATTTGATCACTAGATGGGGTAGACATATCTTCACAGTGCTCATTGATGGATTGATTTTGATCATTGTCTTCAATAGTTATGGTGGAGAAATTGCCAATGTTTTCAACCATATGATCAAATGATGTTGGCATTTCTTGAAGAGGTGTGATGAGCTCTTGACATGAGGATGATAGGATACTTTGATCTTGACTGGGAAAAGAATCATTAGATGAAGGAGATGGAGTAGCTTGATCATTAGATGGAAATGAAGCTTTGGATAGGATGGAAGAATTGCCATGCTCTTGGGATGTGATTGATTCATGAGAGGGTATGGATTCATAAGATGGGGTGGAGGAAGGACTTGGAAGAATATTTTGTTCTTGAGATGGAAGAGGATTATCATGGGTGAATAATGAAAGGAGGGGATCATCATATGATTCTTGAGATATGGGATCTTGATCAAAGATTGGAAGGGTTTGTAGAATTTTGGTATCATGGGATGAAGTGGAAAGAATTTTTTGATCAAGATGTGTAGATTGAAATGAATCATTGGATGTAGAGAATATGATAGAAGAAGGAAATTAAATGGGATCATTCAATTGGGTGGAAGAACCATGAGGCTCATTTTGAATTAAGGGGGATGAAGATAAATGCATGGCATGACAAGATTGGTCAATGTTATTTGATGGCTTAGATTTGGGCTTCCCCTTTAGCCTTTGCAAAAATTTAGAAACATTGAATTTGGTTGATGTTGTTTTTGGAGGAGAAAAGGTCACGTTCATATTTCCGTCAAAAGACTTTTTAGTTGTGCCCCCTTTTATTTCCCTGACTTGCCTTTGGAGTTCTCTTAATTGTTGGGTAAGAGTACTAAGATCGTTTAAGGGAATTTCCTTCTTTTTAGGATTCTTTTTAATTTTCTCCATATTGTAGTCAGAGGGCAATTTGGCACCTTGTTTTGCCAATAAAAGAAAGTATCGATTTTTATTTTGCTCTAAGATATTTTCCATAGCTAAGAGAAACTGTGGATCTTGTTCAACTTCTAGAAGCATTTCTTCTGTTATCTCTTGATTTAAACGATTTCCATAAAGCCTATGAACAAGATTTTCTTCCCTATCACCCATGTTTTAAAGCTTTTGAATAATCTTAATCTGATTTAAATGTGAAAAACACAGCATAGAGAAGCAGACAGTTGTTTTGTTAATCCTAAAATCTAAGCAAAGAGTATGTTCTTGAAGTTTTCACAGGTTTTGAACAAAATAAGCAATTCGGTCAGACTCACTCTTAATTTTTCAAATAGGTCATCATAGTAATCACAACCCACAGCTTAAAATCGTGTCGACTCTCACATCCATGTCACCCCCTAGAGGGCACCCATGTTTTTGTCTTTTCCAGGTGCATACTCAAAGTGACGGAAGTGGATACCGAATCCCTTGAGCAAACAATCTGTAGCGATTATATGGTGAGTGTCTTGGGGGCAGATTCTTCCCTCCCCTTGCACCGTGATTAAAATGATGTTTGGATACTGACACAGTTGGCTTTCTACACTAAGGTTTGTAGTCAAGGTTTCCGTTCGGCGTGGCAATAGATAAACTCCCTCGAGAGACCTCACAATCTTTAGAACAAATATTTTGGGGATGGTTATCCTGCACACTATCGTCGAATTGGGGACTTTCCCCAAATTCGTTTTTGATTATAGTGGGTTGAAAAACCTTGGCTTTAGGTGTTCCCACTTAGGTCGTTCCTCTTGGGTGAGTACTTTTTCCCACAAGAGCAGGCTTTCCAAAGGATGTAATAAAGCATTAAATTATAGAAAATAAAAGGTAAGTCTGGTGTTCTGATCACCCAGTTAAGGGGAAAACATAAACCTATTACCCACAATCACATCAAACAACAATAGTTCAATTTTAAATCCCAAATTGACAATTTTCTACACTATGTGAAAATGTTGCTTCACCAAAAACATGAGATTCATTTTAACCAAAATAAAATTTATGTTTGGTGACTATCTTAGGATTGATTAATTCAGATTTAAATGTCTATCCTAGGTTTGCTTCATTTTATTCTTCATACATCAATAAAACTTCTAGTCGTGGTCGCGTCGGATCCAGACAACAATTTAAGAATGAGATTATAATTGCTCCCAAAGTGTTTAAAAACACTTGATACAATAGAAAGATGATTTCATAAGAAGTTTTTCCTTTATTTCCTCTTCCCTTTTTGATTATCTAACCTGCAAAAATTCTCCAAATGTTAGATTAAAGCAAAAAACAAGAAGGTATAAGGGTTACATGAATCATTCAACATAAAAATCCTAAAAATTAGACCAAGTTATAGTGTGATTTGACTTTAGATTTGAAATTTATAATTTTAACCCAAATAAAACTGATAAACACCTACACCATTGGATAGCTTATGAAATTCTACCCCATTTCAAAAAAAAAATCGTCAAAAAAGACCTCCGTATGACCAAGATATTGTTATTTTAAAAACTGACTGTAAAAGCGCAAAACAGAGGTCTATGCGCTAAAACAAAGCTCGTATGCACTAAAACAAAACCCAGATGCGCTAAAAGAAGGCTCGTCTACGCTAAAACAAGTGTCAAATGCACTAAAACAGTCTCTGGATGTGCGAAAATAGTTTCTAGATGCACGAAAACAGTCTCTAGATGCGTGAAAACAGTCTCTGGATGCGCCGAAACAGTCTGTGGATGCGCTAAACCGAGGATCATATGCGCCAAAGCGAATTTTTCAGTCCGTCACTTGTAAAAACATAAGATTTTCTGCAAAAAAAAAATTAATACAGGGGGATGCCCCATGGTGGGTGCCAAAAATGTGTATGTTAGAATGTGCAAATCAAATTGAATCTAAACTAATACACCAATGAAACATTAGATTGAATAAATTAAATTAAAGAAAGTAAATGCAAACTCTAAACCACAGTTTCTTCAAATTCATCTCATTGTCCTCTATCTCCAAAGATTCATTTCAAGATGTTCGCTCTCAGTTTGTTTAAAACAACAGCTTGTAGAATTGGCAGCTTGAGAGAATGAGATTATTAAAAATGCATATGCATTGCTACAAGATTAAACTGTGAAAACTGAAATGTTATGAATGCTAAGATGCGACTATAGTAACTATGCATGAAATTTTGAGATTCGAGGTCCTTTTAACCTCACACGAAGGCTGTATTTATAGATTTTTTAAGGTAGGAATTCAATTGGCCACGATCAACGGTCGAGTTCAAACTTGTAAAAATAAACGATGAGAGATCGAGAATTCAAAAAAAAGATAGAATTCTAAGAGACGAATGGAAAATGAAGAGACAAATTGAAAGGTGTCTCCCATAATTAAATAAATAAATATTCAATTATGTGTGCAAGAAATATGAAAAGGTTTTAATTAAATTTTGAAAATACTTAATTATGTGAGAATAGAAAAAGTCTTTTAATTAAATATTAAGAATATTTAATTTTGTAAGAAGAGTGAGAAATTTGGAAATGTGTTTTAATTAAATATCAAAAATATTTAATTAAATGTGGAGAGAAGAATATCATTTAAATTTAGAATTTAAACTTGTGATAATTAATGTAAATAAATTGTAAAATCTATTTAATTAATTAAGAAGAAGATAACATTAATTAAATAAACTTTATTTATTTAATTAAATTAGCAAAATTGGAAAAATGAACAATATAAATAAATAATTAGATTTATTTATATGTAGATGACTTAAGAATATTAATTAAATAATTCATATTTAATTAATTAACAGGTTCGATTAACGTGACCAATTTTTAGATGTGTACATGAGTTAATCCTCGCCGTGGTTTTTCCCTCATTGAGTTTTCCACATAAATTTGGTGTTCTCTTGTGTATGGTGTTGGTTGTTTCAGTTTCTATTATCTACTTTTCATGTTTAAACATTATAATAGATTAAGGGTTTAATGAATGCATGTGGATCTAATTACTGTTGAGGGTTTTGATGTTTTAATTTGGTACAACTGATTCACCCCCCCTCTCAGTTGTCTTATTCATTCAACAAGAGAAACATTTGACTAATAATAATAAGATCTTCCAAAAATATCTATACTTTAAAATGACTTCACATATGATGCCAAAGATGCTTGTTCACTGCTTGCTTTTATATTTGATTCAGAAAATAATGAGCTATTGTAAGGTTTTTAGTTAGGAGCCATATTCAAGATGAAAAAATATCAAAAGTAAGCAATATTTGACTTGTGGTTTTAATTGTTTCATAGTAGGATAAATCTATGAGAAATTGTCTAACTTCAATGAGCAACAAAATATTGACTTTCCATCTTTTCCACATCATATTATATACAAATAACGATTTATTTAACTGAATGGTTATATACGTATGACAAGATTTTTCCACCTATGAACCTTATATGAGTATCTACATAGAATAATTGCATTTTATAAAAATGTCATTTTGTTATGAGTTTATTGAGATTTTTTAACATGAGTTGTAGCAGCAATAAAAATGAAGAATCAGTTAAAATTTTAGAATAATACATGAAAGTTAGGAACATACACAAAGGAAGATTATTTTTATGTAACAAACTACACTATGTTTGGACTTCATGGTTTTAGGGACAAAGTTTTTAAATTGTCAAAAATTGTTTCAAATAGAGTATTTGCTCCTAAATTTATTGGTAAGTTAGATACAATGTATGCTAAGTATGGTGCTAGAAGAGGGCAAAAGCTATTTACAATATTTCATTCAATTTTTGGTGGCATTACAACTAATGAAAATTCTAGTAACCTCCCAATAAAAAAACAACTAAGAGAGTTAGGCATTGAGCTCATTCAAGACTATTGGTTATATGATTATTAGGGCACACCATTCCATGAATTACAACTCAAAGTCTCAAAGATCCTTTTGTTCATGAGAAAAGGCCCAACATTAAGGCTAATAAATACCAAAGATAAATGATCCCAATTATTTTATTGATACCTAGGAATTGTCAATAAAACCCCCATAATTTGGAAAGAAAATGTTGTATGATCTAATAAAACTGTGGGATGGAGAATGAAAAAAAATCTCTCAAAGGTTGGGTTGAGGTAAAAATAGAAATTTTCTAGAAGCATAAGTAGGAAATTGCTCAAGAGAATAAGCCATTTGCAATAGCAACCACATATGTGAAATGAGAATCCTCGCAACAAGGAAAATGGCTTGTCAACTTCAAGCTATGAAATTGGAAATCTTAAGCTACAAGGAGCTAATGAAGAAAAGTAGGAAGAATAAGAATATGAAGAGGAGGAGGAAAATGATGATGATGAAGAAGATATTTCCTCAAATCCTTTAGAATATAATAAAAATACATAGCCACAACCTTTGTATGCTCAACAAGAAGTCCCTACAATGCCCTAACCTCTATATATGACTCTAGTGAGATTTATAATCCTTATTTGGAATCTATGAATTGAATGCAACAATAGGATCTTCAAAAGATCAATCTCCAAGATAGAATGTGTAACTCAAAAAATAGAAATCTCAATATCTAAAGTTGTCATGGTGGTTGTCCTTAAGTCCCCTACCCACCTTAATTCATTCTCCTATTGGGATTTTGCTCTCTTAAAGAACTAGTCACTACTTAAACCTCATTCTTTACTAGGCTCAACCATTGGCATGAGAGAAAATAATAAAAAAAAAAAAGTAGCACGGATGCCTCCATCACCCCCACCAAGTGAAAGTAAACTTTAATGGTTCTTATGAGAAAATCTAGGTCTTTCAAGGGAAAGATAAATCATAAGGGACAACTCAAGTAACTTGTTTGCTAAAGCAATCAAACTAGCCATTAGTACAAAAATGAGGCTAAAGCATACAATTGCCTATATGACATCAAAATTGCAAGGTTTGCTAATCTCAAAAACATAATTATAGAAGAGGATTTCCAAGTGATCATCAATGTAGCCAAATTCAAAAGAGATAACTAATGGAAAATCTATTACATTCTACAATAGATCTAGATCTTATTAGATGACTTCATCTCTTATGAAGTCTAACACTACTATAGAGAAAAAAACAAGGTTGTTAATGCCCTTGCTAATATGGATATTAAAATTCAAGACATAATGTAATTAGATTCTTTCATAGTAATTGCATTACATGACCCCAAGTACCTTACAAATATGAAGTTTTCATGTGAGAAGCAATATTAGGAAAAGCTCTATTTAATTCAACAAAGACACAAATATTTCATTTCAACTAGCATTAAATCTACCTTACCACCATCAATTACTTCTAGACCAATAGTTTCTATGAAAGAAATTTGTCCCCACTCTCTCCTCTTCAAGTTATTAGAGAACCCATTTCTATTTATGGCCTCTATTGGTTTCATTTATCATTCTTCTCTTATATTTCTCTAGTTTGTGACTACAAGGGTTTGATGAAGACGAACATAAGGATTTACCTAACACTATAAAAATGAAAGCCACCTATTTTGGGGCCTCTCGACTCCACTCTTCTAGCACATGTTTTCTATATGGACTATCCTAGTGTCAAATGGGATCTCAGATCAATCTTGGGAGTAGACATCCTTAAGGGCGACACTAGGATTTTTTATTTCTATAATATTATCTTAACTTTCCACTCAGATTATATGAAGCTGGTGTTGGATAATAAGTTTCTTGATATGGTGGCCTATGGGTACATACAAGAACATTTTCTCCCTTCTATGGTATATTGTCAAGCAATGGCTACATATGACGACACTACAAGGGAGGCTCTTCTAAGAAGTATTTTCTTCAATGAAATGTTATTCAATTGCTACATATGTCTTGTGTTTTCAGTATCATTCTAGAGTGACCACCAATGGTGTTGCAATTTATTAAATGTTTTGCATGCACATACGGAGCAGCTTGGAGAGTCTCTGATAGTGAGGACTTTATAATTTTTCATAGGGCTTCATTTTCTATACTGACATGAACCTCCTTGGCCACCTGTTACACCCCATTCTTCCTTGTCCACTCCTAGACTAGTGTCACTTCATCTTTATGACAATGCTTCATCTACCTCCTCATTTGGTTCTCTATAATGGTATTTTTCAATTGTGTTTTCTAGACAATCCTCTTGGTTTTTCTTTTTACATTTGTTTCCACTCTATATTTAGAGGACTCAACATTTGGCCTTATCATTAGCTATGTATTTTTATTCTCATTATTTTAATATAATTACAAGTGGTTTATATATTTTTCTAAAGAAAAGTAATGCCCTTACCCACTCAATAGCTAGAGGCAAGTGAGAGTGAAATGAGGCATTTAAATGAAATGCAACAAGTTTTATAACAATAAATACAATTTATTTTTGTAGAAAATATATCAAAATCAATAGATACACTAAGTTTCACAAGTTGTACGTTATAACTAGCCAAGTTTCAAGCTCTATTGTACCCATCATTAAAACAACTTATTAAAGAAAAAGCCAAAAAAGCTAGGGAAAGGCTCACAATGAAGGTTCCCAAATATCAACTACTTAGTAGACCCCTACAACTCAACAAAAATCTCATGTATAAAAAAATATCAACAATAAGCTACATGTGGTGATAATGATAATTTTGATGGTAAGAAAAGAAAATATGAGAAGAAAGGAGATAGTGAAGATTCAAAGAAGGGAAAGGAGAAGAAAATTGAAGAGAAAGGAAAAGAAAATATAACTTAGAAAGAGTCTTCAATTGCAACATATTCAATTAGCATTGATTATTTCTTCTCCCCTTCCTCCTCAATCAAGTCATCTTATCACTTCTACCTCAAGTCTTATTTTTACCCCAAGCTGAGCTTCTATGTCCATCACAAGCTTTTATATCTCTACAATAGCACCTTATAATCATCAAGTATTTCATCTACATTAGGTTTAGGATTGCAAGGATATCAATTGTTTTCTCAATACAAATATAGACTTTCTACTTCACTAATGATAGGACCTTACAATTTCCACCCCCTTTCTCCAACATGTCTTCGCCATGTTTATTTGGGGTCCAACCATTCCTCGATTCATCTTGTCTAACATGCAACCTACCCCCTCATATTTTCAAGGTCTCCCTCCATTGTAGATCTAGCAACAAGAATACAAGTCACACTTGCTAAGGTGAGGTTCAACTCCAACCACTCAACAAATGATCACATATATGTATGTAACTCCACCTCAATCTCCATTTATTGGTAGTTTAGTACATTCACCAAGTATATTCATGCATTAGATGTAAGATATAGAGAAATAAATTAATCATAAGAATGATAAAAATAAATGAAAGTTAAATGATACATTAGCCACTAACAAAATAAAAAAATATTTTGATTAAAAACCCATCAATCTATTTTATTTTTCTCTTCTTATTTCAATGATAGATAAGTGACATGGTCAAAATCAATATGAGGATTGTCAATTATATCCTAGATGAGTATAAATTTAAAGGAAGCTAAAGTTGAATATAGATTTCAGATTAAGGAAGAAACTAAAAAAAAATTGACATTAAAGTTTCACTATTAGTAGGAGATTGGAAAAGAGAGAAAATAAATTGACTGCAACCAAAGAAACCTTTAAGAAATTGCATGATCAAATAAAATCACTAAACAAATAAATTTTTGATGCAAACAAGGAGCTACTATCTAAAGCATTAGATGAGGAGATCAATATTGAAAGAGAACAGAGAAATTAGTTGCAAGAAAAAGATAATGAATTGTAGAGTATTCTCAATGAATACAAATAGAAAGTGGTTGTGGCAAAGGAAAATTAATAGAGTAAGATTCAAGAGGCTAAAAAGTTAGACAAGAACCTAGATAAAATAGCAAAATTTTAGTCAAATGAAAAATGACTAAGAGAGAAGAAAATAATAAAATGATAATTGCAACTCAAAAGAAAGAGGTTGACAATATAAAGGTTTAGATTACAAAAGTAGAAAAATCATCTCAATATCTAAACCAAATTAATGATTTATTTGAATCATATCTAGAGATAATATTAGAGACTTTAGTAGGTATGGATTCTACCCTAAAATTGTTTGATTCAATATAGCTATTGAGCTTGGAAGTGAAAGTCGAGGTAGATGAAATTATGAAATTATTGTCTCCTAGAATGGTGAGTGCAAAGAATTTTGTGAATAAAATTATGATTTGTCAAATGATGTGATAATCAAATGGAAATTGCCCATAAGATTAATATAGTCGTAAGCAAGGAAAAGGTTGCTCGTAAGTGTAATCATAGTTGGCAATGTTAAGCCAAATAGTATTGATTATGAGATCTCGTATCAACTCACTTGTATAGCAAGAGTTTCCATCACCCAAGTATATAATAATAAGTAATGGGAAAGAAGGATTTCATGAAACTCCTAAAGAACAAAGAGATAAGCCAACCATTCTTTAAGAATTGGTCACAAACCCCTATAGAAGAGGTTAAAACAATATTCAAACCATTAGCTCAATTGGAGGTATAAGTCAAGATCATAGTTGAGAATATGCAAAATGTGTCATATAATAAACAATTCAATTGAACAAAGTATTTTAGGCCTTTAAAAAGAACCAAGTGTCATTTGATGAGGAATACAAATATATATCCAAAACTACTTGGAGAAAATATGAATTACTAGTTTATTTGTGTTGTAAAATTTTTGCAGTTTTGATTACAAAAGACTCTATTGCCCAATGGAGTATTGATTTTTAGTTCCTCATTTTCCCATAGACACAAAATACTTTAAGAGCTACAACAAATTGGAGGATGTAATATTTTGCAACAAACCATTTGATAGTATGATCTTCAAAGAAGTGTGGACATTGATGTGTGCTAAGAAGTAGAGTTGTGTAGACCATAAGATAATCTTTGATTGAGTGGCTCTCAAAGTCTCAATGGGTGTCAAAGCTCTCAAGTCTCTTGGTTTTTATGACCATTGGATGTGAAGTTGATCAATAACCTTTAGAATCTCTCATGGCTAGTAAAGTACTTAGAAAAAGGCTCCGAGATTGGGTAGTTCATAGCTAATCCACTAGGCCATATGCCCCAATTCTATTTAATTTATTCTAGATGGATAAATTCATTATTAAGATTTTTTAATTGGCTAAAGAGATTAGGTGATGACCCCATGAGCTTTATGTTTCTATATGCATTGAGTGTATCATCACCTTTGTGAGCTACATGACCATTGAATGATATGTAAGATCTAGTGGTTCTCCAAGCCTCGGAGGGGGCTTTGTAAAGTGATAAAGAAAGGTTCTAAGAGCCATCCAATGAAAAATGATCTAATGGTTCTTGGAGGTGTAAGTGATTAGAAAAGAACTATAAATTGAGATATTTGAGGGTTGTCCAATCAAGAGGTGGACTACTTGATCCTATGGCTTGCCTCTTTTCAAATAAATACAAATATATTCTCACCTATTTTTTCCACTCTTTTTCGCAAAGGTCAAAAAGCAAATGGGATTTTTAAAAAGGTATAACTATATTTTGAAATATTTCTCAAACATGTGCTCCCCAATACAATACAATAAATATCGTTAAGTAGGAGTTACAATTAGTTTTGAATTTCTTTCCATGTGCTCTCAATTTGCCAACCTACATTTCAAATGCGACTTTTGCAAGTTTTGGAGGGGATTTTTGGTTATCATCAAATATTTTCCTGTATATATAAGAGCCTTATTATTAGAAGAAAGCATATGGTATTGAGTGTACTCTTTCTTTTATAAACTTTGTAGGCTAATTATTCTCTCAATTTTATTATTTTACAATCTTATATAGCTTGTCTTCTTGTGTCTAGAAAGACTAGTTTTTATGAGTATGTAACTGTGTTGAATCATCATTAATATGGAGGAGTTGTGATTCATCTCTATCTCATTTCTTGTTATTAAGAATAAATAATATTTTATTACTTTGTTAAATGCCTGAGATGTAAATCTATAAACTATTAAGTGTAAATTCTAAGAAAGAGTAGCAATAAAATCCATTCTAGTGGATCACTTAGTTTGTTTTAAGTCATTTATTTCAGCATTCTTTTAGCAATCCTTCTCTCTTTTCTCTATCAAGGTTAGAATATATAAGGATATGCCCTTTTAATTTTGTTGATTGTCTTACAATAGTTCCATCATCATAATTTTTTCATGATTGGTGTTTTGTGTGGCTCAAATTTAACATGAAAACAAATCTAAGCATCAACAATAACATTCCAACATTTAAAATAGTTGATGGAGATTTTTTTTTAGCACGGCGAAAATTTGAAACGAGCTCTACGCGGCGAAAATTTGATTTGGGCGCTACTCCAACGGCTCCTCCTCTGGCTCCTTCGGCCCCTCCCCTGTCTGCATTGGCTCCTGGTGTGGTTGGGTTAGAGTCTGCGGCCAACATGGATCCGCTTGCTACTGCGGTGGTCTCTTCCCCTGCCCAGCGTCGTTTGGCCTCTGAGGTGTCTATCGGGCCTTCCGCTACTCCTTTTCCTCCTCGGCCTGCTCCATCCTTGTTGCTGGCTAGGGGTTGCTGTTGGTGGTGTCCCATGCATGCGCAAGAAGGGACCTGCTAGGTCACTGGTGACTGGGACTGATGGTGGGAGTGTTGTTGCCTCAATGGAGCCTGTTGTTGGGGGCCCTTCTGGTTTGGCAAAATCATTTTCAGATGTTGCCAGGGTGGGCTCTCGTCCTTCTAGTCGGTCTCTGCCCTATGCCAGGGATTCTCCGGTGGTCGTTTGCGACCCTGAGATAGTGGACAACGAAGACTATTATTCAAAAACTGGCGTGGTGTGCAGATTCAACGGCTTATGGCCCTCTCTTCCGGACCTCCATGACTGGGTTTCGGGTTCTTGGAAGCCTCTGGTCGTTGGAGACATTGAGCTCTACCCTAGTGCTCGAGGCTTCTTTATTGCTACATTTGCCTCCCCTCTTGAGAGGAACCGAGTCCTGGACAGGGGTTGGATGTGGGGTATTCATTCCCTGGCCATCAGGCCTTGGTCTCGCTCTTTCAACCCTCTTACGAAACCTTTGAACACCAAACCTATTTGGGTTCGCCTGCCAAATCTTCCTCTTCAGTTCTGGGAGGAATCTTGTTTCGAGGCCATTGGCAATGTCATTGGTCATTTTTTAATGGTGGACTCCACAACTAGAGAGTTTGGGCATACTACTGTTACTCGGTTGTTGGTCGATCTTGAAACCTCCAAACCTCTTCCTGGGGACGTCGTGTTGCTGGTAGAGGACAGACCGTGGAAGCAGCTCTTGGACTATGAGGGTCTCCCTTTTCGGTGTAGGAGATGCTTCTCGGTTGGTCATTTGGCCTCGGCCTGTCCACTTGCTTGCCGCAAGGGTGCTGCATCTTGGTGGAAGGATGCTCTCCTGGATCACCTCACGGTGGGTTCTTCTTCGAGTGGTTCGTCTAAGGAGGACGACCCTCAGGTTGTTGCTCCTCTCTCGGATCCCTCTTTCGTGGAACCACCTTTGGACCTTGTTGCTGACGCTGTTATGCCTGTCCCTGCTCCTGCTGTCGCTGCTTTGTCAGGCCCTGTCCAGCCTTCGTTGGGAGCCTCTAGTGTTTCATGTTTTGATTCGAGCTCTATTGTCTCGTTATCGACTTCCTCGTTGCATGGTGTTTCTTCTCCTGTGGTGACTGGGGTGGAGTCGCTCCTCTCACCTTTCTCTTTGATGCCTGGTTCTGAGCCCCCCTGGATGGTGGTTCTTCAAAAGAAAAACTCTGTGGCTGCTTCTCGGACTCGGGCTCGGGGAGCTAGCCTTGACCCCTTTGTTTCTGGGGTCGCTTGATTTCCTTGGTTTCTACAACTGTCTGTCTAGTATTTCCTCAACAGTCAGACAGCTATTTCTGGTTGTTCTATAGTTCAAAGTCTGTTTTGAACTATGTTTTTTCTTTGGCCCTTGGGCCCCTTGTGAAGGGTATGGCACCCTGAAAATGCTACTTAACTTTTCAAAAACATTCCAACATTTTAAAATAAATAGCATTCCATCATTGTAGTTCTATTGAGTTTCAAGATCCCTATAAAACTTATTTACCCTTAATAAAAAAAATTTCGACATTTTAAAATCAACCAAACAAAAATTGTTAGGCACATGATTCAAAATTCTTTGAACCTTATGAATTGAAACCACTGAATTTTAGCATAAAACAAGTACCAAAATTCATGATTTGTAATGTAGTTGGGAATAAGGATTGTAAACAAATCTTAGATGTGACATATGCAGTTTAGTCTTTACTAACATTTTATATGGATGCGACTAGTGCAAAATTATTCAATTCCTATCTTATCAAATGAAATTTAATAGTTATTACCATTTGTTAGGTTTGCAACAGGTGAATAAACTAGTCAACTATTATGAATATAATTGTAATTTTATTTATTTTTAATCTGATGGATGTCTCCCACTGTGTTTCTTTGGAATTCTTATAGCCCTTATCATTTTGGATTCCTCTTGTCACTCCAAACACTTATGAAATGCCCTATTTAGCTCTTTCCCAACCACCTTCAAACCCTTGTCTCATTTATATCAATTTATAAATCTCGTCATCTGTATTTTTGTAATACCATGAATATGCAATTACAATGCAATATAAATTGTGATTTTATTTTTACATATACAAATATTCACTTCTCTTAACATCAATCTATAAAGCTCATTATGCAATTTTTTTCAAGTGACATACTTTTTGGCTAATTACAACACAAATGCAATTGTAATTTTTTTTCATTTCTTCACATATAAAGTATAGTAATTTATCTCTAATTAAAACCAAGAAGATTGAAATCAAATTAAATTAAAAAATATTTGTGAATTCACAAATCCATCAGCTATCTCACCAAGCAAAAGGATGTGAAGAAACATAAAAAATATTTAACCATAAAAGAGATAAAATCTACATGGACTTGTATAAAATTGCATATCTAATATAGAATGTAAAAATTAAACTCAAATGGTAAAACTAGCATAAACAAAAGATTGCACAAGTAACCCATAGAAAGAAAAAAGCTATACAAAATTGCAAAGATTGATTGTGAACCCTCATCTCCAACCTCCTCCTAGTCATACATCTTTCCACTTTACTTAAATATTTCTTACCTTTTTGCTTTTTCCCCCATTCTCCATTGTTCATTCCCCTCCAGCTTTTCAATTTCTTAGATAGGCAGGTTTCCTGAAAACAATTCAAGAAAATGCCCATGTTATCATATAACAAATCATTGGCAAATACCCCAACATCAGCAATGTTCTATATTACACTTACGAAACCAACAACATGGTCTAGATATCCTAATACTCTTTTTAAAAAACTGAAAAACTCTCTAGAAACAGAAAATAACCTTGTCCCTTCATTATTACTGCAGGTTTGACATGATCAACATCATTATAGTGCAAGCCCATTTTTCGGATTGCTTCATTAAGCATCACCAATAATCTCCACGAGAACATTGTCCCAGTTTAAAATGATGGAAACTTGGAGATAAATTTCATTGCGGCGTGGCAATCAGCATACTCGAAGGTTCTTAAAACTCTTAATAATTGTTCCAGAGGGCATGTTTACAAACCAAAATTTCTAAACATTCCACTATGGTAACAGAGAAAGAGTTAATTTCCCTCCTCTTCCAATCATTAAGTAAATGTCTTTGAATTTGGAAAATAATCTGCTGCCTTCATCCCCCAAGCCAATTTAACCAATTCTGCATAAATCTCCTATGTCTGTGGGGTGTGGACTTTCTCCTACACAAAAAGCATTTAGCATTTTATGGCTTTCAATCCAACTACACCCAGGGATCTTTTTAATTCCTCTATCTTTCATCAATCTCCTTACTATTTGAACCTCACCCCACCTGCCCACTTCTGCATAGATGTTTGAGAGAACAACATAAGTCGCAGCATTTTTAGGATCCAAATCAAAAAGCATTGTGGCTGTAAATACTCCTAAGCCTATATTCATATGTGATCTACAGGCACCAAGAAAACATGTCCACACAACCACCACAGGTTGAACTGGCATCTTAATGATAAAGTTTAGGGTGTCTTCAAGATAGCCGGCACGGGCAAGAAGGTCAACCATGCATACATAATGATCAACTGTAGGTGTAATGCAATAAGGGTTACTCATGTGATTGAAATATGTACAGCCCTCGTCCACTAAACCTGCATGGCTGCACGCACATAGAACACAAGCGAAGCTTGCAATGTCGGGATATGTTCCAGAGTGCTTCATTAATTCAAAGATTTTGAGAGCATCCTTACAAAATCCATTTTGTGCATATCCTGCAATCATGGCATTCCATGAGACTACATGTTTTTGAGGCATTTTGTCAAACAGCTCACGTGCCTTGTCAATGCTACCACATTTTGAATACATGTCTACCAGAGCATTTCCAACTATAATATCAGGCAAAAATCCCCCTTCCATGATGCTTTGATGGATGTCCATACCCTGTTCCAAAGCTCCCATTTTCGCACAGGCTGGGAGGATGCTGGCAAAGGTTGTGGTGTCTGGCTTTACACCCGCCAACCGCATTTGCTTGAAAGTTTCTAAAGCCTTTTCAACAAATCCATGTTGTGTATATCCTGTAATCATGGCAGTCCATGAGACCACATCTCTTTGAGGCATTTTGTCAAACAGTTCACGCGCCTTGTCTATACTTCCACATTTTGCATACATGTCTACCAACGCATTTCCAACTATAACATCTGACAAAAATCCCCCTTCCATTATGCTTCGATGGATGTCCATACCCTGTTCCAAAGATCCCAATTGGGCACAGGCTGGGAGGATGCTGGCAAAGGTTGTGGAGTCTGGTTTTGCACCTGCCAATTGCATTTGCTTGAAAGTTTCTAAAGCCTTTTCAACAAATCCATTTTGATAATATCCTGCAATCATCGCAGTCCATGAGACGACATTTTTTTGAGGTATTTTGTCAAACAGTTCACATGCCTTGTCTATATTTCCACATTTTGCATACATGTCTACGAGGGCAGTTGCAAGTACAATATCTAACGAAATTCCTCTGTCCTTTATGCTTTGATGGATGTCCACACCCTGTTCTAAATCTCCCATTTTGGCACAGGCAAGGAGGACGCTGGCAAAAGTTGTGGAGTTTGGCTTCTCACCTGTCATTTGCATTTGCTTGAAAGTTTCTAAAGCCTTTTCAAAAAATCCATTTTGTGCATATCCTGCAATCATGGAATTCCAAGAAACCACATCTCTTTGAGGCATTTTGTCAAACAATTCACGTGCCTTGCCTATGTTTCCACATTTTGCATACATGTCTACCAGGGCAGTTGTAAGTACAAAACCTGACGAAATACCTCTATCCTTTATGATTTGATCAATGTACATACCCTGTTCCAAAGCTCCCATTTTGGCACACGCTGGGAGGACGCTAGCAAAGGTTGTGGAATTCGGCTTTACACCTGCCAATTGCATTTGCTTGAAAGTTTCTAAAGCCTTTTCAACAAATCCAATTTGTGCATATCCAGCAATCATGGCATTCCATGAGACCACATTTCTTTGAGGCATTTTGTCGAAGAGTTCACGTGCCTTTTCTATGCTTCCACATTTTGCATACATGTCCACAAGGGCAGTTGCAACTACAACATCTGATGAAATTCCCCTATCCTTTATGCTCTGATGGATATCCATACCCTGTTCCAAAGCTCCCAATTTGGCACAGGCTGGGAGTACGCTGGCAAATGTGAACTGATCGGGTTGGAGATCTGTTCGTTGCATTTGGTGAAACAGTGTGACTGCCTCGTGAGCATACCCATGTCTTCGGTACGCTGCAATGATGGTATTCCATGAAACCCTGTCCCGTTCTTTCATTTGGTCGAACACTTTACGAGCATTTACCAAACTTCCGCACCTGACATACATGTTAATAAGCTTATTATGAAAAGCCGTGCGCGCAGCAAAAGCAAATCGCCTGTGAGCGATGAAAGAATGTACTCTTTCCCCTTGGGAAACCGCATTCTGGAGAATACAGGTCTGCAATAATTGAAGATATGCAGAGGAGTCTCCCGGGGGGTTGCATGTAGTAAGCAGAATGTGCAGTGCCTCCTTCAATTGGCCCTCTCTACACAATGCTGTGAGATTGAAGTGAGTAGTGGGTGGCAATAGCATTTTATGATTGCAATTCGGGTGAGGAAAATGTGCAGTGTTGTCTGTTTATCACAATGGCATTGCCTCTGGTAAGCCTGGGAGCATTTTCACTGGAACTGGCTTCATCTCTGCTCCCAGGCCTTTGATTAGACTTGACACTTCTTCACAAGTTAAAAAGAGGTGGAAATTGGTAGAACATTCTATCAGCTTCAATTCAGATGATGGATGGAGTTAACTGAGCTCTTTTAGGTTCAATCCATCCTCCCTTTCTTTGTTTTCTTTTACATTTTTTTTCTAATTATTCTATGTTTTAAAAAAAAAAAAATTCTAATTATTGTATGTTATTTTTCTTTATTCTGATTATTGTATGTTATTTTATTTTATTTTTTTATGTTATTTTTTTTCTAATTACTGATTTTTTTTATAATTCATTTTCTTGTTTCCTTTAAGTATACCCTTTCCTTCTTCTTATATTTTTCTTTTTCTTTTTATTTTTTTTTTGTTGTTTTTAAATATTAATTGATTTAATAGTTATAATTAATCATTGATTCATAAAAAAAATAAAAAATATATTCACTAAAGTTTGATGTAGATGAGATGTAAATAATTAGATTTAAATTACTATCCACTATTTGACTATTGAATCAAATGATACTTATATAGAGTGCCCATTTCTTCCATTTTTAAGTATCGTTTCATCTTTTATTCCTCTTTTTACACATTGTTCTCTTTTTTTATTTAATGTGCCTACTTTTCTAATTTGAATATTTATTCCTTAAACCGTTGTCTTCTTTAATTTGTTTTGGGTAAAATTCTTATTTAGGTGGCTTGATCATCTATTTCTTTTTATAGCTTTTGGGTTGTAGGTTGAGTATTACTTTATAATTATTTTCATTTATGAATTGTTATTTTGCTCATTTTTTGAAAGGCCTCTCTTTATTTTTCTCAATTTGATGTCCTAAGAACTTTCTATTTTTATAACATCATAATTTATAAAGAATTATTATTATTTATTTATTGTAACTGGGGTTTAATTTTTATTTTTGTTATCTCAATTATGTTCTTTCTCAATTGTTATTGTTAATATTTTTTTTATAATAATAGGTCATTAGGGGACAGGGGTCCATAGTGGAGCACCCTAACTTCGCGTTTCTCAAAATCCTATGTGGAAATTTCAAATCATTCCCAATTTTGTACAACAGTTTATTTGGTAACTGGCGTGCTTCTATATTTCATTTTAAGGTCACATCATCAAATATGATGCCACATCAACATGCTTTTTGTTGAGATATCCGAAAAGGCCCCCAAAAAATGTGAGATTGATAGTGGTGCACTAAGTCATGTTTTATTGGTGCGCTGATGTGGCATCACATGATTTGTTAGTTTGTGTACTTTATGGATAAAAAGTATTTTGCAATTGGATATTAAGGTGCTCCATTATGGGGCCCACTAAGGACTACTTTTATCCCCACTATTGGACCTCGCTCCACTATGGGCCCCTCTCCCCTATCATTATTAAGCTTGATATATTTTTGTTATTGTTTTAGTTTAATTAGTATCATTATTAAATTTGTATTACTATGTCAGTGTGTTTTAGTTTAATTTATTATTTTTGTTAGTACAATTACTATGATTATACTTTTTAGCTTAATCTATTATTTGGTTAATATCTAGTTCATTATATTACTTATTATAATATAACTTTTCATTATATCTCTAGATTTGTTATGACTCAAAGAAATATTTAGAGGATGAAGAAGATGTTTCTTTACTAGAAAGTGAGTCGATTGGGGATGTTTACATTTCTATTCATTCTCTTGCTAGATTCTCCTCCCCTGGAGCATTAAAGTCATTTGATACATCAAAGATCAAAGTTTGGTGGTTCAAATTGATGGTGGTAGTACATGTAACTTCACTAATAAGAAACTTGTTAGCCAACTCCCCTATGTTCATGTGTAAAATAATTTCCAAACTTTGGTTCCCAATAGGAACACCATATCATGTGGTGGGAAGTGTTGTAATGTAAAAATCACTACGAGAGAACATCAATTGACCATGGATATATATGCTCTTTCCTTAGTGACACTAACATAGTGCTAGAAATATAATGGCTATAGACATGTTTAGGGACTACTCACTTCTAACTACTTTCAATTATGAATTAAATTTAGTTAAGTAGGAAAGGAATATACCTTACAAGATCTAAAAGTTGGCAATTGTTCAAATTTTAGTTCTCATCCCATGGAGAAGCTATTAAAGGAGATTTATTATATTATTACACAATTCCACTATGTATATTAAAGGCAACCTCCTTCATATCCTTCTCTTCTATCTAATTTGCAAGGCCTACTTGATCATTATTAATAAGTGTTTAAGGACCCCAACTGATTTCCTCTCCTAGTCTTATGACCATACCGTTCCCATCATTCTTGGTAGTCAACCTATAAATATTAGGCCATATAGATATCCTTTTAAATAAAAAGAATAAAATTTAAAAAATGAGTAATGAGCTATAAGAGGTGGGTGTCATCCAACCCACTATTGGTTCTTATTCATTTCGAATGCTTATGGTTCCCAAGAAAGATGGTGGATGGAGGATGTGCTCTAATTTCTAGGAACTCAATAATTTGACCTTTAAGGATAAGTTCATTATTCTAGTCATTAATGATTTGTTGGATGAGCTTTCTAGGGCCACATTTTTATAAAATTAGATCTTTGTTATGACTATCACCAAATTTATGTCAATGAGGAGGATGTTCCCAAAATAGCCTTCTAGACTCATCAAGGTCACTGAATAATTGGTAATTCCCTTTTCCTTAACTAATTCTCTTCTAATGTTTAGAGTTTAATGAATAAAGTGTTCCAAGTTTACCTCTATAAATTCATCTTGGTCTTCTTTGATGATATTCTACATGTAGATAGTAAAATAATTATGCTTTTTCTACCATTCTATTATCTACATTATTCTTCAAATATTTACTATCATTCTTTATTATCGTTTAACTAAATAATTCTTATTATTTATTTTTTGTGAACTAATTCCCCACATATATTTAAATAAATAAAATGAATCATTATTCACAAATATTTATATTAAAATCCTAAAATTATACCTCATATTCTCACATTTTCCATCAAATAAATAACTTAAATAAAAAAATCCACCTCATGAGTTAGCTATTCAATCAAAATAGTTAACTATCCAATTAAATCAATCAAGACATCCATCTAATTAGTTCACTCTTTCATGCAACATATCAACTCATACATCTAATCCTCACAGGAATAGTTAACTATTCCTAACTTACTAATCAATTCAGTTAACAACCCAATCAAATTTAGTTGACTAATAATTATAATTTTAATTAAATGATTAAAACAATTCTCAACTCATCCATGGTTGCCACCTCTCCTCACAATATCTATCAATAATATGAGGGTGAAACCATATATATATATATATATAAGTATATAGAGGGAGAGAGATAAACATATATAAATGTATTACCATAGCTTTTAAACAATGAGAATATGGCTTAAATGTGTAACTCCTATAATGAATGGGGAAGGAGCCGACCCCAAAATGCTCAAAAATGGAAGGAAGTGGGTGGCTAAGTGACAGTGGTGTGGACGAAGGAATAATGACCACTATCTCCAAAGATAGCAACAAAGATATTCTCGGTCAGAGGGGGCAATTTGATGGAGGCAATCTAGTAAAAAGCAAGAAGAATTGAAGGAAAATTTGACAAAAAGAAAGGGGAATGAAGAGAGTGGGAAGCTATTGCTAATTCGAACAGAGAAAAATCACCAAAAATCTCATCTAAGGAGAGGTATTCTGGGACCTATATCAGATTCTTCTTTTTGTAGTTGAATGGTTATTCATTTTCATGTGTTATTTTGAAGAAATCGTGTAATTTTTGTGCTCTTAATATGTAAAACTCATGGCTTTGTATTTGTGATTTGGTCACTATATAGTCGACCCCATGTTTTTTTTCATTTTTAGCCTTGTTAGGGGCCAAGCCACCATATTGAGCTTTATTTTTGGGATACTCAACATGCAAAGGTATCAGGTTTAATACCCATGACGAGTTCCCACCCGCATGCAACATTATCCTTTGTAGTCATGGATGTTCAACCCAACCTTGTTGCATTTCTTTTATTAGGGTAATCCTCGCCTTGTATATTATATTGTTTGAAGGGACATCGTATGGTGTTTGAATTATTGTTTGTGAATTATTATATGGTCGAACGGATATTACCGTTCAATGTCTACTATTTCATTAGCACTCTATGAGCATCTAGCTATTGCTAGCCGAGTGATTTATATCGTTCGTTACACTGCCTATCGATGAACGACATGCACAATTCAATCTTGTATTGTGTCTATCACACCCACCATTTGGTGAGGTTTATGTGGCGATTTGATCCTTGCTATAAGCATGGGTTGATCGATGTACTCATTGACCCATTGTATTTTGTAATCTATCAAACAATCTCACTTCACTTTGTTAAGAAGATGAGTATGAACAATGCTATCATTCATGGGATAACCCACTGTCAAAGATTGTAAACATTCTATGTATGACAACAATACATTATATGTTATGTCACTAGTGTTTGGGCCATTTCAAGTCGCAGTTTTATGAATCATTTGAATCATCTCTCTCATACAAAGTGTTTGTGTATGTACATGTATATATATATATATATACATTATCATTTTATTCCAATGTTTAAATCAAAATCGAAGGATGATAATACTCTATTTCTTATAGATAAAAGGTGCCTTCACCACATGGTCGACCGAACCATAACACATAAGAAAATGGGTAAATGAAGACCTACTTAATGGTAACCGATATCATGTTATCGATTACATGATAACATGCTTATCAATATCTTTATGTGAAATATTATTAATGTTAGAACAAAGCAATCAACATTATAGTGATTCGATTTTTGAATGAATAATAATGTGGAGAATCAAAACTGAACAATATGTGAACATAATTTGGTTGGAAATAGAATGAATACAAAACCTTACATTATCTTAGACTGAAGGATACTTTATTTCTATTAAATTTGTTTTATTTCACTAGAATTGATTATTCTTGATCTCTTAAATTATCCATGATCCATTTTGAATTGAATTATGATCCATATGAGACAAGTGACTATTGTTTAATGATTCATTTTGTATCTTAATTGAGACTAGTTGTTACTAAAAGATCAAATGGAACACCTGAACGAAATTGATACTTTTTTTGAATAAGGAAACTTGTATGTAAGGAAGATTTTTCTTTTAATATTCAGAATGTATATGCATATTCCAAATTGTGTTTATTTCCATAAATATATGTGTACATGCATAAATGCTTCATTTATGCATATGTGCATACATGCGGTATACCTTATAATTTCATCTTGAATTACTCATTGATTAAGATTGTTAAACTTTATTTGCAAAGGAAAGAACTATAGAAATGGAACAGTGTTGAATTGCAATACGAGTCTTAATGGAAAAATAGTAGTATGATGAATAGATGAATGGTTATACTAGATTTTAGATGGAATATTTGTTGATGATATTGAAAGGGAATGATACAAGAGTCTTATGATAGACTATAGCACACTAGAATATGATGCTAATAGATAGTCTAAAAGGGAGGGATACCCCTTTGTTATGCTGAGCTTTTCTTTTGGGAATGGGTGCCAGAGACTGTAGATTTTCTTTTCCAAATCTTTCCTGAGTTTTATTTTATGCAACATGAGCTTGGCCAAGCTTTGTAGTCATTTTTATTTATGGAACAAACTATTTAATATTTACCCTCTCTTTGTTGCATCTTTTATTACCTAACATGGAACTTGCATATTCTAACAGTAGATAGAAATGCATGTAGTTAGTCACACATAGGTTCCACCTTGCAAACTATATCTCTTGCTAAGTGTTTCATGTAGGGTCGAGTATTCTTCGACGGTCTAAATAATTTCGGGGAAGCATTGCCTTCATGGTTGGGTGGAAAATCACCCCAACCATGTTCTCGTCCACCTATGGAGGCAAGCTGTCAAAAAGGAATTATATTAGAATCCTATTTATGTACTTGTATTATTGATGTAAATAATGTATTGACTTTGAGGTATTTGAATGCCAAGTAAAACTTTGTAAATTGACCATTGACATTTGGAAATGAATATATATTCAGATTTATTTTTTAATTTATGGGCATGAAATTGCTAAATGAAAATAGCTATGGGATTTATGTCATAAATTTTATATTCATAATGTCAATTGTTATTTTATTAAGGAAAAATTAGTTGGGAATGTTATAAGAAGTTTTGTAGGGATTTGATGTGGAAGTGGATGTTGGAATAGGATATAGGAATGGGGGTCTATATGTCCAAATGTGCAAAGAAATACCACAAAGGGGAATGTAAGGAAACATGAGATATGAGAGTGGGAGAGGATTGGAGCTCGAGAGGAAGAAGGGCATGGGAGAAGTCAAGATGAACTATGAAACTCTACAAAGGGAAAAAATGGAGAGGAATATGAGTTTACAAGAAAGGGAGGTCCAAATTATGTCTAGTGGAATCTTACAAAAGGAGGAAATGGGGAACACAACAAGGGAATACGAGAATGTAGGGAATTTATGCAGAAGTGGATAAAATGATAAAGAGAAAGATTTTGGATCCATGTCAAGATTCTACAAATTGGTGAAGTGAAGGGGAATGAAGGGATGGAAAGGACTAAAAGACCATGTGGAAGTTTCATATAGGATTGGATATTAAAATAGGATATTGTATTAGCATGCAATGTCTAGTAGTCCATGGAAATTCTACAACTTCAAAAGAATAACAAAAAATGACTAGAACAATCCTAGACTTAAAACCTTTTCGGTGGTTTTTGCAACTTCCAACAATAGATAATGACATGAAGGATGAATATGAACAAAACTTATGCAAAATTGACCAAAATGGGACCCACACAAGGACTTCTCAAATTAGTTATTTGTGATGGGGAAAATGAGGGTGAATGCACAAAGGGGGCTTGAACCAATAAAAAATTGACACTACAAAGTTGGGCACCAACATTTTCTATAATTGTAAACTTAATTGCTTTAAACATTATTGGTTGGTCATGCCAATTAAATTATTAAGCAAACAAATAATTAATGCATTTAAGTATGCATTTAATCAAAACAAATAAAAATTAAAACTATATTTATTCTAATTTAACATGCAAATCTTTGATAGAGCATTATGGATATGCTCTTAGTGGTAATGTATGTCTATTACTCATTTTAATAGCATCTACTTGATCAAACCGAAATCATGATTGCCAAAAATAAAGATTTCAATTTCAATTTATAAGTTTTTGGGGATATGGACAAGCATATGTGAAATGGATGAAGATAAGGTGGCTATTATTAGTCAATTAGTTGATTTATTGATATAACAAATTTATTTATTTATTTTTCTCAAATAGTTAACTGATTTTTTATTTTTCCTTCTTGATGATATATTAGCCATTCAGATCAATTAGTTAGTTAACTAATTGATCTATTTTTTATGATTTATCAAAACTAATTATAGGTAATAGATATTTGGAATTTTTTTTTGTTGTTGCATATTTATGGATAATGGATTATTTAAATTAATTAAATAATAAATGTTATTTAATCAATTTAATTTTGATCAAGTAGATTAATTAATTATTTTATGGATTAACTGATGTAGGATGAATTATTTTTATGAATGGATGTTTGTTAGGCATTAAGATGGAGGTGATGGTAAAAAAATAACATTGGTGAGATTTCAGTCTACACGATATATACATGTATATCACTCACAATCTAGTATTGTTGTATTTGTTTGGCTCTCCATGTCACGTGTGATGTATACACTTAAAATTAAAAGACCATCATATCCAATGGGACAAAATTAAATATGAATTTAAATGTAGAAACAAATGCATTTTATTAAATCAAATTATTCACATTTTTAATTATCAATTAATCTTTGAGCACATGCTTATATTCATACTCTTGATATTCAAGACTTAAAACTCATAAACAACCTTATAAATCAAACTCGCAATCCTAATTTAAGTCACCCGTACAAGTCTAAATAGTTTAAATCACACACACAATCAAAGCTAGATAAAGACTTTAATTTATATTTAATACTTACTTTATTGTCTAATAAATGCACTAAGCATCATAGGCTTTGAAGTCCAATGGTTTAGATAGTGCTTAAGCCATCCAACATACTACTTTGAGAAAGGAGTGTTGGGATTTGGGTTGTTATATGCTATAAAGTATTTCAAGGGGATCAAACATTCTTTATTCTAGCTTGATTTCATCTTCAATATATAAGTTAGACGTTTACATATTTTCAAGGCAACTTATTGTCATCCAAGCATGTTTTGACATGTAAATTCTTATATTAAATATGGGAAACTGGAAATATTAACATTTTACTAATTTTTCTAATGATATGTTCTTATTTTAGGTTGAAATATTATTATGTAACTTCATATGCCCATTCATGATTTCAAGATTAAAAATGCAATATTTTTATGTCTTAGTATTTAGAAGATCTCTAGGTTAGCTCAAACACTAGGGCTAGACACATGCACTATGAACATAGTTCCTCCTCATTTCTCTAATTCTCAATGCAAAAGATATTGAAATAGAGGCAAGTACAATAGGTCTAGGAGCTACCATCATCATGTAGGATAGTTTCCCTACAATGATCTCCATTTGTTCCAATAAGAAAAGTGGTTCAGTACCCAAGGACAACCATCAAAACTAAGCTCCCATATACAATAGTAAGACTTCATATCAAAAAAATTAGTTTGAGCATGGGGGGATTCAAGTAGAGGCACTAGGCACACATGACACTGAATGGGATTTATTGCTCAATACTATTCCTAGTGAGTGTTGAAGAAAAAATGCAAACCACTATCTCTTGTTTTGAACTTCTTATGACAACTCCAACTAAGCTTTGTTATATTTATAAGACTCATGTTGTTGTGATTTATAATGTGAATTCTTGGGAAAATTTTCCAAATATATATACAACACTAACATTTTTATGACCAAATTATCAACCTATCTTGTAGCCTAGAATTTTGTTTTTTATTAGATAAGCAAGGAAAGGGCCTTGGTCCCATGGTAACAACCAAAAGATAGAACGAAACCAAACAAGGTGGGAAACAACACCACCAACCATCATCAAGAAACAACAACCAGAATGGCACGCAGGCCATCTTTCAACATCATAACCATAAACTAGCCAATATTAATAAAAAACAAGAAGTTTATGCTAGAATACTTAAAACTACGCAACACATTGATCAAGTCAATAGTATTCCAAATAGTCCTAAACCATAACAATGCTATTATAAAATAGTAGTTCGAGATAATAAAGAAAGAAGACAAAAACAGGGTAGGAACCATCCAAACAGCAACAGGAAGCCATTACTTGGCTTTTTCAGCAGGTCCCCATATTCTCCAATGAGGGAAATGTATTCCCCCTAGTCAAGTCCCTCAGACTCGTCCAACATCTTTAAGGCATCATGCTTTCCCTATTTTTTTAGCTTCCTAGAAATTTTAGTTTGTCCTGAGACAGCGCCCAACATAGCCCTTTGCATCAGCCTATTAGTTACCTTCATTAGCATAACCAAGGCTTTCTCCATATCATCCACCTGAACTTGCAAAAAGGTTAGTCTACTTTTCATAAAATCAATGCTAGAGTCCTCCACATTTGTCTCATTGCTTGCGTTCCCTACATCCTGAGTCGTCATATTATCCTTCTTTTGATCCTCGTCAATCTCAGTTTGCTCCTCCTCGTCCTCTTCGTTATCTTCATCTGACCCCTCTTCCCCCATATCATAACCAGTGTCTTCAAAATCCATATCTTCAAAATTTTCTTCCTCTTGGGCTTCAAAATCCTCAATTCCCAAGTTTTCCTCTTCACAAGTAGTCATTTTTTGTTTACCTTTCTTGTCCTTAGAAGCAGCTTTAGCCAGGCGGGCCGACCTTCTACCACCACTTCCTTCACTACCTTGCCCCTGTGTATCCTCTTTTGACTCCTCATTTTGCACACCCTCCTCACTGATAGTAATGACATCACTGGGATTGATATCTCTTTTAAATTTTGTCGCCTTGGGATAGAATTTTGTTGATTTTCTTAATAATAATTTTGTTGGTGTAGCATATATATCCTATAATTTACATAATCATTGCCATATAGCCCATATTTATAATGTAATCTATGCGATTATTTTATAATTATTCTTTATTAATGACAATGAAATTGCTTCCAATCAAATGTTTCATGCTACTATAATGCATACATAAACCTGTTCATTAATACTTTTAGATGTACCTTCATGTCTAATATTTTTCATTAATGTTAAAAAGTTGGTGTTTGAAAGGGCATCCACACTTAACAATCAAAAACCAACAAGTAGCAAAAAAATAAACTAACAACCAAACTACAACCAAATAACATCCCAAATTGTGGGAAGTATGCCTTGACGGATGTCTGTGCCTTGTGCCAAAGCTCACATTTTGGCATAGACTAGAAGGATGATGGAAAATGCAATGGAGTTTAGATTTACACCCACCAATTGCAATTGCTTGAATTTTTGTAAATCCTTTTCTATAATTCCAATTTGAGCATGTCCATTAATAATGATAGTTACAAATTGATTTACCATTTACAAGAATAGAAGGTACTTCATAACAAATTCCCTTCTTCTATTGTAAACGATTAATACACTCATTATAAAGACTTATACTGACTTAGAAATGTATATTTCCTAATGACCATAAAGTTTTCAAATGCATATGTATGAGATGAAAAATTAAAGTTCATTTTGGTTCTTTAAAAAAAAACTAACATTTCCTAATTTTAGTGTACAAAGAAATGTATGCTTATGATAATATTCAACATTTGAAAATTGACTACACAAAAATTGTTAGCCATCTAACTCACTAGTCTTTGAGCATTATGAGTTGAATACCCTATTGGCATAAAAGAACTATAAAAAATCAAGATTCTTGATGTAGTTATGATTAAGGATTGTGAACAAATCTTAAATGCGGTATATGAATGTAGTATTAAAATTTCGATTGCAAATAGAATTTGATCTTTATTGCCATCTGTCAAGTGCATCACCCATGAATAAAGTAGTCAATTTGACCATATTATGAATATAAAGGTAACATATATAAAGGTAAAACATATTTTCTTCTTCATATATACGTTATTATAATTTATTTCTAATTAAAACAAAAAATATTGAATCAAATTAAATTAAAGAATACATGTGAAATCACAAATCTATTAGCTATCTCATGAAGCAAAGGAATGTGAAGTAACATTAGAAATATCTAACCATCAATAAGACAAAATCAACATGCACTTAGATAAAATTGCATATCTAATCTCAAATGATCTACCTAACAAAATATAATACAATTAATCCAAACAAAAGAACTATAAAAAATGACAAGTTTTGATTGTGAAGCCCCCTCTCTCATTTCCTCATGGTCAAGCATCTTTCTATTTACTTGAAGTGATCCTCACCTTTCTCTTCCCCCATTCTCCACCTTCTCCTCAAGCTTTTCATTTCATACATTTGTAGGTTTCTTGAAAACCATTAAGTGAAATGTCCATGTTATCATAAAATGCATATTTGACAAATATCCCAACCATGTATATGAGTAGTGATCCACATTGCACTCTATGCATCATTGTCTAGATTGTCAAATACTGAAAAAAGAAACAAGTAGTGGTCTATATTGCACTATGTGCATCTAATTTTAAAAAGTCAACAATATAGTCTATATTGCTAAATTCTCAAAACCAAAAAAAAAACCAAAAATGAAAAACAAAACCAAGGCTTCCTCTCCCATTTCCTCCTAGTCAAGCAGATTTCCATTTACTTGAAGTGATCGTCACCTTTTTTTTTTGGATTTTCCACCTCCTTGAATTTTTCACTCCATACATATGCAAATTTCCTAAAAACAATTCAATGAAACATCCATGTTACCATAAAGCAGGTCTTTAACAGATACCCCAACAATGTATATAAGCAAAGATTTGTATTGTACTCTATGCATTTGATTTTGAAAAGCCAACAGTATCATCTAGATTGCCAAATGCTCAAAACAAATAAATAGTGATCCTAATTGCACTCTATGTGTCTAATTTTTAAAAAACCAATAGCATGGTCTAGATTGCTAAATCCTCAAAACCAAAAAAATAAAATTCCTAGAAAATAAAAATTCAACTTTGTTCCTTTGACACCATACACATTTATTATACTGCAAACCTGTTTTTTATATTGCTTCATTTAGCATCACCAATAATCTCCACAAGAACATTGTCCTTGTTTAAAATGATGGAAACGGTTCACATCTCTCACAATAATTTCTCTTGCAACAATCTTAGAGATAAATTTCGTTGCAGTGTGACAATCAACACATACTCGAAGGTTCTTGACAACTCTGATAGTTGTTCCAAGGGGTGTGTTCAACAAACCAAATGCAATTGCCAACTTTTCGCTGTGGTAACAGAGAAATATATTTTTTTCCTCCTCTTCCACATCATTAAGTAAATGCTTTGAATTTGGAAGATACCCTGCTGCCTTCATCTCCAAAGCCAATTTCTCCAACTTTGCATAGATCTCCTGTGCCTGTGGGTGTGATGTATCTCCTGCACAGAAAGCATGTACCATTTTATGACTTTCAATCCAACTACATCCAGGGATCTTTTTAATTCCTCTATCTTTCATCAATCTCCTTACCATTTGAACCTCACCCCGTCTACCCACTTCTGCGTAGATGTTTGAGAGAAGAACATAAGCTGCAGTATTTTTAGAATCCAAATTAAATAGCAGCATTGCCGTGAATACTCCTAAGCCTATATTCGTATGTAATCTACAGGCACCAAGGAAACACATCCACACAACCACGACAGGTTTAACTGGCATCTTAATGATAAAGTTTAGGGTATCTTCAAGATAACCAGCACGGGCAAGAAGGTCAACCATGCACACATAATGATCAACTGTAGGTGTAATGCAATAAAGGTAACTCATGCGATTGAAATATGTACAGCCCTCATCCACTAAACCTGCGTGGCTGCATGCACATAGAACACAAGCAAAGCTTACAATGTCGGGATAAGTTCCAGAGTCCTTCATTAATTTAAAGATTTTGAAAGCATCCTCGCAAAATCCATTCTGTGCATATCCTGCAATCATAGCATTCCATGAGACCACATCTCTTTGAGGCATTTTGTCAAACAGTTCACGTGCCTTATCTATACTTCCACACTTTGCATACATATCTATCAGCGCATTTCCAACTATAATATCTGACAAAAACCCCCCTTCCATTATGCTTTGATGAATATCCATACCCTGTTCCAAAGCTCCCATTTTGGCACAAGCTGGGAGGATGCTGACAAAGGTTGTGGAGTCTGGCTTCACACCTGCCGATTGCATTTGCTTGAAAGTTTCTAAAGCCTTCTCCACAAATCCAATTTGTGCATATCCTGCAATCATAGCATTCCATGACACGACATTTCTTTGAGGCATTTTGTCAAACAGTTCATGTGCCTTGTTTATGTTTCCACATTTTGCGTACATGTCTACCAGAGCAGTCGTAAGTATAACATCTGACGAAATTCCCATATCCTTTATGCTTTGATGAATGTCCATACCCAGTTCCAAAGCTCCCAATTTGGCACAGGCGGGGAGGATACTGGCAAAGGTTGTGGAGTCTGGCTTTACACCTGCCAATTGCATCTGCTTGAATGTTTCTAAAGCCTTTTCAACAAATCCATTTTGTGCATATCCTGCAATCATTGCAGTCCATGAGATGACATCTCTTTGAGGCATCTTGTCAAACAGTTCATGTGCCTTATCTATGCTTCCACATTTTGCATACAGGTCTACCAGAGCATTTCCAACTATAATATCTGAAAAATTCCCCCCTTCCATTATCCTTTGATGGATGTCCATGCCGTGTTCCAAAGCTCCCATTTTAGCACAGGCTGGGAGGATGCTGGCAAAGGTTGCGGAGTCTGGTTTCACACCTGCCAATTGCATTTGCTTGAAAGTTTCTAAAGCCGTTTCAACAAATCCAATTTGTACATATCCTGCAATCATGGCGTTCCATGAAACCACATTTCTGTGAGACATTTTGTCAAACAGTTCATGTGCCCTGTCTATGCTTCCACATTTTGCATACATGTCTACCAAGGCAGTTGCAAGTACAACATCTGACGAAATTCCTCTATCCTGTATGCTTTGATGGATGTCCATACCATGTTCCAAAGCTCCCATTTTGGCACAGGCTGGGAGTACGCTGGCAAATGTGAATTGATCGGGTAGGAGACCAGTTCGTTGCATTTGGCGAAACAGTTGGACTGCATCGTGAGGATACCCATGTCTTTGGTATGCTGCAATAATCGTATTCCATGAGACGATGTTTCGTTCTTTCATGTGATCAAACACTTTACGAGCATCCACCAAATTTCCACACTTGACATACATGTTAATAAGCTTATTGTGAACAGTTGGGCATGTAGCAAACGCAAATCGCCTGTGAAAAATGAAAGAGTGGGGTTTTTTCCCTTGTGAAAGCGCATTCTTGAGCACGCAGGTTTGCAATAATCGAAAATATTGATAGCAGATTCCCTCTACTTCTGTCAACCCTGTGCAGTTGACAAACACCGGTGGATCCTCTCCTGCAACTCTTGGTAAGTTCATGAATCTAACCGTTTCTATGCGCAATCTCCGGATGATCACTGTACTCTTCCAACAAAGTGGACAAGTGAACTTAAAAGTCTGAAAAATTTCTTGTTTATTGCTATCTCTTGGAGGTGCAGACAACTACCAGTATAGATAGGTGAACTTAAATGTCTTCAGCATACCAAAGGGAATATCAAAGCTGGTCTCTTTGAAAACACTATGATCAGTTTTGCTGTATCTACCCATTAAAGAGGACAAATTCACGAGGTCAGAGGATTTTGCTAATATGATTCAGCTTCAGCAATTCATCTTCAAAGTTAGGGATCCACAGGAGTTGAAAAGGATGGAAAAAAGGATCCTTGCGCAGCGGCTGAAGATGCCTCGTCTGGGCATCTCGAATAAGATTGGTGGCGGAACGGAGCATCCATAGTTGCCTGAGAAGATGAGAGCAATTAAACATCTGGAAAGTCTTAGACTAGACAGGTTTGCAGTGCCAAGTTCGATATGTTTTTTGGCAAATCTCAGGGAACTCGAGTTAATTTGACTGTGATCGCAGTGATATCCGGAGCTACAAATCAAGGCTGCCCTTCTTTTCTTATTAGGAAACCAAATAATTTTTTTTGGCTCATCAAATCTATAGAAAAGCTACCCTAATAGAACCTTACCTTTACACATCTCATCACCACCCTTTCCAAAAATTTTTTTAGTATATTAGGCTATTCAAATAATTATATACATATTAATTAAATATTTGAGTGCAATGTCCATAGCTCGTTGGAATGTGGCTCAAGCATTCACCAATATAAAAGGCACTCATTTATATGTACACGTTCCCTATGTGATAATAAAAGTAGTCTTGATCCTATCTTTATGTTTCACTAGTACTTGGTTATATCTTAAGAATCCATCCAAAAAAGATATCATTTGTGATCCATTTATAATTTGTAATAATTCATCTAAATTAGTTAGAGGATTTTTTTATTTTTATAAAGTTATTTAAATTTTTAAAATCAACACACAATCTAATTTCACCATTTTTCTTACAAACTTGAACAAAGTTAGTCATCCTTGTCAAATGTCTTATTGGAAAGATGATATGTGTTGTCAAGAGCTTTTGTACTTCTTTAGTAATTAATGGTTTGAGTAATAGATTGATAGGTCTTTGCTTCTATCTCAAAGGCTTAGCATTGAGCTTCAATCAAATTGTGTTAGTTATAATTGATGTGTCAAAAAAAATCACTTCATAACTCCATGCAATAACCTCCAAATAATCTATGAGAGCTTTTAATATGCCTTATTTTTCTTTGGATGTGCATGCATTTCCCAAAAGAATATTCTTAACTTCACTTTTTTTCCCTAAATTAAAGGATCGATATTCCACACCTTTAGAATGTAGGGCATTATTTTCTTTATAACAAACCTCACAAGACATGAAATTTCTAGAATTACCCAAATCAATAAGGTGATTGTGAAGATTCTTACTAGAGAATTGTGTTGTCAAGAGAAAGTATAGAAACTATATTCTTTATTTCTAGATGGCAATTTGTGCATCAACAATTTGAGCTTGTTCATTTTCTCTACCTTTTCCTTCAAGATTGACCTAAAATTTTCCTCTTGTAGAGGCATTGTTTAGATCCTTCAATGATTGCCATAAACTTTCTTTTTGGCCTAACATTTGTAACAAGTCCCAAATGCTAACATTAGCCTTTTGTTTCTTGAGATATTCTATTATGTCATACTTACTCTTAGGAAGCTCCATCATGTTTTCAGTAGATGATGCACCCTATTTATGTCCTTTGGGTGGAGATGGATTATTTCCTGTATTTGGATCTGGAGGTGCTTGTGGATTATGCAGAGGAGTTGAAGTCATGAGTGGGGTCTTGGTCTTGCTCCTTAGCAAATAACCATTAATTCTCTAGCACTTATGGCAATGCATTCATCTTATTCTTTATCTTTAATAAAAAATATATCCAAGTATCAAATCTATGTGATATATCAAAATGTACATGAGGCTACCCATGGCCAATGATTGTCTATACATCATCAAATTTGTCTACATCAAACATTTGTGCTTTCTAGTCCTCTCTGAGTTGAACCGATCCTAAATCTTTGTCGATAGATCAACCCAAAAAAAAAAAAAATTTCCCAATCTCTCGAGGGTCAGGGAACCAACTTATTCCTTCCACTAGGGCAATAGTGGGGCATCCAAAAAATCAAGAATTTTTTTTTTTTTATCTGAGCAACAATTTTTAATCCAAAAAGTGTCTGTGTTTGAACCAATGTAATAGGTACCTCGCTTCAAAGAGGGGAAAAATGTAGACACTTAAAAATTTTCTGAAAAGTATCATGCACTCGAATCAGGTATACTAACATTGCTTCATCCTGAAACCCGTCCTCTTTTCACTTAATTGATTAAATTAGCCTAGCTATTTAATTAATTATGTCACTTTCATCTATTGATCTAATTAATCTAATTGAATTGATTCACCCCCTTTCATGCTAACATTTCATCTTATTAAATTAAATACATCAAATTATTTAATTTAATCCCTAAAGTCCTCTTATTCAATTAAATAACCCTAAATTATTTAATTAAATGTCATATCAATTTCCCCTTTTCATTAAATCATTTTATTTAATGAATATCCTAATTCCCCTAATTTACATAATTGAAACTTTATTTAATTATCAAATTATTAATAAACCTAATCATCTCCCTTGCAAGGGAACATTCCAAGGGAATATTCATCTACACATTCCTCTAAAAGGAATATTCCCATGGAATATTCCCTCCCCTTTTTTCACATTAAAACTTTGTTTTAATTTGCTAAAAATCTACTTTTCCTCACCCATGAGAATATTCCAAAGAATATTCTCTTTATTCACTCATTTGAAAAGGGGAATATTCCTTTTTTGCAACAAACTTTCAACAAGATTTCTTGTGCAAGTTTTGAAAGTGTGTTTGTTTGAAAGAATATGAACCCTTGATTCTTTTCTTGATCCATGTGATCATTGATTCTCATCCATTGACGAGAATCCATGATCCATGCGTCCATCTTCCTTTTTGACAATTGATTAAATTTTTCAATCTAAACCCTTCATTTCTCATTTGTCCTCCTATAAATAGGTCACTATTTAGATACAAATGGATTCATCTTTTCTAAGGGAAAAATTATTCTCTTAAAATCACTTGCATCTTGCACTCATATTTCATGTTTTAGAAAGCATTTTAGGTTAATTTATTACACCATATTATCTTAGCTTCCATTAATGGCTTCCATGGTAACTTAAATACATCCATTTAGCATATTAGGTAACTTAGGGTTTTAATATTTTTAGATTAAACTCCATTTAGATTAGCTTTTCATAGACCCATATCGATCATCTTAGCATAAATCATGTTAAAATAGATTGCATCACAAAAATTTAGATTTAAATAATGTTTTCATACACATCTCTCATCAGTTTTGTTGATTCTCTTCAATAGAATCGATCGAAACAAGCTTATTTATCCACGAGATTTGGAAAAGTTCACCATTCCACATCAAACTCACACCACTCCCCCAGTAGGATAAGTTTCAATGGATTAGAATAGGTGTCTTTGAAGCTTTCATATTTTAATATGTTAGTTTTAATAGATTCTTAGTTTATTTTATATTGAATCATCTTATTGGACTGATGTTTAGTAGTTTGAATATACTTTGAATCCTCATGGATCAAGTGTAGTCAACCCATACTAATCTGTCGGTCACAGTTATATATGGTATTAGAGCTTTTGGTTTTTTTACTAGGGCCTAGAGTCTACTATGTTAAAGTTGAATTTTTTAAAAGTTTGGAAAAATCCTAGAATTGTTGAGATATCTAGGTGAGTTTGAGTCTTGTTAATTCCTTGATGGTTTAGTATGGGAACCAAATAAGGGGATTATTATTAATGACTGAAACCTAGTAATTTAGAATGAATTTGACTCATTAATTTTTGTGTATGAAAGGAAACAATTTATGATGTGAGTGCATTATAGAATGACTTCAAAAGCATTCTTTTTGAATGTTGATTGAATAAAAATATACTTGAATAGTATATACTTGGTGATTGAAGTATTTCATGATTTTGGCTTACTCATGAGCTTGATATGGGTAAGAAATCATTATGGTTATATTTTGAACCTTTAATGTGAACTTCTATAAATGCTAAGCTCACTATTATGGTTACCATTTGATTAAATATTTTGCTATGAGCGAGTTTTCACTTTAGCTATGAGATGTATGCTTGAGATTAATAGTAGTGAAGGAGAAATACTATGATGATCGAGATTGACAATAGTCAAGGAGCATACTATGCCAATGATGGATGTCTTTGGTTGCTTAGTTGTTTGATGGACAATAGGGAAGAGAGTTCTAATGAAGAATATGTAGGTAACAATTGGACCAGCCTCATATTATAGTTTTGGACTATCCTAATGTGGGAAATAGTATCTTAGATTATCAAAGACAGCTAACATCTTGGGAGCAAGAAGTGATATGAAATTATGTGTAACTAAATGTATTTATACAATGTTGCCTCCCTAAGTATTTGTGTAAATGGACCAGGGTTGTGTGCATTGATATGTTGGTGCCCTTGCTAGTGACAACATAAAGTAGTATGAGATGGTTGATTATTGTTATAGCAGGCTTATGTGATTGTGGATCAGGTAGTGGATTGATGCACATAATAGGTTGCATTCATGTCTTGTTTACTTATTTTTCCTTATGTGAACATATTTTTTCTTGTGTGGATTGTCACATTGGATATATACAATGTATGTTGGAGCTAGTCAATGTGTGTATGTGACATGTTAAAGTTAGTCATTGGGTAATTGTGATGTATAATAGATCTAGTCACCTTTTTTATATGTGACATTTTAGTCACTATGTATATATGATGTGTCACTTTCTATAGAAATTGGGAGATTATGAAAGGATATGACCCTCTGATATTTGTGTATGTTTGTACACTACTGATTGGTATACTTCAAATGCTTGTATAGATGTTATTGTTGTGACATATTTGCCAAAGATTGTGTCATATGAATTGGATGAGGCTATATCTTGATAGTTTTGATGCTCCTACTTGTGATATCCATGACATTCTTCATGATTATGTTGTGGATTTAGCATGCTCAAGATCCCATTACTTTAGATACATGACAAGCTCATTTTGATACAATTATTAAAGAGTTATGATGTTGATTCTTTTTTTAATGAGATTCTTGGTATGACATCACAATTGATAGTAAACCAAGGAGGGACTATGGTTTTTCTATGAACAATAAATACCATGAAACTATTCATATATATTTAGGTACAAGAAAGTATGTATGATAAGATGAACATAATTATGATTTCTTTTAATAAGAGAGGCATGTGTTGGAAAGGTGCCAAGTGGGTCCTGGGTTATCCTGAGGGTGTAAATAAAGAATAAAATTATTTGGCCAAAGATTGAGTCACTTCATGAGTAAAAGGAGATTTACATAAATATTTTTTCTAGAAATTATTAAATAAGTTGCAAGTGTTAGTTACTTCATGATATCATATATTTCACACATGTTGTGACAAGATAGACATATTACTTAGGTCACATGCAAGTAGGAATGAATGATGAGATGAAAATATTGTTTAGGTCACATGATTGATAAGATACACAAATTTATTCACTAACACTTCAAGTCCCATGTGAATACTCATGATAGATGAACACATTTATACTTTTGTACAAAATTATAGGAAATTTTGAATGAGATAGTGTGTTTCTCATCTAATGAAAGATAAATAATTATTTTCTAAACAATTGTAAAAGAAAGGAATGGATTGAGGTATGATAAAATGGTTGTATAACTGTATAGGAGATAATTTGCACCCCTTAAGAAAATTCCCCTTTTGCATACCCTCACCTTACAAAATCAAATCCGAAAGCGAAATTCCACATCACCCATATGCCTTCCACCCACTTACAGTTTGTCCAATGTGTTGGTGAGAGAATAATTATTGGGGACATAAACTCGATGCACGGATGCGAGCGTGATGTATTGCCATCCCTGATGGATTCTCGTGTCTAAAGTGGCAGATGCATTACACTCCTCATTGGGATGAATTGTAACATCCTTTTGTCGACCAACCGACCCAAAAATGGCCTATTCCTTGTCATCCCACCTTAAAATTCATTCTATTCACTATCACTTCAACTCTTTCATTCACATTCGATCTATCAAGCACATTCTCATTCACTTCAACATTCTAGCACTCCATTTTGAGCATTGCAACAACTCTGCTCTCCATCAACTCCACATTGCATTTGTGAGGCCACCATAGAAGTTGCGAGATTGGAGTCTTGTGAGACCTCCCTTCACCATAGTTGTGGTGGTGATGAATTTTCCAAGTTTGTTGCTTGCATTCTCCCTTCATTTTCCTTGAGAGCCTTTGGGTGGAGGTGGTAACACTTCACTCCTCTCCTTTGTGATTTAATAGAGTAGTTTAGTATTTTGTAGTGTTTATTTCACTTCCTTTATCTTCTTTATCACATATTATACTCCATTACTTTCTGGTTGTCCATGGAGGTGGAGAAACCAAAGCGGGGGTCTTACTAAGGCATGCCCCTATACATCCCCAACAATTTTCTCCTTCTATTATGTGTGTAGGTTAACATGCACGTGGAGTTAGCCGGTGAACTAGTGTTTAAGTGAGTTATTTTTCATCACCCTTGTGTTCATTTATTTACTTTATCATTTCCATATTTACTTTTTTTATTTCATCATTCTATCTTTTTCATTAAAATCATTTAACTAGGTTCTAAAGGAGGTTTCTGGTCTTTTCCATTGTACTTTATGTTTTTTGTCCATACAGATGCTAGTGCACTAGAGAGACGTCATTATGCCACACTATCATCCTTAGACAAAGAGTTTTATGAGGTGTTGGTGTTTTCAATTTCCCACTAAGGCTTTTTAATTCTCTAAGGGGTTGCCAACCTCTATATTCAAGAATTCACAAAGTTAGTGGCCAATTGACGAGATTCAGTCAAAGATTGAGATCTCGTAAACTTTTGGCTCTGTGAAACCAAAGAGGGTTTTCCTGTACACGTTCATAACAATGCTTCATGCCTCAAGAATACTTCTATACACAAATATATTCCTATCAATGCAACTAGACAACATCTACTCGGGTTTTGACAAACCAAAGAATAATGATAACTATCTAAAGCTAGGAAATAAGGTTTAGTATAAGATTTGTATCTCAAGAGAGATAGAATTTGATTTTTTAAATGTTCAGATCTTGAACCTTTACACTTAGAGCTACCTTCTTGTACTTCTAAAAAGGAATCTGAATGAACTACCCAGTGCCTCATCCAACCAAGCGGGAGTCACATAAAACACAACCCTGATATTATAGAACTTATCATTATAATGCTTTACATCATAAAATTTTCCAATATTTAAAACAATACTCCTTAGTAAATCCTAAGTACACTATCATAGAATTGTAACTCCTTTCCAAGCATTTAATTAACTCATTTATTTAATGCAAGAAAATGAATTACACATCCAAATATACCATTGAAGCTGAAGGAAGAAATCATTGATAAATCCATTCACAATCCATGATATGTACATATGAGAGCAATTGTCTTAAATTTTTTTCCTTAAATTTACTGATATTAGTCATTACAAAAGCATAGCATGCTTATTTTATACAACACCCGACCTAGAATGATTTCCTAGTTAGAAAATTCGAGACACCACAATATAATTCTAACTGTACACAACCTAAGCCTTAGGACACAAAAATTATGACCCCAACAATGAGCCATAAAATATCCTTTATATAATAGGAGAGCAACAAGCATTGTGCTCCATTGTTCATTTCAAAATGAATTTCATTATAACCAAATGAAATTCAGATTCATTTCAAAAAATCCCCATCATCAAAAATGACTATGATACGCATAGAGGAAATCAAAAAATAGTTACACCCCTGTAACCAGCCAAAAAGGATAAAAAATTCCACGCTACCCACACACACATCTGCACCAAACGCGAACCACCAAAATAGATACAAAAGGAAAAAAAGCACCACCCCAACAACACCAGTCATTTCCCCACATCCTGAGTAACCACACGACCCCGATACAGGTGATCACTCCTGGTTCTCGCTTCAATATGAATCGAGACAACTTTCTTACCCCCTCTTGTACAAACACCAAACCCAACAATATCACACGGTGCCACCACAACAATTGGAGTAACTGTGAGGACCTCCTCATCTACTCCCACGAGCTTAGTTAGGGCCATGAGGTAGCTGCAGTAGTCTGAATCAGTTTCAAACCCTTCACCATCAGAGCTCAAAGAGAGCTCAACAGGTGACATGCAACTTCCTGACCTCTTTTCCACCCTTTGAGCCATTGTTCCAGAAGTACTAGGAATAGTTTGTTTCTCCTTTAGTCGCACCCATCCTAGCGCTTCATCATACTTCTAACTTATCCATTGAATTTGTGAGCTGGAACTCAACAAGAAAATCAATCACCTGCAAACAAAAAAACTCAAAATGCAATGATATTGATGAGAAAATTAGCGAGCATTTATTAAGCAAGCCAGCGCAAGGAACATTAATTGCTCAAATTGCAGTACAAGCAAGCAAGAAATTAGTAGCTGACGTTGCCACCACAAAATAATTTCGAGCTCATGGAAAATGACGCACAACCCATCATTACATTATCAAGTGGATACCAATTGCACACAAGGAAATCAAGATGAGATCCACTGAAAGACTTGCACCAGTAATGAGAATAAATTGTAGAGTGCAAATAATCCTCACATGGGTGAATTGCAATTTTTGAAATCAAACCATTGATGTGAAAAGACCTGGCATGTCGAACGACTCAGATCGAGTCAAAGATCGTTGAAAAATCCACATCACCACATGGAAAACCCAGCAGCCAATCACACCCCTCGTAGTCAAAAACCTGCAATTGGGTAGTAGGCCCCATCCAACCATCTTGTACCGTGGAGCCAAGCAACATGTCACCAGCTCGCACACCTTAGACCATTTTTTAGAAGATTAATCTGATCATGCAAGGCTTGCGAGGGACATTCATCATTAATCCCTGTCAATAAATATACATCGTTGAAATGACATCCACTTGTAATTGCTGGTGCATCGGGATAGGCCCCACCCCACCGTACTCAACATATGGCAGAATCTTGCATACCTCTCACCACTTTAGTGACGGTGGCAAGAAACCTTATGAGGTCTGCAAGGAATGGTCTAGATCTTAACTTCGTGAACTAGTGACCCACCAAACAACATATGGAAAAGTTATTTATGACAATGGGGCCGACTGAGAGAAATGAGAAAAGAAAACCCTTAGAGGCACAAATTTTTAGGCACAAGTAAAACATAGGGAAAATAACATCTGAATGGAAAGAAAAGGTTGATAGGTCAGGTGAAGGGGCCTATAATAGTATGAAAGATAGGGCTCAATCAGATGACATAAGAGGCCGATAACCCCCAATAATAGGTCAATTCAAAAATTTAACGTAAGGGTTTAAAATAGTAAAATCAATTTTTAATATGGGTAACAAAACCCTAAACCCTGAACATTAGACCCTACATCTACCAAAGATGAACATATATGCCCAAAACCAAACAAAATTTTGACAAATTTTAAAATTCCCATCAGTGGCTCCGACTGGGGATGTATGCCCCCATGTAGGCATAACAAGAACCTAGATCTCTGGGGAGCAAACCCAACATTGAATCAAATAGGTACACTGACGAATGCAGTACCATTCTACCATTAGAAAGCTTGTCTACATCCAAATTAGTGGCCCTAGGCCCCCAAACAAGGGAAACAAGAATGTATCCCTATCAAAAATAAAATTATGTGCTACCTGGAGTAGACCCAATCTGAAAATTTTGCCTCTTAGTGCCCATATGTTTTTTAAGTAGTCAACATGCTCAAAAGCATCATAATGCTTTATAATACTCCTTTGCATTCGATCAATCAACATTTTGTATCCAAAAAATAACTGCAACTTATGACCACACTGTCACCTTATCTTGGCTTGCCCCTCGCCATGCTTCATTGAATGGTTATTAATTTGAACTGAGAAACAAAAACATTCATAATCTATCTGATCTTTGGCATCACACAAATTGGCATCAAAATCAGTTTGCATATCGAGTTGAAAGCTCTCATAGAAAACTTTGTGCATGTTGTACAAACCATTGTTGCATAAAATAGAAGAGGCACATTTTGGGGAATCCTCACCTTGATGGTTACAATATAAGCATGATTGCCAACATCTGTGTTTAGATGTCCTAAAACACTTCCTGATATTGCAAAGGTGGGAAACCCAAGTTCCATCTTTCTCCAGGAAATGTGTGAATACATCCATCTCAGGCTTCTCACAATGTACTTCCTCCTACATCCTATCATCTAATTCCAAATAAAATACCTCAAAGGAAGGCTCTATCAAACCAAATTCAACAAGGGAAATAGATAAAAAATTGTGTGCATTGGCCTCCTTATGTTCAACACCACTTGCTTATGTATTAATTTATAAGTGAAAATTTCAACACAAGCTAAAAAAATTTCACCAGCAATATCAATGACACTTTTATTATAAGCTTCAGAAAAGCTCATCTCAGCTTCATACAAAAACAATCAAGATCATCAATGACACCAATACATCCATCGATGTGTTGGTTACCTTCAATATTGTTCTTTAGATCATAGTGTTGAACACACACCTCATTGTATTCCAATTCCTCATCACTTACACAACAAACATGTTGCACTGCTAGCACATTTAGAGTATACACCAAATATTTATCATTTGAAATTTTTTCCCTCACCTGTGAGAAAATGACATCATGAGGCTCTGTATTACCACAAAACTCTGGTAAGGGAATTGTTTCCACTTCATCCTCGAAAAATCAATCATCACTGCTAAATTCACAATCACTAGCCTGTAACAAAACCTCAACCACTTGTGAATTGTAATCATGACATAGAAAATCACTTGGTCTCTCATTTAATTCTCCATCATCTTGCTCCTCAAGCTTTAGTATAGTTTTCCAACACTCTTCAAAAGAGAAATTTTCATCTTCATTTTGCGCATATATTCTCTTGGTTGATTCTGTAATCTCTATCCATTTAAGGACTTGGGCAAGGTTACCGGGTTTCAATTCTTCTGGAAAAGAACTCAACCTAGGCTCATAAATTTCACAAAAAAAATCAATGCATACAAAATCATCAAGTCTTAAATCTCTAGGAACTTCTATCAAAGCATCCAAAAACCTCAAAAAAATCTTATATGGTGATTCTCCCTCTTGTCTCTTCATCTTATACAATTCTTGCACAAAAGAGTGTTGATCATCACTACTCAAATCGAGCTGGTTTTCAACTTGGGTTTCATCATCATCATCATACTATAATGATGGATATATTACTGTTGCCAAAGCATTCTTATCATAACAAGTGCTCCTTGCAGCCAATTTTGGAATTTTACTAGTATGAGTTGTGCCAGGGTAACCAACACTTGCAACTAGATACCCTTTCATCAATTAATATTTCATGTTGTTCTCAATGTCCATAGCCATTAGATATGCCTGATATAAGGTTGTAGGTTCCTTATCTCTTAATAAGTAATCCATCTTTTTTTCAAAAGCACCAAGATATACAACCAGGAATTCAACCTCATTTGGTCTTATTTCTTCAGGAATTTCTCTTACAACTCTTGAAAACCTGAGATTAAAATATGGAACTAGCCCATCTTTTCTTATGTGGATTCCCATAAAACCCTTTCGTACTATGCTTGGGTTTACTCTTTCACCAAATTTTTCAATAAAAACTATCACTAGTTGATTCCATGAGTTGATAGAACGTGCAAGCAAATATGAGAACAGATCCCTGGCATCATTCTTCAAGGATTGCATAAAAAGATTCATAATGACATCCTCATGGCTGACTTCATAATCCCCATCACATCTTTAAAATTTTGTAGATGCTTAGAGGCAGATTCTGCACTTTTCCATGCGTATTTAGGCAAATATTTCCTAATCTTCTTAAGAATTGGATTAGGGAAACCCTTAATACCACTAAAAATAAATGGTATATACCTTTGAATTACCAGATCCCCTAAAGGGCTTAGTGAAACTTGTTCCCTTTGCATATTTGTGTTTGACGTCTCATACAAAAACTTTCTTATACCCATTCAATCACTATCAATTTTAATCAATTTTATACATGGTTATCAAATACATCATTTACTAATTCAGCCATGATTTTAAAATTTGACTGAAATACTCATGCCTGAGTGTTTTAGAGGCATAATACAACATAAACATACTTCTCCAATTATATTACATATTTCACTATTAAAAGTAAGTAAAAGCTAACCACTATTCCTTTCTTAATGCTTAGAACATCTAATTAGGAACCATTAATCATCCCTAGTTACAAATGGCTCTCACAATCAAAATATTGATCTATTTAGATTAATGAGAATACCTAGAAATTAATCAGCACTTGTTAACCCTCTCTCCCTGACTGTAAATGTTACAGATCTAGGTTTTCCTTGTATATCAATTGGTTCTTCAGACATAGTCGCCACCTCTTCAACAAAGGACTAAATTTCAAAAGAATATGAAATTACTTTTCAAAAACTGATCATGTTCTGGGTCTTCGTCCACAACAGAGTCATACTCAAATACTCTGAAATCATAATGGTACCAATATTTTCCAAATCTATAACCTCTTACCATCCAAACTTAAAGTTTAGATCCACCAAACAAATGACTTTGGAAGGCCACCACCTACTTTTGTGGTTTCTCTATTTTTTAAAAATTTCTCAGAAGTTCTCCCCAATAAAATTACCATTCAGCTAGTGACTTAAGCAGAAAAATAATTCAATCATTTTCGACCTCTGGTTACATAAATAATTCAAAACTTTAATGACTCTATAACAACATCATCTGCAACAAAAAATTCTGAGTGTGTCCCCAACAAAGTTGCCATTCTGTTGGTGTTTTTAATTTCCCTCTAAGGATTTGTAATTCTCTAAGGGGTTGCAAACCTCTATATTCAAGAATTCACAAAGTTAGTGGCCAACTAACAAGATTCAGTCAAAGAATGAAATCTCCTACACTTTTGGCTCTGTGAAACCAAGGAGGGTTTTCTTGTACGTGTTCATAACAATGATTCATGCCTCAAGAACACTTATATACACAAATACATTCCTATCAATGCAACTAGACAACATCTACCTGGGTTTTGGAAAACCAAAGAATAATGATAACTATCTAAAGATAGGAAAGAAGGTTTAGTATAAGATTTGTATCTCAAGAGAGATAGAATTTGATTTTTTAAATGTTCAGATCTTGAACCTTTACACTTAGAGCTACCTTCTTGTACTTCTAAAAATTAATCTGAATGAACTACCTGTGCCTCATCCAACCAGGCAGGAGTCACATAAAACACAACCCTGATATTATAGAACTTATAATTATAATATTTTACATCATAAAATTTTCCTGTATTTAAAATAATTGTCCTTAGTAAATCCTAAGTACACTATCACAGACCTCTAACTCCTTTCCAAGAATTTAATTAACTAATTAAGTTAAGATAGGAAAATGAATTACGCATCCAAATATACCATTGAAGTTGAATGAAGAAAACATTGATAAATACATTCAAAATCCATGATATGTACATAGGAGAGCAATTGTCTTAATTGTTTTTCCTTAAATTTACTAATATCAGTCATTACAAAAGTATAGCATTCTTATTTTATACAACACCCAACCTGGAATGATTTCCTAGCTAGAAACTTCTAGACACCACAATATAATTCTAACTATACACAACCTAAGCCTTAGAACACAAAAAATATGACCCCAATAATGAGCCATCAAATCTCCTTTATAGAATAGGAGAGCAACAAGCATCGAGCTCCATTGTTATTTTCAAAATGAATTTCATTTAACCAAATGAAATTTAGATTCATTTCAAAACTCCTCATCATAAAAAAATGACTATGATACACACAAAGGAAATAAAAAAATAGTTACACCCCTGTAACCAGCTAAAAAGGATAAAAAACACCAAGTCACCCATGCACATGTACGCACCAGACCCAAACCACTGAAACAGATCCAAAAGGCAAAAAAGCACCACCCCAACAACACCAATCATTTGCCTGCATCTTGAGTAACCACACAACCCTGATACAGGCGACTGCTCTTGGTTCTGATTTTAGTATGAAGTGAGACCACTTTCTTACCCCTGCTTGTACCAACACCAGACCCGACAACATCACACAGTGCCACCACAACAATTGGAGTAACTGCGAGGACTTCCTCATCCACTCCCATGAGCTTAGTTAGGGCCATGATGTAGTTGTGGTAGTCCGAATCGGTTTCGGACCCTTCACCATCAGAGCCCGAAGAGAGCTCAACATGTGATGTGCAACTTCTTGACCTCTTTTCCACCCTTTGAGCCACTATTCTAGAAGTACCAAGAACAATTTGTTTCTCCTTCTGTCGTAAATTTTTCGCACCCATCCTGACGCTTCGTCGTACTTCTGACTTATCCATTGAATTTGTGAGCTCGAACTCAACAAGAAAATAAATCATGTGCAAATAAAAAAACTCAACATGCAATGATACTGATGAGAAAATTAGTGAGAATTTATTGAGCAAGCCGGTGTAGGGAACATTAATTACTCAAATTATAGTATGAGCAAGCAAGCGATTAGTAGTTGATGTTGCCACCATAGAATAATTTTGAGCTCACGGAAAATGGCATACAACCCATCATTGCATTATCAAGTGGATACCGCTCGCACACAAGGAAATTAGGATGAGATCCACTAAAAGACCTACACCATTAATAAGAACTTGTAGAGTGCAAATAATCCTCACATGGGTGAATTGAAATTTTTGAATTCAAACCGTTGATGTGAAAAGACCTGGCATGTCAGACGACTCAGATCGAGTCAAAGATCGTTGAAAATTCAAGTTCACCACTTGGAAAACCTAGCAACCAATCACACCCCTCGTAGTCAGAAACCCGCAACCGGGCAGTAGGCCCCATCTAGCCACCTTGTACCATAGAGCCAAGCAACGTGTCACTAGCTCACACACCTCATGTCATTTTCAAAAAAAATAATCTAATCATGTGAGGCTTACGAGGGACGGTCATCATTAATCCCTGTCAATAAATATCCATCGTTGAAATGACATCCACTTGTCATTGTTGGCGCATCGAGACAGGTCTCACCCCATCGTACTTGACATATGGTGGCATCTCGCATACCTCGTACCACTTTAATGATGCCGACCTTGCGAGGTCTGCGAGGAATGGTCCAAATCTAAACTTCGTGATCCGATGGCCCACCATATGGCATATGAAAAAGTTATTTATGGCAGTGGGGCTAGCTAGGAGAAACAAGAGAAGAAAACCCCCAGAGGCACAAATATTTAGGTGCAAGTTAAACATAGTGAAAATAACACCTGAATGGAAAGAAAATATCGATAGGTCGAGTGAAGGGGCCGGTAACAATACGAAAGATAGGGCTCAGTTAGATGACATAGGAGGCCGATAACCCCCAATAATAGGTCAATTCAAAAATATAATGTAAGGGTTTAAAATAGTAAAATCAATTTTTAATATGGATAACAAAAACCTAAACCCTGAACATTAGACCCCCCATTTACCAAAGATGAACATATATGCCCAAAACCAAACAAAATTTTGACAAATTTTAAAAGTCCCATCATGAGGTATAGTATTTACTCCAACAACTAACTCGTCTAGCCCCAACCTAAATTTTGGATTTGTAGAGTGATATAAGTACTTCATAGTGCTCTTCATTCTTAATCCTCATTCCTTTAGAGTGAGGTAAGTTAGGGAAACCCTCTACTCTCAGCTCTCCGTGATCTAGATCCTTGATGTGGTTGGTCCTCCTCTTTTACAATAACAACTCACTTACTTGAAGAGATAAGAAAAATGATTATCTACAAAATTTGAATTTATGTAGAATCTTAAAAGTTTCATTCACATGATATGAAATAGTATATTATATTAATGTGTGGCTTACTCTCTATTTGTGATTGAGTAATATTATCTAAGGTTATTATAAATAATTTAGATTGGGATTGCATGTATTTTATGAACAATAAATGATCAAGCTGTGATCTATCTTAATGATACTTTTAGTTGAATTACTTTGAAAGTGAGATATTTAAAAATTTAATGTAATCTATGTTGGATAATGCCAAGATCAATAGAATGAAAAAAACTTCAACAAGTGAAAAAAATGAGCATAATAATCTGTCTATCAATATACAAAATCAAGAGTATAGTGTAAATACAATAATCAAGCCTTGCATATATAGGAAAGGATGAGGAGGTCAAAAGGTAGGAGTGAAACTCTAAATACCCTTCCAAAGATGGGATACTTGTGAGATCACTTGACAAGTGTACATGCAATAGGTGTCTCAAATCACAGGACTCATGAAGACACATGTCTCAATTCTATGAAGTGAGACAAAAAAAAAAAAAGCCTAAGTAAACTTAAGCTAAGTGTGAATAGGTCAATCTCAAAAAGGTGATATCCTATCTAGATGGATAAATACACTATTTACAATAACACACCCCTTAAGTTGGGGAGTAATGTAAGCATAAATAATGAGTCCCAACTACGAGGAAATATTAAGTACTCATTTATAAATATTTCATAAAGTGAACTAAAGGAGAAAAACCTAGTGGGAAATAAAAAACCCTCTCCAAAAAAGAGAATGGTGCAAATGCATTGAAATGTACAAGTGAAGAAGATATAAGGACCTATGATGATCCCCCAATAAATACTTCTATCATATAAGTACAAGAAATACTCCCTTCATAAGAGAGAAAATGAGATACTATGGAGCCTAATGGGCAAGGTCGTTGGTGTCACTTCTTGCATCATTTAATTTTTCAATTATCGAATCAGGTGTGTCTTAGAGCTGTATGCAATAAGGATGTATCCATGGATTGGGGGCATTTTTTCATTGTAAATAGTGACTTGATTTTGATCTGACTCCTTCAAGAGCCTTTAGGATCTCTTAGGAGTGTAACTCAGTGACTAATTTCTAAAGATTAAATCTATCATATTCCTCGACTAATGCTAATTCAAAATCCAATAACTTAGTTTAGACTCTAGTCTACTTAATTAAATTTGATTCATGGAAAATTTAAGCTATAACTAAATTCACTCTTAATCTAAAATTCAGAATTGAAATTTACTTGAAAGAGAGTTTATTTACGCTTGTAAGAAAATAAATACTAATCTAAAAAATAACAACACTAATTTCCATGAATAAATTCTAAATAAGCTTTGGTTCATTCCCCACATTAGTCATCATTATTACTTCCATTGAAACTACATGCATTTGAAAATAACTATTAAGTCTAACTCCTATAACCAACAATTAAATCTACAATAAAGCATCATGCACTATCTTAAAACATAGCAAACTAATCTAAGAGTGTATGTGAATGTAGTTGTAGTGTGTGTGAAATGTAAAGTATGTGAATTAATAAATAACAACACACACTCAATGAAATATATTATATTAGAGAATTCAAATGATAGTTTAAGTGAATTGAAACACAACAAATTCCCTAAAACCATCCCATTGTTCTCTATCCTCAAGGATTCATTAAATCATAATGGCTCTCAGATTGTGTATGCACTATGACTACTAGAATGACAACTTGAAGAACAAGATGCTGGAAAATGCAAGAAAATCTATTCTTACATGATGATTGATAAAGTATATGATGGTGATACCATGATAATGATACTACTATATGAAATGCTATGCTAATGTTAAATGTTGTGATGTAACTACTGAAATTAAGATGCATCTAATGCTAAAGCCATGATTCTAAACTAATATGCTTCTAATTGCTAGTGCTAAATGCTAAAATTCTCACAACTACTCAAATGCTCTAATGGAATTTTTGTAGAGTAAGTTTGCTCAAAGTTGCGATATGAAATGCTATAGAATGAGGCTTTATTTATATATTTTCCAAGGAATATTGTGATGTGGCAGAAACCAATGGACCGGATTTAATCTGGATAGGTGAAGGGTGGAGGATGAAGAAGTTAAAGAGAAATAAGGAGAGTGTTCCTTGCATGAAAACAATCTGCCAAGTGTAGAGGGAAATGGAAGAGCCAAGTGTCTCAAGTTTGCTTGAACATTTGTTGAGGATAAATATTCAAATTAAAAATTTGAGATATTTAATTTGTTGAGAGACATGATGAAGTGGAAGGGGACAGTGTTGTAGATATGTGACCAAAATAAAATTTAGGATTTAATTTTAGTGAGAGGAAAGATAATTAAATAAAACAAACTACTCAAAGTTGTTTATTTAATTAAAATTGGAAGAATGTGATTTAATATAGAAGAATTAGAAAATGTGAACTATACAAATAAATTTAGAATCTATTTATAACTAGTCGAATTAGAAGGGGGTTTATTAATTAAATAGTTTGTATTTAATTAATTATATTAGAAGAATTAGAAAATATGAACTATATAAATAAATTTATAATTTATTTATAAGTAGAGGAATTACAAAGCATTTATTAATTAAATAATTTGTATTTAATTAATTAGATTATCTAGATTGATTTTAGGTGTATAAATTTTCCCCCTCTTTGAAGTGATGTGTTTACACATTGCTTCAAAGAAAAAATTGCTGATGGTGCTGACAATTTTTTTTTATGCCCTAGATGTTGAATTTCGAGTGATGATGGATATATGCCCCCTCAGGAGATAAATCAATGAGTTTTTGAATTTTAGGGTTTTTTTGGAATTTTTGGAATTTTTATGATATTCTTATTTTCAAGATGTTTCAACGATTTATCTCCCGAATTTTTTTTTTGAACCTGCCCCTATTAATTGATTGATGAATTAAGGCCCCTTTTGAAAAAATAAAATGAATCCCACTTGATTACCACTCACTCACCCCTTTAAAAGGTTAAAAAGATGTAAAAAGAACTCATTTGTGCATTTGGAGTTTGAAAATTTGGAGTGATTGAGCAACCTTGTGCAAATTTAAGCAAGATAGTGATTCTAATCCAGACCCACCGATTCGAGCGTGTGTGAGTGAAAACCACCCAACAACGTATTAACCTTTGGTACGTACCCCGAAAAACTTCCTCGTGAATTTTGAATGACGTTTTTCCCTCATTTTTCATGTTTAAAATTCAGATTTGTATATTTTAGCGCATAGGGAACCTGATGTAACACATAGGTGGATTTTAGTTGTGAATTTGGTAGTTTAGCACACAGGGTTTTTTTTTAGTGCATAGGTTCAATGATGTAGTGCATTGAGATTTTTAGCGCATTTAGATTAAGATTTAGTGCATAGAGGGGATGATTTAGCGCATAGAGTGATATAGCACATTAAAAGAATGATTTGGTGCATCTAGTCAAAAGTTTAGCGCATAGGATCATTTGGCACATTGGAGCCCTGTTGTGGTGCATTGATGAAATTAAATGGCACATTCATAGATTTGGTGCATTGATAGACCGTTTTATCACATTTGTGAAGTTTTATAGTGCATAGAGTTTTTAACGCTTCAAGACACTATTTTAGTGTATCCATGGGACAAAGTGATGAATTTTTTATGAGACTCCTTGATTTTGATGATTGTTGATTTTGTCAACCTTTGATTTGATGATGTTTGATGATGTTGATAGATTAGATGATGATTGATCTCATGATAGGTAAGATTCAATGATAGGATGATGATAATTGACCTCATGATAGGTGGGGATCAATGATAGATTGATGATGATTGACCTCATGATAGGTGAGAATCAATGATAGATTGATGATGATTGACCTCATGATAGGTGAGGATCAATGCTTGACGCTCATGAGATTTGATCAAAGTCTCACCAGAGTTGATTAGATTGATGTTGGTTGATTGACAAGATTGCTGATTTACGATATTCTATGATGATATGAGCCTTCATCAGTCTTGATGTCGTGGGAGAATTTCTCGAGGACCTAGGATTTGATTCCACATCTAGATCAGGATGATCTAAATGTGATTGGATGATGTGGATTGATTTCTTTGCTTGACATGCCCTAACATAGCATTAACATGGGACTTCTAATTGCTTTGCTAGAGAGGTGGCATAGTGATCATAAGACCTTTCACTTAGCCACTAGTGAGATGATAGTCAAACCAAAGGATGTTTATTAGATTCTACATATTCTAGTTGTTGGTGATTTAGTTGTGTATGATTCAAATGAGTAGGGAGGGACTGATGCATTAAGGAGAGTCTTTGAGGATGAGCAGATTTGTGGTTATGAGATTCCATAGTGGGATATGGTTGATGCATATGCTACATTGCCATGTGTTCTTGCTGGATTCATTGGAGGATTTTTATGTCCCAATCATAGGTTGAAGGGACTCTCAGTTGGATGGGGTCAGGCACTAGAGAGCATGATCACATAGGGGACTAGATATCCATGGGGATCCAACATGCTCATACATTTGTACCATGATCTACATTAGGTTGTCTACCTCAGAGCATCTAGTTTATCAGCCAAGGTTACATTGTTACAAATATGGGTGTGGGAGTATATAGCTATCACACGACCTATTGAAGAGAGACAATGTCTAGTTGGGAGGCCCTATGTTCATGGGTATACAGGTACAATTGTCCAACATAAGCTAGATAAACTAGAGTATTGGTGGAGGGTTCTAGATGATCTAGATACCATGACATGGGGGCCTTACATAGGTTGTGAGCAGTGGCTAGAGGATGAAACAGAGATCCCATATGTTTTCACTACTAGATATTTGATTGGGAGGACACCATTTATTATCGAGAGATTCTTCCTTGGGAGAGTGCTCTGACAATAAGAGTGAGTATAGGGTATGCCCCAGGGAGTGGCTTTATATGTAGGAAGATGACAAGAAATTCCAGAGTGGGGGTTGTTTTATCATATGATGCAACATGCTAGGAGTACTATGGATTAAAACTAGTGATATGGGAGTACCATTCAGAGATTATATAGGCTACTTTTTCAGATGAGTATGCTCATTAATTTTTTGCATATGATTTCCCATGGATATCGAGCCTAGACGAGCTCGTGCCTTTATTGGATGTTGAGCATGCACTGAGATGGAGGGGTAGAGGAGGTGATGAGGAGGAGGAGAGAGAGAGTAGTGATGACGAAGATGATGGTGATGGGGATGGTGGAGATGATGTTGGTGGATCGATGCTGGATGTGCAAGACAACATGGTACCCCGAAGGAGGAGATCACTAGTGGCTGAAACACAATAGAAGGTTTAGATTGGGTTGACCTCACAGTAAAAACAAAAATGAATAACTAATTTATAGGTCTAGGTTCAGACCTTGTAAGGTCAACTGGCATAAGTACAAGCTTTGGTGGCATAGGCACAAGGAAAAATTGCCATCTTGACGACTGAGAGAGATGCAACTAGACAACAGGGTGAGCAGGAAAAGGCCTTGGATGAAAAGATGTAGAGAGTGGCCGAGGGGACCACCACAAGTGATATGCTAAGAGAGGTCACATGGGTCACCAGAGAAGCCGAGTATTACAGGAGTAGGTATCATGAGGTTGTGCCTCCAGAGCGACGGGTCAACTATGCATAGTCAAGATTAGGCAAGAGTCACTCTCGAACCACCAACATGGAAAAGACTCAGCCACCTCATAGAGATCTAGGTGCAGGCCTAGGTTTATGTGTAGGTCCATCAAGTGGTTTAGTAGGAAGCTCAGAGAGGCTGACAACATTTGGAGGGAGCACCATAGAGCCTCGTGGTCACATTTGATGTATTTTGAGACATTGATGTATGCATTGATTCAACTGAGACATTATGATATACTACCATTTTGGATATTGTATCTCTCCACATGTTTGGATATCCTTGTACACTTTGACATTATTATTTTGAGATTATATATGATATGCAGCGATGATTTAGCGATCTATATGATGTCTATGTGCATTTATGATGGATGCCTATGATGGATGCATTTAATTTCATGTTCTATATGTTGTGCGATGTTTTAATACTTATGTCATGAATATGTATGGATGTAATGATGATATGGTGATGGATAGATTAGGATTCTATATGCTTCATGGATGATGTGTTTATACAAATGATATGTGATGCAATTTATTTTTGTATTTTCTAATGCAAATATATGATGTAATGCAAAGATGGATGAATGATATGATAATGTTTTCTAATGTATGCATGATGTAATAATGATTGTGCAACTATATATATGAATGATTTTATTTAGTTAATGTCAAGTATACTCAATCCATTAATGAGAGAGATAACATCGTTTTGAAAATTTTCCAGCCTTGGAAAATCTATACTGTAGATGCAAAACTAATATGAATGAAATTTAATCTAACCATGCAAATCTAAAATGCAGTGTTGTCATTCTGTTAGCCGATTTGTCGTGCCTTTATCATCATTGAGGATTTATTATGTTGGAAGTTAGTACAAACATCGATGGTATAGTTAGAGCATGATGACCTGAGTACAACTTCCATACAACTTCCATCAATTTTTGATAGTGCAAGATAACACAAGCATCTGGGCATAATTGGACCGAGATGGCCTAAGCATTTCTTGTGTAAACAGACAAGAGTTAATCATTTTCCTATGCAAATTAAAAATGTCATCAATGATACTTTGTAGAGCATGTCCCGTGATAATTTTCACAGTAGTAATGATTAACTCACAAACTGTAGACAAAGAAAATACCATACTTCATCTTGACTCCTCTAGTTTAAGACATCATCAAGTTGCTCTAGAGATATGATAATGAAAATCAAAATACAATAGTTGAAAATTCATGCCAAAGTATTAAAGCCATGATTCAGAAGAACATCATCCATTTAGATATGTTTTGATTGATTGTTTTTTCTATTTTGATGTGGATGGTTGATTTAGATGGTTTGTTTGCTATTCAATGTTGAGTTGTACTATTATCATCATGTTCATTGTCATGTCTTACTGCTGTTTATTTGTTGGTTTAAGCTCAAAGTTTATTCCCCCAGTGAGTTTAGGATTTCACCCCTAGACCAAGGTGAGACACAACTGCAATGCCAAGATATGTACATGAGGTTCCTTTTGATGATAGGAAAAATGATAGCAAAGGTGAAAAATCGGCACGATGCTCAAATAGATGTAAAAGCTAATCTATCACAAAGAGCGCTTGTTGCCAGGTTTTCACTACTTATTTTTATTGTAAATTTTCAAATTTTATGATTTTTAAATTTTTTTGTATTTTTTCACTTTTTCATTTTTTTTTTTGTCACCAAGATGCTTGTTTACCAGGTTTTCATCAAGGTGACCATTTTTCCAAGACATGTTCTCATTTTTTTGTATTTTTTCAATAATTTTACCATGCACTAGATGAATCAGGTGTAGAACTTTGTGAGATGCAAACTGTTGATAGGTTTCTCAAACAATTCCTCTTCAGGTGTAGACAACTGATAGGCTCTAGATCCATAGATTGATATGAAAAAAAAAGGACCTAGCTAGTTTGGTTCAAACTTCCCCTTCTTTTCTCAATCTTGTTGATTTTGAGGGTTTTCTTTCAAGAACAAGTCACCAAATTGAAACATTCTTGGTTTTACTCTATGATTATAACTCCTAGACATCCTTTGTTGGTAGGACTTCAAGTGATCCATAAAATGTTGACGATGCTCATCCAACAATTCTAGCTCTTGAAGCTTGGACACTCTATAATATTCCTCTAAGATGATTCCCTTCAATGACACACAAAGTGATGGTAGCTCAACCTTGATAGGTAAAATGGCTTTTGATCCATATACAAGAGTGTATAGTGTGGATCCTGTTGGTGTGCAGATGCTAGTTCGGTATGCCCCTAAAGAAGGGTTCAATTGAATGTACAAGTCATGTCCAACATCATTGAAAAATTTCTTTAAGATTTTCAAAATGGTTTTGTTTGAGGCCTTTGCCTAGCCATTTCCTTGAGGGTAGTACAGTGTGGAAAATCGATGCTGGATATGAAACCTTTCACAAAGTTCTTGAAATTCTTGATTATTAAAAGGTTTACCATTGTTAGTGACAATAGATTGAGGAATGCCATAACAGAAGATGATGTAATTTAGGATAAAGGATGAAATCTGTTTTCTAGTGACGGTGGTTAAGGGAACTTCTTCAATCCATTTTATAAAATACTCTATTGTCGTGATGATGAATTTGTGTCCATTGGATGATGATGGATGAATTTTACCTACCAGATCCAAACCCCATTGACAAAAATTCCATGTTGATGAAATGGTTGCAATTCCTACACTGGTGCATGTATCAGATTACCATGGATTTGAGATTTTTGGAATTTCTTGACAAATTGAAAAGACTCCTCCATATTCGGCCAATAATACCCCAAACATAGGAGTTTCTTAGCTAAAGTTAGTCCACTTGAATGAGTTCCATAGATACCTTCTTGAAATTCATGTAAGGTTGTTTCAGAATTGTTACGTTCAAGATAATGAAGGAGAGTACCATCAAGACCTCGTCAATAGATTATATCCTCTATCAGGGTGTGTCAAGCAACTTGGTGGATAAAGTTATGTTTCTAGTTTTGAGATAGATCGGGTGGAAGGGTATAATTTATCAAATAGGTATAGATATTCCCATAGATCGAGGACTCAACTCCAACTAAATGGCATATGAATCAAGATTCAGGGTTGTTGTAGGTAGGGTTAAGCACTTGTTCCTCCCTGAACTCATAACGACTTTGTTATTTAGGTATATGTAGGAGAGAAGCAATTGTTGCCATTGTATTAGTAGATTTTTTATCCACTCTTGGAATCTGCTTAAATTTGATCTCAACAAAATAATTTTTGAAATCATCCACCATTCTCTTATATGGCATCAAATTATCATCCTTTGTCTGATAATCATCGCTCACCTGATTTATGACTAGCTATGAATCTCCATAGACTTGCAACTATGTGATCTTCCTTTTGACTGCCACCTTGATTCCAATGATGAGTGATTCATATTCAGTCATGTTATTTGTGCAAGGAAACATGAGCCTATAATATGTTAGGATGGTATGTCCTTGAGGCATGACAAACATGATTCTAACACCAAACCCGTGTTGCGTGTAAAACCCATCAAAATATAACATCCACTGTTGTGATGATATGGTAAGGACATATGCATGAGGAAACTCAATATGCATTGGATGATCATCTTGTAGGGGTGCTTCAACTAACTGATCGGATATCACCTAATGGCTCTTTGGTATACATACTGGATGTCAAATTCACTCAAAACCATTACCCACTTGCCTAGTCTTCTTCTTAGGGAAGCTTTGCTGAGTAAATAATTCAATGGATCAATCTTAGCTATGAGTTTAATAGTATGAGTTAACATGTAATGCCACAAGTGTTGAGTAGAAATTACTACCGACAAAAAATATTTTTTGATGAAGGTGTAGTTGATTTCATAGCCATTCAACATTCTTCTGATACAATAAATAGCCCTTTCTTTTCGTGCATAATCTTCCTATGCTAATAGAGCACCCAAAGATACTTTAGTTGTTGCTATGTAGAGTAATAATGGCTTTCCTTTTGTTGGTGGCACCATTATGGGTGGAGACATCAAATACTATTTCAGTTAATTGAAGGCTCCTTCACATTTTTTGTCCCATCTGAAAGAAATATTTTTATGTAGCAAATGATTAAAAGGATGAGTTTTATCCACTAGGTGTGCAATGAACCTCTTGATAGATTGGAAACGTCCCTATAGATATCTCAACTGGTTGATGTTCTTTGGTGGTGGCATTTCCATGATAGCTTTAATTTTGGTAGGATCTGTTTCGATGCCTTTTTGACACTATGTACGCCAATGGTTTTGGTGATGTCACGCCAAACACACACTTCTTTGGGTTTAATCTTACATTGGATTTTTCTATTCGAGTGAAGGATTTATCTAGGATTTCTAGATGTCCCTCTTTGGTGAATTATTTTTCTAAGAGGTCATCTACATAGTCCTCAAAAAATGTGTGCATCATGTCATGGAAGGTGGTGGTCATCGCTCGCTGATATGTAGCTCCTACGTTTTTTAAACCAAAAGGCATGACGTTCCAACAAAAATTACCCCATGGACATGTGAACTTTTTTTTCTCTTGATCCTCTAGTGCTATTTTTATCTGATTGTATCCTAAAAAATCCATCCATGAGTGATAACATGGTATGTCCTACTGTCAAGTCCACGATGATGTCAATGTTAGGCAAAGGAAAATCATTCTTTGGGCATGCCTTGTTGAGATCTTTGAAATCAGTACATATCCTAATGCTACCATCTGATTTAGAAATTGGCACAATGCTAGAAATCCATTCAACATAATCAATTGATCAGATGAACCCTGCATCTAACAATTTCTTCAATTCTGCTAATACCAACAAGGTGATATGTGGATGCATTTTGTTGAGTTTCTATTTGACAGATTTCATTCCAGGTGGTAGAGATAAGTGATGCATTATCAAATCTAGATCAATACCAAGCATGTCAGTGTAGGACCAAGAAAAGTTGAATTTTCTCCCTTCAAATAATTTGATGAAGCGTGGTTTTTCCTGATGTGTCATGGATGTTGCTAGATGTAGGGTTTTCACTGTTTCTGTTGTGCCGATGTTGATGGACTATGTAGGTTCAACCAAAACTGATGATCTTTCATGATAGTGTTTAGAAAGAGTGTCAAATCTCCCATCCTTCGGTGCCTCAAAAATGTTTTCACCATTGGATATGCTCTTTATTTTTACTTTTTCCTGATCTAATACTACCAATAAATGGTTTTCACCATTAGATTTATTTTTCATATTTTTAATTTTTCAGCTAAGATATTTGGCACCCTCCTGGCTTGAATCTTCATTTTGAGATTCATGGGTGAAACTGCTTTCTGGGTTTTCAGAGCAAAGGAAGTTAACAATGGCATCATAGTTTGCAAAGATAGGGATGTCGAGAGGTTCAATTTGCTCCTAGTCAATGAGTTTAGGATGTACTAATGGTAAAGATTCATCGGATTGGTTTGAGTCAAAGACGATAAGTGTCAGGATGGAAAATTCATCAAAGGTTTTCATAGAAATGTTGAGGTCTATGATGTTAGTCTCCCCCAAATCATCTATCTCACTTGTTGTTTGTCCATCCTCACTTGACCCATCGATATGTTGTGATCCAAATTCAAGAGGTCTAGAACCTGAGCTTTGTCCCTCCGTCCATATGGGGGTATACCTCTGTATTACATCAACTTCTTTATCTTGAAAAGATTCCTTAAACAATGAACCCCATTGATATTCATTGGAATCAGTTTGAGAAGTAGCTTGTATCTGTAGGATTCACTCAATAACCTTCTCTTTTATGTCTTCCTTTGTTTCTTATTTATACCCCAATCTTGTCTTCTCTTTTGGATGAATTGTGATAGGCTGAATTGGTTCTACAATGACTTCTTTTCTTTTTCTGATAGGTCCTTGTCTCTCATACCTCATCTTTTCCAATATTTTTTTCCCTTTACCATATTGTTCTTTTTGAACATTGGAAGTTGATGCTTGTGATTGTTCTTCATCTTTGTATAACCAATTTAAAATTTCTTTATCATCAGATTCATCAGCTTGAGTGATTGCTTTTATAAATCCACCATCAAAGAGTGTGATTGGTTGTGAAGATTTTTTTCTTGATGTGGATGGCTATCCATAGGATCTTGGTGAAGGTAGTAACTGTGAAAGTCACAAGGACTGCTTAATTGAATATTCACCCATGACTTTGTCTTTTAATTGGATCTTTTTCTCAAACTATTTTGATAATAAATTGAGTTGAATTTCATGATTTGATGGAATAGAATCACCAGTGCCTTTGTATTTTGACTGAGATTTTTCCTCAATTTGATTTGATGAAGAATTTAATTGACTTTCATTACTTGATGAAGTAGAATAATTGATATTTTTATCCTTTGACTGGCCCTTTTTCTCAACCTACTTTGACATAGAATTTAGTTTCCTTTCACTGTTTGATGAAATAGGAGTGTGAGATTCTCTGCTATGTGAGACAAAATAATCTTGGACTTTTTTGAGTGTATTGCAATATTGAGGATTGTTGGAATTAGCTGAAATGGTGACTTCTTGTCCATTGAAAGGAAACTTCAAAAATTGGTGATATGTTGACTGTATTGCTTACATTTTGTGAATCCAAGGACATCCCAAGAGTATATTTTATGTCAAATCCTTTTATAACAATTGGCAAACTATATCCTTCATAATTGGCCCTACTTGAATTGGTAACATAATCAATCCATGTGAGGATCTCTCTTCATCATCATAGACTTTTATAGTGATTTTCCTTCTACCATCAATGGAATTTTTAGAATATCCAGGCGCATAGATAAGTTTTTAAGTTCAAGTATTTAAACTAGCTCCTCCATTATTAGAACATGTTTGACCCGGTGTTTGTGAATTAGAACCTCAATGTGGAGGGCATAATTATGTGGATGGGTAAGTGATATGTCATCATGTTTAGAAAATGATAGGCAATGAGGTGCAGTCAAATGTCCCACCATAGCCTGGAATTGACAAAATTCCAAATTATTTAGTACCATGGTGGCTATGAGAGCTTGTTCTAGAATCTCCTTATGAGCTGGAGAGATTTTGAGAAGTTCCAATATTGATAATTGAGCTGGGATTTTCTTCAATTGATCTATAATGTTGTATTGAGTTGAAGGGGCAGCGGGTGTTTTAGATGTAACTCCTTTCAATGTTACTTTGGCTTGCCCTCTTGTGGTTACATTGACTGATTGATGGTCTTGTTTCTCTCTGGTTTTAATGACATTAATCTGATTATCAGTTGCAGCCATGTTTGTGATCAAATTTAATGGTACAATGTCATTGGTTTGATGTGATTTGAGGTTGGTATTGATGTCATTAAGATGATTTTCAGTTACAAAGATGTCATGAGTTTGATTATCGGTAGCAAAAATGTCATTAATTTGATTACCAACAACAACAATGTTTTGTCTATCATTAATTTCAATGTCATTGTTCTCATCTTCAACTGCAGAAACATGAAGGATAGTGGTGTCATAAATATAGTTCACATTTTTACCTTTTTCGTTCATAGAAAAAGATTCTCCATTTTCATAATTTGGCAAAGGATTATTGAATGCTCCATGATAATTATTCATTTGAGGTCCCTCTACAAATATTTCTTTTTTGTCAATCAAATCTTGTACCAAGTGTTTCAGCTACATGCAATCATTTGTTTTGTGGCCTTTGTTTTGATGAAAATCACAATAGTATGCATCATTCCACCAAGATGGTTTAATTCTTGGTTCCAAATCTCTTGCTTCTAGTAATGTTACAAGTCTATGTGCAATAATCTCTCTTAATGTTGATTCGAGTGACTGTCCCAAAGGTGTGAATCTTCTTTGATTTGATGGTTTTTGATATGGTAGGGTTTTGATTCAACATTGTTCTGATTGTTGTTTTGATTAGAATTTTGGTTGGTCTTGGTGATAGCTGTTGTCAAGTTAAATATTGTTTTTGTGTGTTTTTTTTCAGCTGCAACATCATTATTACTAGCATTTTTATTTTTTTGCTAAAATTTTGGTTTATCATTGTTGTTGTACTAATTGGGAGAGTTTGCATTATTTGATCCTTCATTGTAGATTTTTAAAAATCCTCTCTTGACCAAGGCTTCTTCAATTTTAATTTCATTTTCAATCATTTTCTCAAAGGTAGGTGGGCATTGTAATTCAAGTATATAGCTCATATCATCATTTAAATTGTCAATAAAGACTTCCATCTTTTCCTTTTCAAGTATGGGATGAGGATATCTAGAAAATAATCTCCTCCATCTTTGTAAAAATATGAGAAATGATTCACCATTTTTCTGTTTTACATTGCAAAGGTCTTTCATGGTTATCTCATGTTGGATGTTGTAAGATTATTGAGTGATGAGTTTGTTAACCAACTCTTCAAATTATCTTATACCTGTGGGTAATTGTGAAAACCATTGCATGCATTGTCCACCCAATCTTCAAGGGAACAATCTCATCAAGTAATTTTCCTCATGTACAAACTCTAAGCTCATTGTTCGAAATTCCCTCACATGTTCTATTGGATTAGTTTTACCATTATATTTATCATACTTTGGTAATTCACAATGCTTAGGAAAGGGTGTCATGTTTACAACTTGATCAAAAGGATATGGGTAGATGTCTTGTATCAAGTATATTTTTGTGGTTCCTCTTTGCATGTCTTGAATTTTCTATTGAAGATTTTGCATTTGATTAGTCAAAGCAGCCATTGGATCTGTGTTTGGTGGATCATCTTCAATCCTTTTGGGTACTCCTTTTAGTTGAGTAACATCAAAGTCATTAGGCAATTTGACACCTTGTTTAGCTAGCATTAACAAGTGGTTTTCTCCATCTTTTTCCAAAACTTTCTCTATGAATTTGTGGAAGCTAGGATCTTGTTGTGTAGTTTGGATGTCTTCCTAAGTTATTTCATCACCTTTAGGTTGGTGGAATCTATGAAATGGATTTTTTTCACCTTCAACCATGGTAGTTTGATTTTCAATTTCTTGCTCTTTGAGTTTTTGTCTTTGTGACCTTAAAACATGCATACAAGTGTTATACTTTTCACTAAACTTGGATCTTTGTTTGGAAGAGTGCCAAGGATAATAACTAAGTCAAATAGAATGACAAATTCTATTGATGAGACTAAGTTAAGCCTAATTATACAACTTCATTTTGTGATGGAGGATGATAAATCCTAATGATGAAATTTAGCTTAACAATCAGATTTTCTTGATGGATGTTTAGGTACTTTAAGATGGTAGATCTTAGTTTAATTAAGAGAATTTCACTTTTACAAATCAATTTTAGCAAGTTTAAAACCCTGTTGTGACTAAGGAATGGTTCTGTTTTGAAAAGGATCTTGAAATGTGAGTTTAAAATTTGGACAAATAGTGAATTTTTGCTCTCTAGTTTTTAATTAACTGGATGCGCTAAAATAGGGTATGGATGCACTAAAAGATGGAACAAATGCACTAAAATATGGTCTAGATGCACTAGACTACCCCTCAGATGCGCCAAAAAATGAACTCAATGCACTAGACAATGGATCAAATGCACCATAACATGGATTGAATGCACTAAAAGGTGGGTTATATGTGCCATAAAATGACTCATATGCACCAAAAATGGACTATATGCACTCTAGAAAGCCAATGATGCGCTAGACTTCTCTTAAATGTGATTTCAATTGAATTCTCTATTGGTGAATGAGATAAATGGATGTAGAGATGCGCTGGAAAGTGGAACAAATGTGCTAGAGAATGACCTAAATGCACTAGAATAGGGATTAAATGTGCCAGAAAATGAATCAGATGTGCCAGAATACAAGTTGAATGCTCTAAAATAGGGAATGCATGTGCTAATCTAGAAAATGTTCTTTGTTTTGATAATCTGTTTGGTTATTTTACTTTTAAAGAGTGAAATGGATGTTTCCAGGGAGTAATTTTTTGATCAATGATTGTTTGTTTGGTTTTCTTGTCTTTGAATTTTGTGAATTAAGTGTTCTTCATGGATGATTTCTTGAATTATCACCTCAAACACAAGTTGTAAAAAAATTGTTTCCAGCCTAGGAACTAAAACATTAAGTGTGTATTCAAGAATCTGGTTTGATTCCTTAGATTCCCATAGGTATAACACAAGAGAAAATAGATCAAACACTTTTCTAATGTCAAAAGGTCATTTAAAATACCACAACCCACATTTTAGAACTATGAAATCTCACACAACCGTGTCACCCCCTAGAGGGTGCCCGTGTTTTTTCCTTTCTCGGGTCTTAACCAAAGTCAAATCCTCCACTTTTGGCTAGTAATCCTTGATAGTTATATGGTGAGTATCTTGAGGGTAGATGCTTCCCTCCCCTTGCACTGTGATATAAAAAATGTTTGGAGACTAACGTCTCGGCTCGCTTCTACACTAAAGTTCGTAGTAAGGGTTTTCGTTCGATGCAACAAATGATAAACTACCTCAAGAGACCTCCCAAACTTTAGAAAAAAGGCTTTTGGGATGGTTATCTTACACACTACTGTTAACTGAGAGTTTCCTCGCAATCACATTTGACTATAGTGGGTAGGAAAACTTGGCTTTAGTTGTTCTCACTTAGGTTGTTCCCATAGGGTGAGTACTTTTTCCCACTATGACAAACCTTCTAAAGGTGTTAAAAAAGCAGAAAAGAGTGAGTCTGGCATTCTGGTCACCTAGTGAAGGGGAGAGCATATGCTTACCACTTTACAAGAACAATAGACAAGTGGTTCATTAACCTTCTAATTAAGCTAGGTACCTAACTTTATAAAAAAAGGACAATAAAAGAACTCCATCCCCTGCAAACACCATCAATAATTTGATATAATTGTCTTTGATGAGTGTATTAAGCACCTGCAAAAATAGAAAAATATAGATTAGTTCCCAAAATTTTGAATTTTTGCGAAATAAACCAAATGTGCCATAATAGAGACCAAATGCACTAAAAGATCACACAAATGCGCTATAAAAATTACTGTATGCGCTAAATAAAATAGTGAATGCACTAAAATAAATTCTAAATGCACTAAAAGAACCCTTGTATGCACCGAAATATAGTCCTGATGCAATGAAAAATGGGTTGAATGTGCTATAACAGGGATTAGATGCGCCAAAGGATGTTTTGTATGTGCTAAGAGAACTCACAGTCACGCTAAAAGATTTCACGTCAAAACCTATAAACACACTTTCTAGAAAAAGTTAATAAAAATGGGGCTAGGCCCCACGGTGGGTGCCAAAAATGTATGAATGTGAAATGTAAAGAATGTGAACTAGAAAATAACAACACACAATCAATGAAACATATTATATTTGAGAATTCAAATGACAACTTAACTCAATTGAAACACAACAAATTCCCTAAAACCATCCCATTGTTCTCTATCCTCAAGGATTCATTAAATCATAACAGCTCTCAGATTGTGTATGCACTATGACTACTAGAATGACAACTTGAAGAACAAGATGTTGGAAAATGCAAGAAAATCTATTCCTACATGATGATTGATAAAGTATATGATGGTGATACCATGATAATGATACTACTATATGAAATGCTATGCTAATGTTAAATGTTGTGATGTAACTACTGAAATTAAGATGCATCTAATGCTAAAGCCATTATTCTAAACTAATATGCTTCTAATTGCTAATGCTAAATGCTAAAATTCTCACAACTACTCAAATGCTCTAATGGAATTTTTGTAGAGTAAGTTTGCTCAAAGTTGGGATATGAAATGCTATAGAATGAGGCTGTATTTATATATTTTCCAAGGAATATTGTGATGTGGTAGAAACCAATGGACTGGATTTAATTTGGATAGGTGAAGGGTGGAGGATGAAGACGTTGGAGAGAAATAAGGAGAGTGTTCCTTGCATGAAAACAATCTGCCAAGTGTAGAGGGAAATGGAAGAGCCAAGTGTCTCAAGTTTGCTTGAACATTTGTTGAGGATAAATATTCAAATTAAAAATTTGAGATATTTAATTTGTTGAGAGACATGATGAAGTGGAAGGGGACAGTGTTGTAGATATGTGACCAAAATAAAATTTAGGATTTAATTTTAGTGAGAGGAAAGATAATTAAATCAAACAAACTCAAAGTTTTTTATTTAATTAAAATTGGAAGAATGCAATTTAAGATAGAAGAATTAGAAAATGTGAACTATATAAATAAATTTAGAATTTATTTATAAGTAGTTTAATTAGAAGGGGGTTTATCAATTAAATAGTTTGTATTTAATTAATTAGATTAGAAGAATTAGAAAATGTGAAATATATAAATAAATTTAGAATTTATTTATATGTAGAGGAATTAGAAAGAGTTTATTAATTAAATAACTTGTATTTAATTAATTGTATTATCCAGACCGATTTTAGGTGTATACAATAGTTACAAACAATGATTAAACATAAATTAAGATGCCTAAATATCCAATTGACACAAACTGAACAAAAAATAACTGAATCAAAGAACACAACACAAGGTCACCTCCTTCGATTGACCAGGCCCTACTCTTCCTTTGGTGGGAAATTTAACACTAAGATTCAAATCAACTCCTTATTTGCATTCAAATTGGCCCAATTAGGCGAGTAGAACAAAAGTGTATAGTACCAACATTACAATGTTGAAACGAAATATTAACTAACTAACTAACTCTAGACTAAATCTAAGGATGGATATTTATAGAAATATCCCTTATTTGAATTCAAAATCATGGCGCTAACCGCCAAGATACAAAGCGATAAACTAAAACTAAAGCATAACAAAAAGTAACAGAGAGAATTTCGCCTCATAACAACTTGAACAAAGAGTTTCCAAACTGACTAAGGAAGTCAATTCGAAATCATGATGAATTAGTATCCATATGGAGTGTTTAGGAGCATAATTGACTCCATGTTGTTAAACAAAGAGTTTAACAAATCCATCTCATACAGTAGAATTTAATCACTTGCATAGAATCCTCAAGAATAGGATGCTAATATGAAAAAAGAGATTTCAGATTGCATATTCATTCCATCATTAACATCATTAAAACCAACACATTTAATGAAAAAAAATGTTTATAATATATCATCCAATTAATTAAATGTAAGATAAAACAATCAAACATATATGCATCCAATCTACCGTGAGCATAGTTAATTAATAATATAATATAGTCTTTGAGAATATAAATGTTCAATTAAAGTGTTATTTTGAGAACTCATCATTCTCCCCCTCCTATTGTCAACCGTGTCCTCATGGTTGAGGATCTGAAAAATTCTTGTTTTTCCTCACCATCCAGGCAACTAAGTCCATCAAATCAGCATCCTGTGACATATATTTCAAGTAGGTCCTAGGATGAGCATACCCATTGAATGTTTCAATCTCTTCCATCCATTCTCTCAAATTCTCCCCTATGAACTATGGTGATGCATCAAATCTAGGTGCTGGAATTATAACCAAGGGTGGTCTAAATATCATCCAAATCTAATTTTCCTGTAATTCTTCAATGACATCTATCAAGGTTCTCACCCTAGTGAGACTCCAGGTAATGTTTCTTGGTGAGATGGGTTCTCTTATTCTTAATGTTGCTGGAATACTACATAACCTATCTCTTCCTATAGTTAAATCTCTGTATGGAAGGTGATCTTGAATATTTTTGAGAACATGGATGCTTTTAGACATATTCCTCTTGTAAATTGGGGCTACGTTCTGTGACATTGCAAAATACCTGAATCTGTCTCTAAAAGTCCTTGACCAAGGGATCTCATCTCTCATGGGCATACCTAACTTCATCTGTGCATCTTTGTATTGGGATACCCGATTGTCCCACTCAACTTGATTCTACAACAATGATATAAAAGACTTGATTTATAACTCTCCAACAACAAAAAATAAGAAAATATTCAGGAAAATGACCAAGGAGAAGACCATGCTAGCAATATTCACACATCTAGTTTTGAATAGCTAGACAACTATTGTAGAAATATTTAATAAATTCATTGTCATCATCATAATCAGTTTTTCTCTTTAAAACCAATTGATTGATTTTCCACTGGAGAAATATTTCTCTCAAAAATAATGCATATAACCCTAAAGGTTTTCTCATTGATAACATTGCAAAGGACATTTCTATAACTTGCTGAAACCTCTCATTCACTTCATCTCTTTGTCTCTTTAATGGTTGATTCTAACTTCTCAACTGATTATTTTCTTGTTTAAGTTTTAATGTCGTCAGAGAAAGGTATCTTCTTGGAGCAGATGAGGTAGAAGCCTCATGGGAATGTAATTTACTTAATTTTTGTCTTAACTACTCCTTTTTTTGTTGTAATTATGCCTTCAATATTCCTATTTCCATTGCACTAAACCTTGTTGTCTCTTCTACTTGGGCTAATGCCTGTGCATTATCTTTCTGTAAGGCCTTTTCTATTTTATTCAATTTTTCTTGCAAAACATTTTATTTTTCCACCATTTCTTTTTCTATTTGTTCCATCTTATTTACAGATTATTGCAATTCCTCTTCTTTTCTTTTTAACTTCTCTTCAAGAAACTACATTCTTCTTTTGTCTTCCTCTAATTCTACTTGTATTCTTGATATTTCCATTGATTTTTCTATCTCTTCTTCTTCCTCCATTTCCTCTCCTTCATGAATTTGAGGAGATTTCTCTTGTTCAACCATTGGCTCTTTTCCCTTTCTTCTTTCAAAAACCAACAAATTTGGAGGAGAAGATTCAACCTTTGCATCATTAAATTCATTAGAAGCTTCTTTTCCTTTTGTTTGATTATCAAACCCTCAAATAGGGCTATCTTCTTTTGAAAAATGAGGGGATTTTTTATCATATAGTGAACCATGGGATGCTATAACAAGGGTTTCTTTTGGATATGGAAGTGGGGCTTTAGGAGGACTAACTTCTTGTTCAAGAGAAAACACAGGGGTTTGAACTTCTTCACAACTTTCCAAAGTATCCTGATGAGTTTCAAGGGTTTCTTCTAGAAAATCATTGAAAGTTTGAGCATGGGTGTCATTAGCACTAGGGTTTTCTTGTTGTAACTCCTTCTTTTTCCTCTTAAAAGTACTATGGATCACCCTAACAATTTCTTGTAGTTTTCTCTTTTTCCTTTTTTGTCCCTTTTCAACTCTTATCCTTTTTACTGTGGGTCCCTTCTTTGATTTTCTCTCACGTTTGACAATTGGAGTTGACAAAAATTCTAGCCACTCTTCCCTACCAGACTCTTTTCTCATAAAATGATTCTTGATTATCAAACATATCAAACTATGATACCTAATAGATGATACACCCCTAGATTTTACTCTAGATATCATAGAAGAAATCTAAGAAAATAGAAAGGCAAGTAGGTTAATTTTTGCAGAAGGTCTAGTGTTTCCATACCTTAAATACATTAAAATTTTCATTCTTGGCCCTAAGATTGTTGCATATTGTCCCTCACAAGTGAATAACTTCATTAATCACATCATAACTATTTTCCAGGGCTCTTCCAGGCTGTTGCGAGCAATTCCCCTCTGACTTCCTTTATGCCACTGAATTTCTAGCCACCTTCTAGGTTCTTCATGAAATGTTGAAATCGACAATTCAAAGCTAATATGCCCTTTATTTACAGGTTCCCCTTCAGCTAGAATACTAGATAGTTCACTTATAATAGTAGGGATGACCTCTATCACCTCCCCTCTTACTCTAGTAACATTAACATGAAAAATTATGATGAATTCTTCAACTAATTCCAACTCAAAACCCTCATACATTTGTATAAAATCAAGCCACCCAACTTTTCTGAGTAATCTCTGCATTTCAGGGTCTAGACTAAAGTTTTCAGGCTTCAAATTTCTCTTATGCCCCATTTTTTTTACTTGTACAACAGAATAGAGAAAATGGCAACCACAATTGTTCAAAAAATATACATAATGAAAGTTTATTCACTTTGACACAAATTGTTTCAAAAATTCACACGTCATGTCAAATCATTTGTTATTAATTTCTCTTTATTCCCTCCCGATGAAGCACGCTCAAATACCCTATACTTTGCATTATGATTTGCAAAGTTGGTGGCGGTGTTGACATAAACAAATTTATTGGTGCTAATATGAAGATTTCATAATTACTTGCAAGCATTGTGGAAGTCATTCAAATGTCACATCCTTATCTCTCCACTATATTTTGAAATGATTAATACTTATTATTACAAAATTAATAACTATTTTGACAGAGATTTCTATACTTACAACATTTACTTAACTTCACATCATAATAACTCAGTTAGAAAATAGTATTTCAAAAATAATACCCATAATAAATGAATACCTTTTTATTTAATGCAGAAGTCAATTAGAGCATATAAATTAACTTAGTTGGAAATTACAACGAGTCAATCATTGAGAGCTCATATTTAACAAGAAAGTTTAAGAACCAAGGGAAAATCAAAAGTCATCAGGACCCATCGGGATCAAACTGAATTTGATCTAGGAAGACCACTGTTTTTGGTTTTCAACCATTCCTTTTTTTTTTTCTAAGAGATAAACCACCATTTCTGGTTTTCAATCTATCCCCTTTATTCAAAAGGTAAATTGCCATTTCTGGTTTTTAATTTACCTTCTTTATTCATTCCTTTCTTCAAAAGGTTATTCCAGAGCACATTCTTCTATGGAAGAAATATCTTCTACTAGAAAATGTTCAATTCTATGCTGCAAATGTGATAAAAATTCCTCTCTTGATGCAAGTTTGTAATATACCTTTAGATGATGATCGTTAACTAGCATAATCCTTCTTTCTCCATCTATTGGTACTAGTTGAACAACTCCATTTTCAAAAAATTGATCAATTTCATAGGGTCCCAACCATCTTGTATGGAATTTCCCTTTAAACTCACGGAATTTGGAATCAAATAGTAGTGCCCTGGAATATCCTTTCTTGAATTGTCCGGTCACGATGTGCTTATCATTCAATTATTTTCTCTACTTTTGGATTATTTATATGTGTTGAAGAGCTTCCATTATCATTTCATCTAGTCGGTTCAGCTGTATAATCCTACTTTTCTCTACCTCAGATAAATCAATACCAAAATCCAATACTATTTTTGATGTCTGTAACTCGAACTCAAAAGGCATGACTGGAGTTTTATCATACACTAACTCATATGGAGATTATGTTTTAGTAATTTTCTAGGTTGTATTGTACGCCCAGACTGCTTCATTTAACCTTTCTACCCAATCTTTTTTCCTTAATGAAACCGTCTTTATCAAGATATTTTCTAATTCTTGGTTAGTAACTTCTACTTGTCCATTCGCCTAAGGATGATATGGTGTGGAATTTTTGTGTGTCATCTGGTATCTTTTCATAAAAGCTTCCATTATTGTAGACACAAAGTGTGGTCCTTGGTCTGACACTATCTCTCTTGGTGCACTGAATCTTTGAAGAATATGTTTGTATAAAAAATAAGCTACTTTATCTTTCCTTGCTGCTGGAAAATCTTTCACTTCAACCCACTTTGTGACATAGTCTGTGCAAACTAGAATATAATGTTGTCCTCTAGAAGGTGGATCAACAGGCCTCACGAAATCAATTCCCCATTTCTCGAATGGTCCCAAAGCTATCTGAGGTTGTAATAGCATCTCCATTGTTGGTGTAGGTCTTCCCATATGCTGGCATTCATCACAATGCTTAACAAAGAATGAAACATTCTTTGTCAAAGATGGCAAAAAATAACCAGCTCCTAAGATCTTATGAACTGTTCTGATCATTGAATAATGTCCTCCTTCTAGCTCATGATGGTAGACATGTATAACATCATCAAAATCTACTTTAGCAACACACCTGTGAAGAACATTATCATGATACATCTTAAATAAAAGTCCATTTATCCATTGGAATCTAGAACTTTCACAAATTAATTGTTAGAGTAATAATTCATATGCTTAATTAATTATATCATACTGGTTAATTAATTAAGTCACTTATTCCTCTAGTTGCTTAAGCTAAACTTAGGCACATTAATAATTGATTAATTATTAAGTGTGCACACTAGGGTTTCATTTAGGGTTTCCTTTTTAGGGTTTCTTGATCTCCTTCATAAGGAT